>OW121808.1:7500-425000 GCA_933228885.1 Leistus spinibarbis
ACCTAACCTAACCTAACCTAACCTAACCTAACCTAACCTAACCTAACCTAACCTAACCTAACCTAACCTAACCTAACCTAACCTAACCTAACCTAACCTAACCTAACCTAACCTAACCTAACCTAACCTAACCTAACCTAACCTAACCTAACCTAACCTAACCTAACCTAACCTAACCTAACCTAACCTAACCTAACCTAACCTAACCTAACCTAACCTAACCTAACCTAACCTAACCTAACCTAACCTAACCTAACCTAACCTAACCTAACCTAACCTAACCTAACCTAACCTAACCTAACCTAACCTAACCTAACCTAACCTAACCTAACCTAACCTAACCTAACCTAACCTAACCTAACCTAACCTAACCTAACCTAACCTAACCTAACCTAACCTAACCTAACCTAACCTAACCTAACGCTCATACTTACACTGAAATGTAGATTCTGGTACAAGGTCCGACACACGGTACATTTTCTGGAGAAAAAGTAACGAATTTTGTATGTTGAAACTTGTACTAGTCGAACGCAGTCAATCGGTAATCATTTACTTTGTAATAAACTTGTTTTACGCATTAGGAAACACAGTTGGTTTGGGATATATAATTCTAGTGAAAACTACGTATGTATATGAAAGTCGAGTGCAGGCCACTATACATTTTATTTCTTTGTAAACTGATGACGTTCTAAATGCAATAAAAATTAATTTACTTGTGATCAAAATGCCCTTTACGAAAACATTTATTAAAAATACATAGTTACAGTAAAGTAAAATGTGCCGCCGTAATAAGTGAGGGCGAGTGCCGCCAGCCACCGTAAATTATTTTACATCTCGCTGCCGCTGTATAAAATTTGTTGGCGCACAAACCTACACCAGAACAAAAAAAAATCACGCAATTTTGTTTTTAGACCAATTTTGAGGCCAAATTCGAAATCTGCGACCCCATAAACCTGGTTTTATAAAATTTCAGGCAATTATATACATAAATTAAAAAATACTTATTTTTTAATAACAATTGAAATAATATAAAGCACACCTTCTCACCTACGGGGAACTTTTCTATAAACATTTTCCGTTATTTAAAAAAGAAAATGATCAAAATCGGCTTTGAGTCATCTGAGTATATATTTTTATTTTAATATTTAAAATATACATATACATACTTTTCACTAACTCGGACATTTAAATTTGTTGTAAAATTGTTAATATATTATTTTAATTTTTAAAATTCGCGCTCTAATATCTAATCTAAATTTGAAATAGAAACCTATATAATATTATCGGCAATGGCAGAGTATAAGATTTTAGTTGATACATTGGCTACCAGAGGCACAGTTCTGTGACCACAGCCAAACTTTCAGTTTGCAATGCCCCCATAGTGGATTTTCCGCGAACTAGATAGACCTGATGGTTTTTCTTAAGGTTTACTTGAATACACTTAATTGTGTCACGCATTTTGGTTAGTAGGAACTCCGCTTGGAGGCCTCCGACTGGCCGACCTAATGTTTCTCTCTATGTTGACAAGCACCTTGAATGCCGGGCATGCCATGGAGTTGGTGTTATGGTTACGGTGCGTGGTACAGACAAAGCATTTGGGCTCCGAGGTGCAGCTTTTCGCGTCATGTCCGGTGAGCCCGCAGTTGCCGCACAGTAGTGATCTGTCCGGGCCTTGGCATGCATGGCGCATGTGGCCTGGCTGGAGGCACCTGTGGCACTTGACCATCGGGATCCGCTCCCTGAGGGTGCAGCGATTGTAGGCAATAGTGACGGCTCGCTTCTCGAGCAGTGCACTGCCTAGTTCCATAGGGACCCTAATAGTGGTAGATTTAGTCCCCCCTTTGGCGTCTGTTAGGTCCCGGATCTCCATAGACCTAACAGCCACTTCGCCCAAGCAGTCGGTGAGTGCGGCCGCGACCTCTTCTTTAGTTGAGACTGAGTCCATACCCGACAGCATCACAATCATGGAATTGCGGCTATTCCTGGGGAGGGTCTTCACACCTGTGTTTTTAGTAATGACCTTCTGTAGTTCGTTTACCTTGGTGCTGTTTCCTCTTTTTAACACTACCAGCATGTCCCCTTTTTTCGTTTTTCTGACAGCCCCTACTTCTACTTCCAGATCATCGAGTTCAGATTTTGCAGACCGCATGTGGCGGAGTAGGTCAGCGTAGGTTTTCCCCTCACTCACCGGGACTATAACCGCTTCGTTAAGCGGTTTGGGTGTCCTGGCGGGCACTGGGGCTGCAGCCAGGTTGGGCTTAGGTGATCCCTTGCGCCCGTAGACTACTAGTTTTGCCGTATTGTTGAGGCCCAGGCATTTAGTGAATTTACTGATCATTGGAGTAAGCAGTGGGTCCATGACCACGATGGGTAGTTCATCTCCCCGTGAGCCGGTTGAGATGGTCTGGAGGGCCTGGTAGAGGGCATTCCATTCTTCCTTGCTGGTAGGGTTGGTGCGATATTTGATGCTAGTGACAGTTTGAGTGAGCACGCATGTAGCCTCCCCTTCTATGTCGAGGGTGTTGGTGGTGTTCAGCCTGGCGACGTTTAGACCGTCGGCGGCCCTGTCGAGCAGTTGAGACGCCCCAGGGAGGCCCGCCCTTAGGTTTTTGAGGAGTGGGCTATTGTTTGGGCTTTCACTGCCATGAACTATCACTGTCTCCGCCAGCCCCATGGATAGCGGATTGCCGGTCTTGACTGGGTTCGTGTCGAGTATTTCGTCTGGCCAGTCACTGTTCAACAGGGTCCAAGTGGAATCCCAGTCATTTACAGCCATGACCCTGTTGAACTCCATGTGCCAGGTTTGTACCTTGTTCTGCGTGGGGGTAGGGGCTTCAGGATTCTTTGGGAGTCTGCTCTGGAGCTCCTTTACCTGGGTGCTCCATTTGTCCTCCATCTCCTTTCTGATAGCCTCGATTTCTCTCGCTTTGGCCGTCTCCAGGCTCAGCTTGAAGGCAACTAGCTGATTTGCGGCCTCCTCGTCTGCTTCTTTCCTAGTTAGCGCTTGCTCCTCAAGTAGGGACAGTCTCTTGTTGAGGTCCGAGCACACAGCGCTGGACCTTTTCTTCTTCGTTTTGATATTTAGGAGAAGCTTGTTAGTTTCAAGCACCTTCCTCTTTATGTCCGTGGCAGTGTTGGGATAACTGCTGCTCGTAAGCTTGTCAAGCTCCTTAAGGAGCTTATCCAGCTCATCCATGTCTAATTGGTCAGCATCGTCACCCAGCATGGCATCGAGGATGCCGCTTTGAGGGGGACCCTGCCAATCTTCAGGCGCTTTCTTTTTTTTGGCCTTCCTCTTAGCCCTTGGTGAGGCCGAGGAGTCTAGGCTAGTCTCTCGGTCTCTCTTAGCAGACTTGATGTAGTCGGCTAATACAACCGTTCTAGGTTTAGGAGCCATTTGCTCTCCATCCGGGTAGGGTTGAAGCTCTTGGAAAAGAGAAGGGCCCTCAACTTGGTGATGACACTCATTTGCAATCGAGCCGTCAGCTTCATAGCTTTCACCGTGCACATTTCCATACCCGGGAGCTCCTCTGATCGAGTCGATGCTCGACTCAAAAAAGTCCCTTTCCTGCTGGCGTTCCTGCGAGCTGTCTGTGCTTAGTAGTGGGCTGGATACCGCTGCCGGTGCTTTAGCTGCTATGCCACCGTCCAGTATCGCGTCGAGTATTGAGCAGTGGTCGGTCAAAATAGAGTCGTTCTCGTCGATCTCAGTTTTGTTTTCATCCTTCATATCATCCTCACTGCCGATGATGATTTCGACCACCGAGCCCTCTGCTTCCAGTAGTCCCACCTGTCCTTGTTTTCCATTTGGTGTTTCTGCATTCTCTCCATCATTGTTTTCTATTAGGTTAATCACGGGTATTTTAAGTTCTGTCATACTTGATCCCACGAGTCGGGTCGATTCTGGATACTCTCCCCTGCAGTGCGCCCTTGTAAGGAAGAGGGGTACGTACTCGGGGGGTCCCCAGGTACCCCGAGATTTCCGTTAGCAGTCAGGCTCCCCCCTGACCATGCATCCCTTTGGCACGGGTTAATTTCTACCACCATGGGATTGGGAATTTGTTCACGAGGTTTATTCCCCTAAGACGGCCCTGGAGGTCCTGCGGCCGCCCACTCTGGGTCAGACGCCACAGCCCCACACACCCCTGCCATTTTTGGTCCACGGGAGCTATTTTATTTCACTCCTGCCACCCCATATCTGGGAGGCATTCCTCTATCCGCCACCCGAGGACGCACTTGATGGGGGAAGCTGAAACCCCGCACAAGCACCTAACCTAACCTAACCTAACCTAACCTAACCTAACCTAACCTAACCTAACCTAACCTAACCTAACCTAACCTAACCTAACCTAACCTGTCCGCACCTGTGGCACCGCGCCCCCTGGTCCTCCCCCTTGCATTGCGTGGCCACGTGGTTGTAACCATGACATCTGAAACACTGCACTACCTTGACCCAGCTCTGGATCCTGCAGCTTATCCAGCCCACCCGGAGTGTTTTGCCCTCGAGCAGTTTTCTAGCTGCATCCCGGGACACGTCAATGATCGCCATCTGCGTCTCACCATACGACGGTCTCAGTGATGATAGCTCGGGCTTCTGGGTGGTCACGTTGTAGACCGCTGCCTCAACCTCCTCTTTGGTGGCTGTCCCGTCCAGATCCCGAATGACCAGGGTCTCCTTCTGACCCAGGAGCTTTGCCACACCGCCTGTCATTTTTTCCAGGCAGCCTGGAGCTTCGCAGCTTGCTGCCCTTCTCTGCCGACCTCTATGATGAGGTCTCCCGCTCGGTTTTTTCTCATGGCAGTCACAGTCACCCCCACTGAAGGGAGGTCGACCGTTGTCTTCAGTGACCTGATAGCATCCGCGTAGCTAGAGCCCCCAACCTTATAGAGGACCGCCTCCGTCAGCACCTGTCTTCGTTGTTGCGGCTTAGGCGCTGTTGGTGCTTTAGGCACTTTAGGCGCTTCTGGCACATTTGGCGCTTTTAACGCTTTTTGCTCTTTTGGCCTCTTTTTTCCTCTGTCATAAGCCAGTACCTTCACATCCGTCCCCCCAAATGCAGATTCTAGCATTTTCCTTACTAGCCCCCATTTGAGCAGCCCCTTGCCGCACTCTATCCGGGGGATAGCCAGAGAGTTCACCTTCATCCCGACTAGTTGTTCCTTTAGCCGCATAAAGCTGTCGTACAGCTTTGCATCCGCCGGCAGCTTGTCTATCTCCTTTCTTGCGAAGAGGCAGAAGGTGTGTTTGACCACACTCTCCTGTCCTTCGATGTTCCTGGTGATGCAGCAGTGTGCAACTTTCCCCGTGTGCGCCTGGAGAGTATCCTTCGTGATTCCCCCCCCAATTGCCGTCCACCATGCCGCCGTCTTTTCCCCGTAGCTGAACGCCACAGCGTGCTCGTCCATCTCCGGGGAGAAAACGCCCTCGACCTCAGAAACATTTTCGTACGCATCCTCGGGCCAGTAACAGTCCATGTTTGCCTTGGCCTCCTCATAGGTGGCGTCCGGCCTCATGGCTGCCCTGATTTCAGGAGCTGTCCTGGTCTCCTTTGCCCCCGGCGTCTGCGTCCCAGCCTCAGCAGTGCTCACTACTATTGGTCTTGCAGCCTCTGCTTTCTGGGGCAGGAGTTTTTCAATTGTACTTGCCATTTTCAGCGCTGTTTCTCGCACTTCTTTGCGAATGTTTGTGGAGTTTCGAAGCAAAGTCCTCATCTTTGCGGCCACTTCCACTCCTTCCTTGATATCCCTCTCTGTCACAAGTGGGCTTCTGTTCTCCTCGTGCACCTTGTTTTCATGGCTTGCCCTCCTCTCCATTTCTAGTTCGGCTCTTACTTCCGCCAGTTCTTCGGCTGTTGCCGCTTGTGCCTGGGCAATGGTTCGGATCTGCTGTTCCATGTTCCGCAATGTACCTTGTACGCTCTCCTTCCTATTGGCCTTAATGTTCCGGAATGTTGCATGGACCTGCCCAATCGTGCGCATTACCAACGACGTAGTGTCATGCTTTGAGGACAGCATTTTATCTATGTCCATTAGTAGATCTCCCAGCCTCTTCAGCTCCTCTTCCCCGCTTTCTCCGCTGGCCCTAGCTTTCTTTATTAGCCGGTGGGTGCTAGGAGAAAGGAAGCTATCTTCTCTAGCCCTCTTTCCCGTGGACTCCCTACTAATGTCTCCGCTAATGCTCCAGCGTCTCTTCAGTGGAGTGCTGTGCGTTGGCATTTCCGAAGTGCCAGGCGTCCTCATCAGGTTGTCCAATATCGTACAGCTCGGCGACACCACCTCTTCAGCTACCTCGCCGCAATCTACTTCCATCATGCTGGGAATATCGTCCTCACCTCCCTCCTTTACGTTTCCATTTCCATGTCCAATTTCCTTGCTATTTTCGTCAACAGGTTTTCCCTCTGCGACTCCTTCTTCTTCCTTATTTTTCGTTTTCTCATCACTCTTCTCTCCCCTCTTCCTATTATTTTTTAAATTTGGTTTCATAATTGGACCCACGAGTAGGGACGTAATAATATATTCTCCCCGGCAGTGCGCCCTTACCCAGGAGAAGGGTACATACTCGGGGGTTCCCCAGGTACCCCGAGAATTCCGTTAACAGTCAGGCTCCCCCCTGACCATGCATCCCTTTGGCACGGGTTAATTTCTAACACCATGGGATTGGGAATTTGTTCACGAGGTTTATTCCCCCAAACGGCCCTGGAGGTCCTACGACCGCCCATTCTGGGTCAGACATCGCAGCCCCACTCACCCCTGCTATTTTTGGTCCGCGAGAACTATTTTATTTCGCTCCTGCCACTCCATATCTGGAAAGCATTCCTCTATCCGCCACCTGAGGACGCGCTCGATGGGGGAAGCTAAAACCCCTCACGAGAACCTAACCTAACCTAACCTAACCTAACCTAACCTAACCTAACCTAACCTAACCTTTTTTTTTTTTTGATTGGTAGAGGAAACCTTACATAGGGACCCCAGAGACAACGTCCCCGGGGGACTGTCAGATTCTTACTGACTAAAACCTCTACCCCCTGAACTACCAGCACTCCGGAACCGCTCACGCATTACTTCAGAGTACTGGCTTCATCGGGCGCATACCCACATCATATATCCAGAAACTGATAAATAAATCAGATTTACCAAATCACACTTCATCATTCCCATGGCTAGCATCCTACTATAACACATACCATCACCCCCATCGCAATGCATCTTCATCATGCGCCTAATATTTTAATATAGACTATCAAGTCATATTTCCACATTAGCCAACAAACGCTCTTTATTCTCTTTAGCACGCATTATCTCTTCAATATATTCAGACAATAAATCCCATGCTTCGCTATTAGATAACATATTAGTAACTAGATTATCAGGAGATAAAGGATATGTGTCCACTGAACTCGCCAATAGTTCTCTTCTTTCCACCCAAAAGTCACACTCAAAAACATAGTGTTCAGGAGTATCACTAGGTGATGAGCACATAATACACCTATCATTGTCCACTTTCTTAATTTTGAATAAATATGCACCAAAGCAACCATGTCCAGATAATACCTGGGTCAAGTGATAACTAACTTCGCCAAACTTACGATTTATCCAAGGTGAAAGAGTTGGTATTAGACGACGTGTCCAAGCTCCTTTAGAACATTCACCCCAATTATTTTGCCAAGATAGCATAAGCTCTTCCCTAGCTAATTTCTGAGTATAATCACGATTAGCCGATCTTGCCTCATAAATTTTAGCCCTCTCACAAGCAAGAAAATTTATAGGCGGAATTCCAGAAATAACAAAAGTTGCATCTACCGATATTGTTCTATACCCACAAATTACTCTTAAGGCAATGGACGCTGCACTTGTATCAATAACAATTTATTTCTTTGGATGCTAAGTGCATCAACCCAAATAGGAGCGGCATATAACAGAATTGAATGCACAACATACGCTAAGACCTTTGCCTTACTTGGCCTTGGTCCTCCAATATTTGGAAATAGTCTACATAGAGCTGCAGCCAATGCAGCCGCTTTATTAGAAATTACTTTCATATGCACCGAAAAATTTAGACATTTATCCAAATAAACCCCTAGATATCTTATTGAAGATTTTGGAATGATATCAAAATCCTTAACTTTAAATTTAATGAAACCAATATTTCGTCGTCCACTAAAAACAACTGCTTCACATTTATGTGGAACTAATTGCAAAGATGCAGTAGTCATCCATTCACATATCAATTTTGAGCAAACATCAGAAACTAACATAAGTTCATTTTCAGACTTAGCCACAACAACCAACGCAAGATCATCTGCAAATCCAATTAACTTAGCGCCATCTGGCAGCTCAATATCAAATACTCCATCATAATTTAAATTCCATAGAATTGGGCCTAGAACCGATCCCTGGGGAACACCACAATTTACTTGAACTTTTTCAAATCCTTCCTCACTCTCAACTAGTATATAGCGATTTTCCAAATAATTTTGTAAAATTCTCCTAATGTATGGCGCAAATTCTCTCATTCTCATGACATATGCAATTCTGCGCCATGTCGATGAATTAAATGCATTTTTAACATCGAAGGTGATTACTGAACACAATTTACGTGTACGCAATGTACCACTCATAGCCTGCCTCGCTGTTTCAACTACAGAAGATATAGCATCAACTGTACTTCGCCCCCGACAAAAGCCAAATTGATTATTTGACAAACCACCTGATTTGTTAATTTCTTCATTAATCCTAATTAACAATAATTGTTCAAAAAGCTTTCCCAAACCATCCAGCAAGCAAATTGGCCTATATGATGAAGGGTCATCAATAGTTCTATCTGGTTTTTTAATTAAGACCAGTTTAGCGATTTTCCATTCATTAGGAAATACTCCTTTTTCTAAAAGTGAACTATAGAAGTTTATGAAAGTAATAGGCTGCTCTTTAACTGCATACTTTATAATCTCCGACGGAATTCCATCTGGACCCGGTGCTTTTTTACTGCTGAGCTTAGAGGCAGCTAATGACAATTCATCTACTGAAAATCTTGGAATAGAATCTAATACTTCTACAGGTAGCCAGTTAATTGTACGGCTAGTAGGGAACAAGACATTTACAATCTCTAAAACCCTGGTACGCGGAAGAATAATCCTAGGGCCAACTCCTTTAACTTTCTTCATCACAATTTTGAAGCCATCCCCCCAAATATTAAAATTTAAGTCTTCACAAAGCTGCTTCCAACAAGATTTTTGTGACCTGTTAATTGCTTTTCTTAAAGCTTTTTTTGCGAGCTTTAAATTTTCTCTATCTTCGATAGAGCTACCGGAATTATGTCTATTCATACGTGTAAATCTTCTTCGAGCCGCATGGCAGGCCCTACGAAGTTCTGCTATTTCATCATTCCACCAATAAACTTGAAATTTCTTTTTGAAACACCTTATCTTGGGCATGCAAATATTACATATGTCCTTTAGAATATTACCCAAAGCAACAGGACTTAAAGGAAGCAATGATGGGGTTAAATCATATCGAAGACATACATCCAATGTTTCCTTATCCAAACCAGATATTCTCCAGCCATTAAATTTTTTAACAACCCGAATTAAAGTTGAATTATCAATATCATATTTGATAAAACGATGAGGACTAAGAGTCTCCTCATCTACAACTGACCAATTCCTTATTAAAGGAGCCATATTGGGGGAGCCCCAAGTCAAATCAATAATTGATCTTGATAACCCCCTAACGAAAGTAGCCTCATTTCCTACATTTAAAATACAAAGATTTAGACTAGCTGCCCAATCCGCCAACTTGTGCCCCCTAGCATCAAAGAACGGAGATCCCCAGTCTGGAGCTTTACAGTTAAAATCTCCAGCCAATAAAAGACAATCTCCTAGACCGATGATATTTATCCGTAATTCCTCAAGAAAAATTTCGAAATCACTTAAAGTACTGTTAGGCGAAGCATAACAACTAATTATTATCCATTTATAAATTTTGACCCAAACAAAACCATTTCCATTCCCATTTCCAGACACAGATAAATTAGAAACCTTAATGGCCGCATCCTTTCTCAAATCTGTAAACATGCTACTGCAGATAGATATATTAGGTTCGCTAATTATTAAAATATCTGCCCCAACCTCTCTGCCAAAAGCATAAAGTAGATCATGTGATGACCTACTACGATTACAATTTGCCTGAATAATTACTGGCATTATGCTTGTACTCTCTCCTCCAGAGATACACTAATTTTTGAACATTTATTTGAACCTATACTGTGTCCTTTCTTTCCACATATTACGCAGCAAGGTTCACTAACACAATCAATCGCTTTATGGCCACTAGATCCGCATCTTATCCATTGATCACTACGATCAGTGCCCGAACATTCATAAGCCAAATGACCAGATTCAAAACATCTAAAGCATCTCTTATGTCTTATCCACTGCCTAAGACGGCAATTTACCCAACCAACCTTTAATTTTCTGCCATCCAAAATCTTAAGCGCCAGATCCTGTGGCGCCTCTAAAATAACGGATTGCGTACCAGCAAAAGCAGGACGCAATTGCTTAATTTCAATGCTTTTAGCTTCTGCCGCACCTAGAGCTTTCTCTAAAGATAGAAGTACATCCTCACTCGTTGTTAGTATATCCATATCTCTTACTTGTATCAATGATCTCTTTTTCAAAACACTAACAGATAGGTCATTTACAGAACTAACAACTGCATTTTTAATTGCCTCAGATTTCCCTTCACCTTTACGAATAGCAAGTAAAAGATTACCATCTCTAGTTTTTCGAATAGCTTGAATATCTTCACTAGCTTTTACATCAATTGACGATTTAATAATTTTAACTACTTCTGCAAATGACCTATTATTTGATTTAACAAGTAACGCATTACCCTTTGGGCGTTGAGCTTTAGTCTTATTGGTTATATAATCTTTAGGTTTATTAGAAATATTTTCTAATGGAAGACCAACAGAGGAAATATTATCCAAAATCTGCTTATTCTTTGATTGAAATAACATCACTTTCACGGTAGATTTGTGAAAAACTGCCTCAACGATTTTTCTTACCCATCCCCAACTAATCTTTTTTTGCACATTTACAATTCGCGGAAATGCTAATTGTTTGCAATTATTTTTAACCGCAAGTTCTCTTAATATCGTTAATCTCTCAAACAATGATTTATAGTCAAATACCTCCGACTCAAGATTAATTTTAACATTATATACATAACTAGAATCGCTAGTTTTATTTCCCAAATAGTCAGTGATAATACTAACATTCTCGACTAGTGATATGGAGGATTGATTATCACATAAATTATCATCAACAAATTTAATTGCATGATAATCACTTGATATAATAATATCATTCACTACTTCCACTTTAAAAATCTCCTCAGGCCATTGACCTCCAGCAAAAGCACGAAATTTTTCATAATTTGAACAATTATTTAGCCCATTAATAATATAATCGTAATCTGGTTTACCTTTTATTTTCCCAGAAGCAGGAACCAACAATGCATCAGTTTGCACATTAGCGTCTGACATTAGCGGGGCAATCCTGGACTCCAAATTGCGAGTATGCTGCCTTATTTTTGAAAAGACATGCGACAATGCAGTAATAGCATGCTTAATCTCAACTTTAGTATTCGGAAATTTATCGCGCAAATCTTCTAAACATGATAATGTAGCTACACCAGTATCTACTTCCTTATTTAGCAAATTCCAATCCAAATATTTATCCATATTTATAAAAATGTGCGCAAAAACAATGACACTTTGAATTAAAACAAAAGCACTTAACCCCCAAACGTCAAAAAAATTTTCTTTTCACGAAAATTAATGTATTCCTTAAGGAATACAACAAATTTATGACTCCACACATAAAGCGTGGTACCAAGAACACTTTTAACCACTAATACACAATTGAATAACAGAATTAATATTGATTTTATCAATTTCACTGGAGCGAAGAAAAATAACGCTGCGTTGTTTATGCTAGCAACAACGCAACAACAACCTAACCTAACCTAACCTAACTTAACCTAACCTAACCTAACCTAACCTAACCTAACCTAACCAAAAAACTCTAGGTCACTTATTGTACGATACCTTAGCATTGTTATATTAAATTTGCACACAAATCCTGCGCCCTAATTTTGATTAAATAGCTCAAACGATCTCACCAGAGGTGGACTAAGAAATATTTATTCCAAATCCATAACACTTGTTTGTGATGCTGTAAAGAAAACTTTTTGTAAAAATATTTCCCATGACACGATAGAATAAAATTTGGTAACATTATTTATTTATATTTTTTTATTTGGTAGTGTACATTTAATTGGTTCACACATATGTTATAAGGATCACACATTGTTTAAACAAAGAATTAACGATATTTGTTAATTTTACAAAATAACATAAATCATACAAAAAAAGTAAAGAGATTAGGTTTGAAAACGAAGGTTCAGTTGATGCTACTAACTCATTCAACTTGCCCAGATTTACAAAAATGTTTTATTGAAACAGCATTATGTATTAAATATATCTGAATTATATGAAACCTCTATTAGTAAACAATGCAAAATATGGATTCCAAGGTTTTGGATTTTATAGAAACAGCATTATGTATTAAATATTTCTGATTTATAAGAAAACCTATATTAGTAAACAATGCAAAATATGGATTCCAAGTTGTGCATTGTTTTCCAGCAAGAACCACGTGGAGGTTGAGGCCGTTTTTATAAACATTTCTCTTGCCGGGATGGGATTAGAATCAAGGGATATACAGGAAAAGGAAACAGTGCAATTCTTTGCAAAAAATATTTAAAGGTTTTTAAATATACATTTAAAAACCTTTAATTATATTTTGCAAAGAATTGCGTAGTAAACGGAGACCACGGTGATTAGGGTGAATTTGGTCCACCCGTCCGGACCGATAAAATCTTTCGAACAATTCACAGCGAATTTTATTATTTTTAAATAAGAATAAATATTGTGTATCCAGGATTGTGAAAGAATGAGTTTCTAAAAATAAAAAAGTATAAGCGGGAAAATGTATAATGATCAATACCAAACTTACTTTGCAATTTTCGTATGCAGTTATTAAAACTGCAGTGCAACAACTGATACCGCCGGCTCATTATTAATTTGGGAACCGGCGGTATCGTGCAAAAAATGACATTTTTTCCATTTAAAAAATTTGCCACCCGGCGCAAAGTTAATCGAAACGTATTTCTATCCATGTTCTAATGGAAGTTATTACCAAATAAGAATTAATCCAATTTTATAACTTAATGAATCACTTACCATTCTATTTAAATTATTGGTCCCTATCATAACAATGATATTTTCGGGTAGTTGACATTTGCACCGTTTTAGTTTCACTTCCAAGCCCCGTATACCTTGGCCTGACAACGCAAAACCTATTTTTCGTGAACCATTTACTAAAAAATATACAGTTACCGATTATCTATGTATCTACACTTTAATTATGAATTTTATACCATTTTTTATAGCAGTATACCCCAAAAAATGTTCTGCTAAACGAACAAAATTAGAGTCGCCAAAAAGGGAGAAATTATCCAAAGTCGGGCTCTCCATAGTAAATAATACAGTGGACTGACATACAGATATTGTAGTCAGTAATAAAATATGAATTTATTTAAACAGTTATAACATTGTAAGATATAACTTATCAATGTTACCTTACAATGTATTTCTAGTAAAATATTATAATTTTATTCAATGCTAGATTACACAAAGTAATCAACCACGATAGCCGACTAGCTAGAGTAGGGATGAGCTTCAGTTAGAACTTACTGTTCGAGCTAAAAGCAACTCGTATTGATCATTTATATTTATTAATTATAATGAAATCAAAATGGCTTATAAAAAATGTGATTTTGTTATTGAAGAATTTGTATATTTTGTAGTTTCAAAAGTGACTGCTCCAAACGACTTAACCACCTTTAGAGAAGGTAGTATTTTTCATAAAGCCGCTTTATATTTTTTTAGTGATAAAACTGCTCGGTATTGTTATAACTTATATTGGGGAAATAATTTTGGTATTGGAGACAAAATTAACGACCAACTTAAAAATATTAATATAGATATTCCCGTCAGAAATATCAATAGAAAACGGAACCACAAAGGCTTTCTTAAAAATATTGTGCCGGATTCTAAAGAAATTCGTAGTATTCATTTAGTAGGTTTAAGTAATGCGAAAATCTGCTTTGCAAAGGATTTATGTATAGAGGAGAATTTTGAAAATAAAATAAAATTAGATAACCGGGATTATTATTATTCCCATGCTGTGGTACAAGAAGTACATTCAAACTGTACAAACAATTATGAGAACTGTACACCAGAAATATTTTGGGATAGCAATCAACGGACTGCAGCTATTTGGCAAGATGCACAACAATTACCCTCACGTTCTAGCGAAATTATTTCAAATAAGCGTGGTTTAGTAATCACGAAATCAAAAAGTGTTTTAAATTTTAATTTTAGAGTTGAATTTGATCGCATATTCACAGAAAATGCGGGGAAAACATCTTTTTCAAAAAATTATATATACAATATTTTAGAATCAATGAAAGTTGTGTATGATAAGTGCCAGTTTAATATTGAGCATAAACGAATAAACAAATATTTCGCGAAAATTTATTTATTTTGTATATATAAAAATTGTTATCGTGCACAATGCTGCCTATCGTTTAGTAAATCTAAAGATAATTATATAGACGCATCATTAGAATTATTCGGCGAATTTAATCATTCGGGTGAAATGTTGTATAAACAAGTTCGAGGAAATTATCGTGACCTCGCCAAAATAGAACTCCGAAATATGACCGCGTTTCAATATAGGGAGAACAAAATTGCAAATTGCAATGACGAATTATTGGCTATTAATACGGCACCTAATATTGCATCCGTAGATGTTTGTCGACAAATCCGATCGGAGGCCTTTGCTGAGGACGATACTGATAAAAAGTTAGTTATTGCGGACGTTACCGGTAAAGCTATACGCTCCACCAAATATTTCGAATGGTGGCACGACTGGTGTTTTAAAGTTGCTAGTAAATCATTTGAAAATGATTCTAGCAAGGAACATAGATTTTAAATAGAAGAACAACGGTATAGGGAAAAACGTGTACAGTTGACTTTGTAGGGGCGGGTAAAGTGGGGACGGACGTATGGCCAAAACCATAGCTGCATACTAGCTCACTTCTTAGTTTTGCGGCCAGTAGGAGTACTACTTGAAATGCCATTCACCACTGTGCGTAACTACAACTCTGATATGGTCACAATATTTATACCTGGCAAATAGGGGTTTCTTATGTTAGCTGTTAAAGTTAAAATTTCTTTGTCACATAAATATTATCGAACGGTTCATTTATTTAGAAACAGAATATACAAAATAAAATAATTCACAAATGAAAATATGAAAAAATATATTTATTATTAAAAAAATATTAAAAAATTACAACTATTATTGACAATACAAAAATAAAATATATCTATCAAATAAATATCTAATCTAGCATTGTATAAAATTAAATAAATCATAAATGAAAAGTAAAATGAATAATAAAAAAAAGGCTGTTATAAAATATAATGAAAATATGAAAAACATTTTTGTTTTTAAATTATAGTACAGTCTCATGAACGTGAACACTTGCAAATGTGAACCCTGTAGGGTGAACATTAACTACCTTGACTACGTGAATCAAGCTGTATAAAAACTAACATCTCAGACCAAATTTATAAATCCATTTAAAGAGATCCTACACCAAAAATTTAGAGAAATTAATTTAAGTAAAAATCAAATATATTTATAATGTCGATGAAATTAGGTTGTTTTGGCAATTTCTCCCGGGCAACACGTTTGATTCGAATAATGAAAAAACGTCTAACAGTTAACAATTTTATAATATGAAAAAGCCTGAATTTATTCTGTTCACGTTAACGCGATTGTACTGTATTATTAAAATATTAGAAAGTATAAAATATTAACAATTCAAAAATAATACACTTCAAAAATAAAATTTCAAATCGGAATAGATGTATTAATTCTTTAAAAAAAAATAGTTAAATTGTGTATTGCCTGATGCACATAAAAATAAAACACTTTTATTATACAAATTATAGTTCATAGTCAAAACTAATCCTAAATTACATTTGTTATACAATTTATATACAATCTTATACTACCTAAATAAAATGATAATAAAAATTTAAATATTTTGTAGATGTTCAATTTTCTTGGCTCGAGATCGGGGATTTTTTAAGTCGCTATTTATCCATTTGAGAACTTTATATAATTTACATTTTATTAGTTGTTCTATTAAATACAATCGATGTCTCATGCATGGTCCAGAAATCCATTTTGGATGAAGTATATTCAATTTTTGAATACATTCGTTCTGCAACGTGCTTGAGACATTAATTTCACATTTTATTTTCACAAATAACTTATCAAATATTTCCATGCACACAGTCACAATATTTATTAGTTCATCTGATGGTATTTTTAAATAACGTATTTCATCACTTGCATTATAATCTCTATTCACTAACAATAATTGACTATCATCACTAGGATTTCTATCTTGACACAAATTAGAACACTCGGCACACCGAAACTTTTTTTCACATTTATATACCATAAAACCTGCTAAATAAACAATACTACACTTTTCAAGAGTCACTGGTTCTTGTATCACGTTTAAATCACTATCTTAGTTTTCTTCTCCTGCTGCTACTTTTTCTGTTTCTTCTTCTTCTTCTTCATCTTCTTCTTCGATTTCTCTTTCCAAGTGAATTGATAAGTTCTGGCCTTCTATTTCTTGATGTTTTTCTTCTGTATCCTCCATTTCTATGATAACAACTTCATCATTTTCACAATTGGCTAATTGGATCGGCTCATTAATTTTATTGGTCATGTATCGTTGAAGAGAAATCCTGAAAGTCTTGACGCTTGGGTTTGTGCTGCTACCGCCTTGTCCTCGAATTATGGCAAATAAATTTTCAATCGGATCTTGATTGAGTCTGCTTGTCAAAAGAAATTCATATTTTTCTGCTTGCAAATCGTTCCATAGTTCCAATACACCGCGAAGAGTTTGAATAAAGCCGTTGATGCAGTATATGCCATTTTTCTGTCTACCCGATTTTCCATAAACTTTCCAATCTTGAATCCATTCAATTGAGTTCTGCAAAACACCTTTTATGTTTCCATTTCGACTAGACAATGGTCTTTTGTACACATTTGGATCATATAAATATTTGCTGTTCAAGCAATCAAATAGTGTATTCATTTTTCCACAAAACTCGGCTGTATTAAATAATGAGTCTGATTTATATTGTCCAAGTTGTGCGATCGTCTTTAGGGTAGCCGCCATTCGATTACTAAAAACCTGTGTCGCATATTTAACTCTCATTTTCTGAAATGAGTTTGGTTGAATATGAGCGTCAGTAATTTTTACTAATGCCCTTGCGCGTGTATTAGCTTTGTCTAGTTTATATGTTTGTTTTATATCTTCCCATGTCACCTTCACATTCTTTATAAATATATCATGATTCATTAACGTATTTCTAACACTTTTCACTAAATGAGGTACATCATAAAGAGCAACTATTTTTTTATTATTTATCACAAAAAAAGGTTTAGATTGGGTAGCTCCTAAATCAGACAATGTTTTTCTGTTGTTAGCCGCTTGATCACAAGTTAAAACTCTCACATTTAAACCGATATTTTGCACAGACGTAATAACTTCAATCACTAATTTTTTTAAAACACTAGAGCTCACTGTAGTCGCACTCACATAATAACAAATTGGCATTTTCCACTTACAAAACAAACCACGAACCATAAACAATAAAATTTGAGTTCCAATTTTACCACTTTTTCCTTGAGTATCCAAATCTTGAAAACCTTCCACTCGATCTTGAATCGGATTATATTCTAATAATTTTCTAATTGAAATTTCTTCCATTAACATTACACATTGCTTCTCTTGATCCTGCATTGTATTTACCTTCTTTTTCAATTTCGATATTAAATTATTTGATAGACCAGTTCGCAATTGATAAATACGGATCCATGATCTGATTGTTGATATGGATGGCAAAGAAAACTTCAACACATTTCTCATATATTTGTAACAAGAAGGTGATTTAAAATATAATTTCAACGACAAATTTTTTTCATTTTCTGTCCATGGCTTTCTCTTTTGACTTCTTGTTAACATATTGACAAACGTTTTTACATTATCATTGTTCGAATTAAACTCTTTCTTAATATGTGTACGCATTACTTTATGTTTAAGCCTGGAGTGCTTCATTTGCAATTTATTTATTGCCTTTCGGTGCTTTAAATAAGTATTCGTAGGTTTATTAGTATTTTCCATTTCAATGATATCTGTAATATTGACCGAACTGTTTAAATCATCTTCATCTTCATCACTTGCTGATATTAATAATGAATTGTTCAAATTACGCGAGTATGTCTTCGTTGGCAGCAACACGCTGAATTCGGCTGAATTATCTGCATTATGCTTTAAAGGAATGGCATTCTTCATTAATCTGGTACGCGACACATTTGAAAAACAATTTGAATTGAAATGTAACTGGCATAAAAGTTTTGAAGACAGCTTATTTTCACTTAACATTAATAACTCTGCGTTACCACTATTTACTACCCATATTTCACAAATATCACTATGATTCACAGGAAATTTAAAGAAACTGTAATTTGGATTATTAATCCGCGACGATTTACAGTTAATATAATCACACTTTTTCACTGGCATCTTAATAAAATTAATATACACTATTCACAAAAATATATTTAGACACAAATAATATATACTATTTCACTATCTTACTTTACTAAACACAATCTTGATAAAAATAACACTTTAATAATGAGCAATTGGTATTATTCACAAAAATACACTTAATAATATGTCACTTCTCTAAATACAATTAAATATAATATTAATAAAAATTATTAACAGTAAATAGCAATTAACACAAAAATATGCTTACAAAATATCACTTCTCTAAATAAAATAAAATATAATATTAATAAAAATTATTAACAAATAATAGCAATTAACAAATATATTCCACTCACTTCGAAAACAAAGTTAACAGCGAAAATGAACTATTACAAAGACCAAATGGCAAGTGTAATGTCGTCTGTGTTATTACATGAATAACACTAGAAATACATATAATCTGTACTTCATATTTATATTAATTTTATGTTAGAGGGAGGAAGAAATGCATAATAAATGCCTAAATAGTCCCCCCCCCCCCTTAAGTCACATCTATTATGAATATTCTTCGAAACTACATAATAAGAATTATAGTGGTAATATGTCATATGTTTACAAACATATTTAAATACAGCAATTAGCATTAATGATGCAAAATATTCATAATAGTCAGATTAAATTGCAATCAGTACACAAGTACAGTAAAACTTCCCTAACTCGAATCTCGGGGTACAGGATAAAAGATTCGAGTTAGGGAAACTTCGAGTTATAGAAAATACACAATAAAAATATGTGAAAAAATTAGTTGTTTATTTTAAAGTATTCAGTATTTTTCTTTTGTATTTTACAAGACCACCTTTCATTTTCTACAAAATATTCCACTAAATTTAAAGAATTGTATATATAATCAGGAACATACATTCATCAATATCAGTATAAACACAAGGTGTAATAAGCCTTTTGCGTTTACTAGTACCACTGTAGTTATTAACTTTTTCTAAAAGTCTATCCTTGTTTTTAAAATGGTCGATAAGGTGTTAGGGGGCATACCGAATTGTATAGCAATATCCTTTTTCTTCTTTGTGCCCTTTTCTACCTCGGCAATTAAAGAAAGTTTTTCTTCTAATGATAAACACTTTAAATTTCGCTTCATATTCGAGATACATACATATGCACTTCAAAATAAAGTTTTGTTAACTAGTAATTACAGCACTGTATCACCTAATCTTCAAACTAAATCGATCACTAAATTATATACAATGACATTCTGAAAAACACACTGAAATAATAAATATATGTCCTGCACCTCACACGTACAAATTTGATTGTCAGTGCTATGCGGCTATTCGTACGTAGGGAATACGCCAGCAACGAGAGAAAATATCACTTCGAACTAGAGAAATATTCGAGTTATAGAAATTCGAATTAGAAAGATAAAATAAAATGCAAAAAAGAACGAAACATTAGTGTTCAAGAAAAAAATTCGACTTAGAGAATACTTAGAGATACAACGAGAGAAAATATCACTTCGAATTAAAGAAATATTCGAGTTATAGAAATTCGAATTAGGGAGATAAAATAACTTGTAAAAAAGAACGAAACATTAGTGTTCAAGAAAAAAGTTCGACTTAGAGAATACTTCGAGTTATAGAAGTTCGAGTTAGGGAAGTTTTACTGTATTAATATTTAATTAAACACAAAGAATAGAAACCTAATTTAAATAATCCTTTTTGCTGCAATATTTACAGAAATCATTAGTTTTATGTATTAAAAACCGCAAATTTCTTCAAATAATCCGGGTTTATTGATAAGCAAAGTACAGCTAATTGCGAATATATATATATATATATATATATATATATATATATATATATATATATATATATATAATAAGTAAAGGCTATTCGAACTAGAATTACAACGTACGGAAAATATAATTTCTAATTAAAAAATAATACGAAAGAATTGAATTGTAACATGAAATATATCAAATATATAGATGCGTTCGTTGTACACAAAATCTCAACTTCGTGCTCTGTCTAATCAACGTACAAACAGAGCTCACAAATGAGATTTTGAGTAAATCGAACGCATATGATCCTTGCTAGTAGCAGATTAATGAGGGGTTTGAATCTTAACTAAAGTTTGCAGCGCGCCACCTAATAGACAGGGGAAATGATGGTTCGTAATAGTTCGGGGTCCCGGACGTCCAGAGGGCCAGGCACTTGCGGGGACCCAATTTGTACACGCATCTTTTGCATTGCATTGTGCATTTACTACGCTGGTGTTATATCTGTTCCATTTTTCGATAAGGACGATAATAATAAAGTCACAATACCAATTTTAGAAAATATATCAGATAATCAATCATCTGAGTATATAACGTCATGGCTACTTAAATTTGATACGTACGCAAGTTATCGTGGTGGTTTACCTTTTAGCCGAGTAGTCACAGATTTTAGTTGGGCTTTAATAATTGCAACTTGTGTGGCATTTAATAAAATGGGAGTAATTGATTATGTCAACGCATTTCATAATGTTCTCACGGAGAACAAAACCCATAATTTTAAAGTTCTATTGAAGCTTTGCGGTGCTCACTTCATGAAAATTGTAGTTTCAGATGCAATTAAATGTGCAGGCGGTAATAAAAAACAAAAAGATTTTTTTGTCGGTGTAGTAGCTAACTATTTAGTTTTGTGTCGTTCATACGACGCAGCACTGCAGTGTTTTCAACATTTCGCGATTATATTAGATAGCAAATATTTTTCAGATAATGTCCGGATATCTTTAGATTTTTTTAGAAACTTACATTTTATTGCAGAAGAAAATGAAGTAATTCCCGAAGAGGACAAGCCTAAAAGTTTAGAAACCAATTTACCTTTGTACAAACAAAGTAAATTCTACGCCGATTTTACAAATATTCGGAATAAACAAAATAAATTAACAGCTTCATTTGGAATTACGGACAATCCGTATTATTGTCCGGAATTTTTAGATATTTGCGCGAAAAAATACATTCCGTATATACCCTTATGGTCTGGTCTGCTTCTGCAGACAAATGAAAAACGTAAAACGAACTCGCATATTGAATCTTGGTTTCGCTTAGTTAAACATTCAATTTTAGATGGTAGGAAAAATTTAAAAGCGGAAAGATTTTATAGGGCCCTAGAAAAATACATAGATTCGTTAGAAAAAGAATTTATTTTTAAAATTCCGCGACATTTTAAGAAAACCAGGATAAATTATGTAGAACAATGGGGAAAACCCAGTCAAGTTAGGCATCGCAATTATCACTTAGGTAACACTGATAAATTAATTAAAGCCATTACAGATACACCAGTCGCGCCATCAACAATTCAAATTCTGCCGCAGGAAATAGTAATTAAATCAAAAGTAGTCAAAAGTCAAAGTAAAATTCATAAAATCCACAATACAAATTCAATTATTGTTAATACGCAACAGGATATAACAAAAGAATGGTTTGATAATGGATTCTTGAAAAGCCTAATTAATTTTTGATGTAAGTAATGTAAACAAGAACATTGTTTATATTGCCAAATATAAGTTCCCTTCAGGTTCGGGTAGATATAGAAATCTATATTTAAATGATTACATAACATTATTAGATAAACAGTGGATTTCTGATGCAATTATAGATTTGTCCCTTCGATTATTCGTGAAAAATCGAAAATTCTGTATTATAGATTGCTGCGTATGACAAATGATTTTCAGTAGAACATATACAGAAATGTGGTACCAGCGTACCTATTCTGAGTATCTCAACTCAACCAGGACCCCTATTCTGCAATATAACAACTGTTGATGCAAGTTGATGTTGCTGCAGTTGATGACGTATAACAACAACTAACCACAAACTATGCATCAAGAAAACCGCGAAGAAATGAGACAAAAATATTCAAAATAGCAATACCACACCAATGCATCAACACCTCGACCATGGTTGATGCATGCAGCAACACCTCGACCACTGTTGATGCAGAATATCAAAAACAATGACGTCATATAGCTCTGTTCCGTAAATAAACCGCTAGATGGCAACCTAAAAATAGCAACTGTTGTTGCATAACAACTGTGGCTATTTGCTACAGAATCTCACTCAAAAACGCTGTTGCCATCTATTGGATTCATTGCGTAAACATGATATGACGTCATGGATCTCAATCAATTCGTAAATTTATCTCACTACCTCGGTAGGTAGTGAGACCAGAAAAGTTACTAGTGAGAAAATTGACAGATTATTGGTTGTGTGCCATGGCATTTTTTTTTTTTGCATTTTGTATTCTCCTTGTTTTGTGTTATTTTAATTTGTTCGTTATTGTCAGTTTAATTTATTAAATAGCCCTACCGTGTCTAAATCAGTATTTTTCAAGACAACTAACAAGCGTCAGTTCAAGTGTTGTAAACTTGAAGTCAGAAAAATCCCTAAAGATCTCACATGCGCGTCTCACTAGTGGTACGTCATCGTTAACTCAAATCTCACTTCAATATATTTAGTTGAGACACTCAGAATAGGGGTCCAAGGTCAACAATATGTTCTCATTCCTTTAAATATTAACGCATCGCAATGGATCTTAATTTTTGCAGATTTAAAAAAAAAAAAAATTACTGTTTTGATCCATTTGGGTAATAATGAAATTTATACAAAGGAGATATTTTCCAAATTTTTAACGGCTATAAAAAATCAAAAACGTGTTCACGACCATAACATCGATGTTATCGGGTGGAAATGCATGGAGGTGGATTATCCCAAGCAGCAGGATACCTTTAATTGCGGAATTTTTGTTATTCATTATTCAAAATTTATTTTAGAAAACGAATTTTATCAACGTAACGTTGATTTCGATCCGAATATTTTCAGAGCTTTTCTCAGAGAATATTTGTTGCAATCATCGTCTAACGTGTCTCAGTTTTGTCTTCTGTGTTCAGAAAGCGGGGATTGTAAAGTTGTTCAATCAACCTGGTATTACTGTGATTGTTGTAAAGACTGGTTTTATTTTAAGGATAATTCTGGAAAGCCTACTTGCTGCTCTGTAGTTTCAGTTAAAAGTTCTGCATTAGAGTGGATCCAGTGTGATTTTTGCCAACGGTGGCTACACATTGCATGCGTTAGTGAATTAAATTCTCCGAAATTTTACGAAAATTTATTAGGTTTTAGATGTCAATTATGCACTAGACGTTAAATTAGAAATACGAGTATAAGTAAAACGCGAATCAGTGATAGGTTATTGTTATCATCAAAAGCTAGAATGCCACTTTGATGGAAAATTTTAGTGACTTGGGGGTAACATTATAGTTAAAAATGGTTATGTTAGGTTGCTATCATCAAAATCTAGAATGCCACTTTGATGGAAAATTTTAGTGACTTGGTGGTAACATTATAGTTAAAAACGGTTATTTTAGGTTGCTATCATCAAAATCTAGAATGCCACTTTGATGGAAAATTTTAGTGACTTGGTGATAAAATTATAGTTAAAAACGGTTATTTTAGGTTGCTATCATCAAAATCTAGAATGCCACTTTGATGGAAAATTTTAGTGACTTGGTGGTATCATTATAGTTAAAAACGGTTATTTTAGGTTGCTATCATCAAAATCTAGAATGCCACTTTGATGGAAAATTTTAGTGACTTGGTGGTAACATTATAGTTAAAAACGGTTATGTTAGGTTGCTATCATCAAAATCTAGAATGCCACTTTGATGGAAAATTTTAGTGACTTGGTGGTAACATTATAGTTAAAAACGGTTATGTTAGGTTGCTGTTAGGGATTTCTAGTGATTAGGTGGTTTGGACAGAATACTTTTAAATGCATATCCTATTACTATGTTTCCTTTTCCTGTATTTCCTTTTCCTATATATAAAAAAATATAAATAAATAATGTTACCAAATTTTATTCTATCGTGTCATGGGAAATATTTTTACAAAAAGTTTTCTTTACAGCATCACAAACAAGTGTTATGGATTTGGAATAAATATTTCTTAGTCCACCTCTGGTGAGATCGTTTGAACGAACACGTCCCTGGTTTCCTAATTCGTTTTAGGTTCGTAGGTGTTGCTACATATTACTCATTGGTTGCAATGAGAACTATGACTGTTGACAAATACAAATACAAATAATATTATTACGGGAATTATTTCGGTTAATAATATTTATAAAATTAAAATTAGGCTACTTGCATAATAACACCTTAGCATTGTTATATTAAATTTGCACACAAATAGCCCTTATATTTGACGGACACTGGAACGCCCCTATTTTCTATCATATAGGTATCTAACTAAAAAACTCTAGGTCACTTATTGTACGATACCTTAGCATTGTTATATTTAATTTGCACACAAATCCTGTGCCCTAATTTTTATTAAATAGCCCTTATATATGACGGACACTGGAACGCCCCTATTTTCTATCATATAGGTATCTAACTAAAAAACTCTAGGTCACTTATTGTACGATACCTTAGCATTGTTATATTTAATTTGCACACAAATCCTGTGCCCTAATTTTTATTAAAAAGCCCTTTTATATGACGGACACTGGAACGCCCCTATTTTCTATCATATAGGTATCTAACTAAAAAACTCTAGGTCACTTATTGTACGATACCTTAGCATTGTTATATTTAATTTGCACACAAATCCTGTGCCCTAATTTTGATTAAATTGCCCTTATATATGACGGACACTGGAACGCCCCTATTTTCTATCATATAGGTATCTAACTAAAAAACTCTAGGTCACTTATTGTACGATACCTTAGCATTGTTATATTTAATTTGCACACAAATCCTGTGCCCTAATTTTGATTAAATAGCCCTTATATATGTCGGACACTGGAACGCCCCTATTTTCTATCATATAGGTACTTAACTAAAATACTCTAGGTCACTTATTGTACGATACCTTAGCAATGTTATATTAAATTTGCACACAAATCCTGCGCCCTAATTTCAATTAAACAGCTTTTATATCTCAACGAGTTTCGGATGTCAACTGGAATAAGTGTGGTTATGACATTTGAATATGACTAAACTCACGTAAATTCTCACGATTTGTATTGGATTAGGAAAATATGTTATAAATACTATGAATAATTAGCAGAGAAAGGTTAAATTCAAGCAATAAGAGTATTTTTTGTATTCCATATTTTGTTTTTTTGCGTTGGTAACATTGAATTTTTAGTAATTTTTGGTTTTTTCAAGTTTCCAGTACTGGCTGTCAGCCTGACTCAGAGCCGCGTCGGTAACTTCACATACATATATTTTTTTTGTATGTTTGTTATTAATGTCAGTAAAGTTATCCACACTTTTCTCCAGCCACGATTTCTGTTACCAACTTAAAAATAACAAAATCCCCATGATTGATTTTGGCTCTACTATTAATACAAAATTACTTCCCATCACTTAAAAATTAAACAACCACAACGTAACCACAAACAGTGATTTTATGTACAAACGAATTATTTACATTTTCGCTGTTTGTGGTTACGTTGTGGTTGTCTAATTTTTAAGTGATGGGAAGTAATTTTGGTTTTAATCGTTGCGCCAAAACCAATCAAGGGGATTTTGTTATTTTTAGGTTGGTAACAGAAATCGTGGCTGGAGAAAAGTGTGGATAACTTTACGGACATTGTTATTATGACAGTTGTATATCTCTATTGTTTTTTGTTTTGTTTTTGTTTTTTGTTTTGTATCGCAGGGTTGCCGTTCTATTGCTGCGTTGCAATATCGAACATTATTTGTACATACATATTTAATTGTTTGCTTTTCCCTCAATTGGCACCACTGTTCTTATTTATTGTAATTCATGTTTATAATTATTATATATATATATATATATATATATATATATATATATATATATATATATATATATATATATATATATATTAATTATAATAAATTGTAATTTTTTTCTGTTTCTCTATAAATATTATGCAAATAAAAGATTTTATACAAATATTACATATTTTAATTCAAATATTACGTAATGTGTCAATCAAATTTAATCTTATTTTGTAATTTATATCTCGTACAATGTGTGTCTGTAACATGCTGGTTCAAGTTCTCCTTAATACTGCTCTTACAAAAAAAATTAAAATACCTAATAAATCTATGATAAGTTCTAAAATATTTTGTATCTATTAAGTTTCTTTAAATTAGGAGCCGAAAGGCTATAAAAAAATTAGAATTTTAAAAATAGACATTTTTTAGATTATAAGCCACAAAAAAATATTAAAAGTAATAATGTTGAAATTTAATGTTGCACTCAATCAATAACAATAGCAATATCTTTTCTCATGTTATTCAATGGTTATAAGTAATTTTCTACCATTAGTGGTTAAATAATTGTTTTCTAATACGAAAATAAAAACGTTTTCTAAATAAATTAAAGGGTTTAGTTTGTTCAGTTTGATATAGGCAATAACTTATATGTTGTGTGCGTGTTTATGGGCAATAGCGGCTGTTGCAACAGTCGTTAGACATTGGACATATATACGTTTTGGTTTGTTTTTACTTTCTTTTACGAAGTAATAAGTAAGTATTGTAATCATGAAAAATTTCGAACTCCAAATTTCAACGGATATACAAGTTTTGGCCTTCCCTGAGTCGAATGTGACTATTTTCGGAATGACGTCTGTCTGTCTGTGTGTGCGTGTCTGTGATCGCTCTAGAGCCAATACTGACCAACCTAAAATGATGAAACTTCAAACTTAAGACTTGTATATGTCCTAGATGTGCACCTCCAATTTTTGAAAAGAATATTCAAACCGGAAGTACATGTTTACTCTATACATTTTTTGTTCTATCTCTAATATCACTAGAACGGCTACATTTACAATAAATACCTTGTTTACGTTGCCATGAAGTCGCATGTAGTTTATAAAATCGGACTATCTATTTTTGACAGGAAAACAAAATTGACTCAATTAGATAAATGACATATTTCTGTAGAGTATTGGTTAGTTTGATAGCTTGTATATATATATATATATATATATATATATATATATATATATATATATATATTCGTTTGCAAAAAAAAAATGTAGGAATGCTCTGCAGCAGAATGTATTTATTTGTTAAGGCACCAAATCTTCTTATTCAATATCACTATATTTATTTTTCTGAATAATATTCAGATAATGGTATAATAAAAACACTGAGAAAAATATATCTACTTCTCACTGTCAGAATTTTTTGTGACTGTCTATTGTTTTTTTTTGTTTTTGTTTTTCGTGGCAACGCGATTACATTTTTAATTTTTACATTTGAATTACATTAAATATGAATCTTCACATTATTCGTATGTTAATAAGATCAGACGATCCAAATTGTACCGATGACGAAGAGGAGAGTATTATACTTCCCATTCCGATTGATAACATATGCGATACATACCATGTTCACATGTAGGATTCAATATTGGAAGGAGATTGAACTGAGTACGTTCCCCATGTGTTCACATGTCCGGGATTGAATTTGAATTTCAATAGGATTACAAGTTCTTAAAAATCCCGATAGATGACAGCTGTCTGTCATTCAGGGGCGTCGTTAGGATTTCAATTTACCGATTCACTTACGTCATACAAAATGTGAATTTATGATGATATTCCGTAAGTGTCTATATTTAAAGAATAAATTTTGGGAAAAACAGGCGGGGCGCAGTTTTAAAGAGAAGGTACGTGCGCCCCCTCTAAAATGGCCTATCGACGCCTCTGCTGTCACGATACTGCGCATGTCTCATTTCAATCCAGTCCCACTAAAAATGAGGCTGGAATGAGTCAATCCAATCCTTGTGTTTTGTGTTCACATGCGGGATTCAATACCGTATTCAATCCTCCATGTGAACATGGTAACAGAAAATATTACAGGTGCAATATTACAAAAAGACAGCGAGTTTTTAGAAAGTAGTAATACATCAGATTTAGCCTAGGATGTATATCTATCTCAAGACGATAGCGATGTAATAAATATTAGTATCATATCACCACCAACATTAGAAAAATGTGTAATATCTTATTTCGCGGCTTACTTATTAAATACATCTACTAAAACATTTAATTGCAAGATTTGCGAAGAAGACATATCATCAAATGAAATATTAAACAATCAAACTCATTTACTAACCATGGCTGCTTTCCAACAAGAGAACTTAGGCATCTTTTTTTGGCCTAACCACAGCTAACCCGGTTGGTGCTTTCAGTAACTTGTGCATTCGAGTGGTGGGTTACTCCAATGAGGTTAGCGCTGGATTACTGACATGTCTAACCCTGCTCTGTAGTAGGGTTACGCATGCTGGGTCTGAGTTACGGGTTGCTGCATTTGCCGCCATTTGACTTAGTTCTATTTGAAATGGCATCAGTAAATAGTGAATATATTTGTGAAAAATGTGGGGTGTAAGGAGATCTTAGTTTTATGCAGAGGCTTATTCAAACATTCCATATATTTGAGGGTAAGCTTATATATAGCTAAGTATATTTATAGTTTATATATAGATATTGGAGGTTATGTTTGTTTGTTTGTTATTTATTATAGGAGTTGATGAAACGAATGATGAAAACATTCAAATCAATAGTAATGGTATGTAATTATTCAGAAACAAAAAAAATGGAATTATATATTTATTTATTTTGTAACTGAAAATGATGTAGAAGCAAGTTCTCTCTTAATTTGGCCGCAAAAATTAAAGCCAAGAGATATAGATAATGAGGCCACTATGGAACTTTTATCATTAAGGGGTAGTGATAAATTTTCAAAAATGTTGGCAGATAAGAAGACATTGAAAACAGGTGTTTGGTTAGCAATAGCGAAAGAGATGATGAGGAATGGCTATAAAGTAGGAAATACTGAAAAAGAAGGAGGCATTAGATGCAGACAAAAGTTTAAAAACTTGGAGAAATCCTATACTAACTTTAAACAAGGCGTAAATAAGACGGGCACAGAACATAAAACTCCTCCCCCATTTTTTGATTTATTGAATGATATTTTGGGCGTGAAATACAAATATAATCCCACATATTTGTCGGATTCACTTCCTATATTAGTGGGTCTGCCTACCAACGAAAATCTGGAAAATGAAGAACCTCGGGCAAGCGATGTATCGCTAGAAAATGATTTGTCACAGGACGATCCAACCAATTTGAGTGATACTAGTCAAATTGAAAAAAAGGATGAATATAGTAGTGGGTTTGAAACCATTAATAAATTCGTAAGGCCTCAAAAGAGTGCCAATAAGGATATCATTGATGTGATGAAAGAGCTTCACGACAAAGACAGTGCTGACCGAAAAGAGTACAATGAAATTCTATTAAATATATTAAAAGAACAAAATAAGCAAAGGACAGAATTCATAAACATTTTTGCTAAATTAGTTAATTTTAAAACACCAAAGAGAAAACGAGGAAATCAGTCATCATCTGATGAGGACTAAATTTATTGTGATTAAGTGAAGTGCTGTAAATATTATATATATAATAATATTATAATATAAAATATGTTCCTTATAAAGTTAAGTTTTTTTATATATTTTATTTATCGAATAAGCATAATGTTTTTATTTTATAGTTCTTTTTATTTTATTTACGTTTGTAATTTTCTATAATAATTATGATAAGGTACGAGTGTATGAGATTACATATGTTTATTATGATTTATAAGTGTTTAGATTTGAAATTATATTAGCAAAGAGAATCTTCCCTTAATTCATCCAAAAACATGTTCTATAACCACTCTTGTTATACTAAGAGTGGTGTTATATTTTTTCTGTTTTGCAGTCAGTCTACCTGTATCCCTAAAAAAAATATGTTGTAATAATAATAATTCAAGATCAAATGTATTTAATACCTATATGGTGTCATCAAGAACATTTTACACGGGTATGCAGAGTCACCGACTAAATGGTATTTGGAATAAAAATACTATCTTTCGCCACATTTTTTTATGTCTTTAAAGAGCGGCGATTCTTTAAGTACCTATATAGTTGAATTTATGATATGATTATAATTTCAATAAAGGTAAGGTATAACTTATTAATTACTCTGGCATCGTGAGCAGCACCTGGAAATCCAACAAATATGTTTGTAAACACTTTTGTTGCAGTACATATTTCCTGAATTGTTACTGAATGGTTCAGTTTCCGATCTTGATAGCTGTCGTGTTGATCATTACGGACTTTCAATAAAACGTGGCAGCCATCGATAGCGCCAATAACACCTATACATATAAATATATTTAAATAACTAAATATATATATATATATATATATATATATATATATATATATATATATATATATCTAAAATAGATATTTACTAGGGTACTTCGCCCGGAAAAAAAACTGTTTTTCCAGTAGACTACACTCTTTTGAATTAGGCCATTTTATGTAGGTGCTTTTTAATTGACATATTGTGCTTATAATTATTTCAGTATGACGATGTACTGTTGATTCCGCTACATTGAAACGATCGCTTATTGATATCAACGTATCACCTTTTCCTAAATACCATAGCGTCATTAACAATGACTTTTCTGGAGGAACTTAAGCAAGTCCTCCAGTATGCGCACAATTAAGTAAATCTGCTGCTGTCATAATGTTCCGTATATTCATTAACAACCTGTTGCAGGTATTTCGAGTCATTCGAAAATGCATGAAAAAATCGTAATTCAAATACTTCGGTAGCCATTGCTCACAAAACATTGGTATTCTGTAATGTCCCTTCCGTTTTCTTTTGATACATAAAATATCTTTATATGTAGCACTGTTCTCATTAATATAGTTACTGGCTATAACAACATTAACAATATCGTCCAAATCGTCAAATAAATACAGCCCAATGGCCATTTTATGCCGCTTATTTAACTTCATTTTTACGTTTACCAAAAATGTGCGAAATGTAAAGAAAATAATAACATAAGCCTACTTTTTCAAAACATTTAGCGCCTAAATTTAAATTGAATATTTCAATAACCTGTCCATTTCACTGAGGTTACTGACGGGTTACCGCCATATTGTAATCCGTGCCAACCAAATCCTAATCCTTTCCCAAACTCTACCGAACACTGTGTGCTTTCCAACTACGACTTTGTAGACACTGTGAAACACAGAGTCTGATAGACTGCGTTCCAACTACGCCAAAGTACGACTTTACTCGACTCTGGGAGACACTGCGAAATAGCAAAGTCTGCTGGTGTAATGGTGTCACGAATGCCAACCTTTACAAAATAATTATGAGTGTGGTATGAATGTGTCTATGCGTCCCGCGTATTTTTCAACATAACCAAATTTAGCAGAGAGTGGCATTGTTTTGATGACAAATATGAGTGCACCAGATATAGATTTTTGTGTAAATGGTAAGTAATATTAATTTATTAGTATAAACCTCATAAATTACTTTATTACATATGCCAAATATTCTAACATTGCGAAGGCAAAACTCGAGCTAGGGAAGCAATGGCAGCAACATTTGGAAGACCAAAATATACGTAACGCAATACGAGATGAGCGACACGCTCAAATAACTACTAGAAAAAATGATATTCTAGAGTTTAAAAAAAAACAATTCAATTAAAAGAAATTGACCTTGAGCAGAGAAAATCATTGCTGAGTGTAAGCTGAAAGATAAGAGAAGGAGACATTCCGAAATAATGGAAATTGAAAAACTTAAATACAAGTTACTGAGTAAAGTTCTTCGAGGTGATAAGGAAAATATTACTTCTCTCAATATGTCCGATTCTGAGTAGGCAATGCGATAGAAGTACGCAACCAAAGTTATATATTTAAACCGACATCAGTAATTATTACTTTAAGTATTATATATTTTAATCGTTTTGTTTTATGTAGTATTTATATATGTTGGCAAATATACAGCAATATATATGGATCAGTTGTATAAATGTAGTTAGTTAACAACACTTTATACAACTGGGTTTAGTGTAATAATGAACAGAGAAATATTTTTTAGTAAGAACATTTTATTTTTCTTTTGAAACTTATTTATTTTTTATATATTTTGTTAAATAATAATAAAAAGATTAAACATTTGTAGTTTTTTTTATTTAAACAATGTACAATTATTCAGGAAACAATTCTCTAAATAGCTGCATTCTACGGTCTACTTGCAATTCTCCATCAATTTCGTCATTATTTACAACAGCAACATCATCTTCATTGATCTCATCTGGAAAGTCGTAAATATCGTCTGAATCGATACATATAATTGTGTAAAATACACGCTGCAACTACTGTGTTTGTGATAAAAGGCATTGTACGATATTGTTGAAGATTCAAATCTAGAGATAAACGACTCTGTTGATTAGAGTTTATAGCTTCTATGCGTTCCAACTAGCATGCGGCATAGTGTTTGATAGAGTTTGGGAAAGTCTAACAATGTCTCTCAAAGTTCTCTAGTTGGAAAGCACCCAACTGTGCCGCGAGCCGCATGCTAGTTGGAATACTTTAGCCAACAGAGTGCGCGCAGGTCGTTACTTACCATTTTCACAAATATGTATCTAAATCTGGTGCACTCATATTTGACATCGAAAATATACATTAAACATGTACTAGTCTCTGCTAGATTCGCGTTCAATCTACTCATAAATGTTGTAAAGGTTGGTATTCGTGACACCATTACACTACACCATTACTCCCAGCACCAGAGAGTAGCGGGAGTGAGAAGAAATATACCCCCACTCGGAGAGTGTTTCATAAAAATACACCCTGCGCTCCCTAGAGGCGCTAGTGACATGATTTTCAAAGAATATAATTTTTAAATGCCCAGAGAGTGCGCCACCAACTAATTTTTCAAAACGTAAATCCCTAAGTGTAACGCGGGACGTATACATATAACGCCAATTATTGGTGCGACTGGCGAGTAGCTTGAATCAGGGAGTAGGGGAGTGGGATCTTAACGTTAAAAAAGTGGTAGGGGGTTTTATCAAGATCAAGTAGTACAACCGGTTGATGCAGATGACGCTAGTGAGGCAAATTTAAGATTCCCCGGCAGTTTTAGGTATGGGTACGCCCCCTTTCACTGAAATATATATATTATATATAATATATATATTTCAGTGATTTTCTCTAAATAATAACAAATGATTTAAAATACAACACTTTATATAACATTTAAAATACATAGCTTTATATAACAATTAAATGTACAATTATATATAAAATAGCATAGTAAAACCTAACTAGTTACGAAAATACACGGTTAATAATGCAATTTGTGCAATCTTTTCGTTATCGCATGGCATTCTAAACTTGAATCAGATATTTTTCGAATGGTTTATATACAAAACTTTAAACTAACAATACAATTTTTGAAATTAATAATTTTATCGGTTGAAATCCTTTTATATTAACAAATTTAGAAGATATCTTATAAAAACACGTTAGGAAAAGCGATTATGTGTAACTCGTGCAAATAACCCATTCGTTACAAAAACGGACGCATCCTGATTTCATAATAAGGTATTAAAAATATAATTCTGTATTTAACTGTTTTAAAGCACAATTCTATATATAAGTATAACTTTATTTTAACATATACAATACATATGTTATTTATTATCAATACTTGCGCTGTTTAGTTTCTTATACGAATATACATATATTAAGTATTGTAATCACGAAACATTTCGGACTCGAGATTTTAACGAAAATACACGTTTTAACAATCCTTAAATCGTTTCTGATTGTGTCCGTCAATATCTGTCTGTATGTGCATCTGCGATCACAGCAATGATGGTAAAATTATAAAACTCTAAAATTTAAAACTTGTATAGGACCCGAAAGAAGGGCTCCAATATTTGAATTACATTACGATAGACATTGCTTCAAAGCAATTGTAGATACAATTTCAAACAAAATAAAGCATTATTTATAGATAGTGTCAGTATAAGAAAGTCACACTACAGCTTATTAACATTATTTACATATATCAAATATATTATTCATAATCAATATTTGCTTACTTTTAAAATCGAACAGATTTAAAAATAATTATTCATAAAAACAACTCCGACGATTTTTAGATCCTTGTACTTATAATTATTATATTAATATTAAAATTACCGTTACGCGTTGTAGGTTGCAAAAACCGGGTCTTGTGAAGTCGAAGGACGATCGGTCGTCTGTAGCTCCAGGATTGCGTTATTTCCTATAATAAAATAAATAAATATACTTCCTTTAGAATGCATGTATCTATATACTAGGGCTGTAAATACCCGTCAATTCAAGAACCAAGTACTCGAAAAACCCGGAACCGGGTACCCAGATTCAAAAACACGGATCCGGGTACCCGGTTTCAAAACCCGGATCCGGGTTTTTTAAATGTTTAAAGAATTGGGTAAACCAGGTACTCGAACCCGGTTTTTTTTTACAGCACTACTATATAATGCAACCAATTTAATGCAAAATTGTTTATTATTTATGTTAGGTTATTATATATTTCCGAATATGTTATATAGAAAAAATTTAAAATATTGATTTTTGTTATATATGGATGAACTAAAATTATGGCGTACTACACTTTTTTGGAAAATGTAACATTTGCTGAAAAATCACCTTTGAAAATGGTTATTATATATTTGTTTCCTTAGTTACAAAACTTATTAGTTTTGTTTCATAGCAATTGTTAGGTGATTTTAAAACAAAATAAAGTATTGTTATAAAATCAGCTACTTTGAAAGATAGATGGAGTATTTATAGTTATCACAGCTGTAAAAATGTTGTTTCAAAAAAATCCTACTATCGGAATTAAAATGAATCATGCTACACACTATTCATATATATTTATCGTCAAAAGAACAAACTATTAAAAATACCTAATTTTTTTTTTATACAAATATAATTTTGCATTAAATTTGTTTTGGACCGGGTTGCGCTCGTATATAAAAATAGTAAAACTAACCTGTTAAGAACAAAGTTGGATATGCCCCCCTTTCCAGAATCCGGACATTGGATCCCGGATAGGGACACGGTCTAATCCACCGGGGTTCAAAATGATTTACGCATACAAAAATCATCTTCTAACACGTGGAATACGGCGGGGTTGTTGATGGTTTTCAACCCTCGTTCTTAACAAGAAACAGGGTAAAACGTTCTCAAATTGACCGGCAAGCTGGAACGCTGTAGCTGTAGGTCCGATTCCCAAGCGGCATGATTCCTAATTTTAATTTAGAATAAGATAGTCTTCATTTGAAAATATAACCTACAATAATTCAATACTTACGTTTCCAAACTTCACAAATCACAAGATTATATTACACAAGTCTTTAATGTCTGGTGTTGTGTAAAATATAAAATAAATAACAAAAACAAAAGAAAATGAACTATAACACTATAACAAAATGTAATAATAAATAACAAAAACAAAATGAACACTAACCAACAAATAATAACAAACGATTCTAACAAAACAAGTAGGGAAGTCTTAAAAAAGACTTATTTTGACACGGGGATATGAAATTGATTTTAATAAAGAAAAACGAACAATTAAAACAGCACAAAACAAAGAAAATTCCAGTCAAAGAAACGTGTTATTGTCAGTTCATGTTTCATTTCTCACTGCGCATGTACAAATCATGGCACACCACACAAATAATAATATGCATTGCAAAATATAACTTTATTCAAGCTACTCGCCAGTCGCACCAATAATTGGCGTTATATGTATACGTCCCGCGTTACACTTAGGGATTTACGTTTTGAAAAATTAGTTGGTGGCGCACTCTCTGGGCATTTAAAAATTATATTCTTTGTAAATCATGTCACTAGCGCCTCTAGGGAGCGCAGGGTGTATTTTTATGAAACACTCTCCGAGTGGGGGTATATTTCTTCTCACTCCCGCTACTCTCTGGCTTGAATAAAGTTATATTTTGCAATGCATATTATTATTTGTGTGGTGTGCCATGATTTGTACATGCGCAGTGAAAAATGAAACATGAACTGACAATAACACGTTTCTTTGACTGGAATTTTCTTTGTTTTGTGCTGTTTTAATTGTTCGTTTTTCTTTATTAAAATCAATTTCATATCCCCGTGTCAAAATAAGTCTTTTTTAAGACTTCCCTACTTGTTTTGTTAGAATCGTTTGTTATTATTTGTTGGTTAGTGTTCATTTTGTTTTTGTTATTTATTATTACATTTTGTTATAGTGTTATAGTTCATTTTCTTTTGTTTTTGTTATTTATTTTATATTTTACACAACACCAGACATTAAAGACTTGTGTAATATAATCTTGTGATTTGTGAAGTTTGGAAACGTAAGTATTGAATTATTGTAGGTTATATTTTCAAATGAAGACTATCTTATTCTAAATTAAAATTAGGAATCATGCCGCTTGGGAATCGGACCTACAGCTACAGCGTTCCAGCTTGCCGGTCAATTCGAGAACGTTTTACCCTGTTTCTTGTTAAGAACGAGGGTTGAAAACCATCAACAACCCCGCCGTATTCCACGTGTTAGAAGATGATTTTTGTGTGCGTAAATCATTTTGAACCCCGGTGGATTAGACCGTGTCCCTATCCGGGATCCAATGTCCGGATTCTGGAAAGGGGGGCATATCGAACTTTGTTCTTAACAGGTTAGTTTTACTATTTTTATATACGAGCGCAACCCGGTCCAAAACAAATTTAATGCAAAATTATATTTGTATAAAAAAAAATTTAGGTATTTTTAATAGTTTGTTCTTTTGACGATAAATATATATGAATAGTGTGTAGCATGATTCATTTTAATTCCGATAGTAGGATTTTTTTGAAACAACATTTTTACAGCTGTGATAACTATAAATACTTCATCTATCTTTCAAAGTAGCTGATTTTATAACAATACTTTATTTTGTTTTAAAATCACCTAACAATTGCTATGAAACAAAACTAATAAGTTTTGTAACTAAGGAAACAAATATATAATAACCATTTTCAAAGGTGATTTTTCAGCAAATGTTACATTTTCCAAAAAAGTGTAGTACGCCATAATTTTAGTTCATCCATATATAACAAAAATCAATATTTTAATTTTTTTCTATATAACATATTCGGAAATATATAATAACCTAACATAAATAATAAACAATTTTGCATTAAATTGGTTGCATTATATAGTAGTGCTGTAAAAAAAAACCGGGTTCGAGTACCTGGTTTACCCAGTTCTTTAAACATTTAAAAAACCCGGATCCGGGTTTTGAAACCGGGTACCCGGATCCGTGTTTTTGAATCTGGGTACCCGGTTCCGGGTTTTTCGAGTACTTGGTTCTTGAATTGACGGGTATTTACAGCCCTAGTATATAGATACATGCATTCTAAAGGAAGTATATTTATTTATTTTATTATAGGAAATAACGCAATCCTGGAGCTACAGACGACCGATCGTCCTTCGACTTCACAAGATCCGGTTTTTGCAACCTACAACGCGAAACGGTAATTTTAATATTAATATAATAATTATAAGTACAAGGATCTAAAAATCGTCGGAGTTGTTTTTATGAATAATTATTTTTAAATCTGTTCGATTTTAAAAGTAAGCAAATATTGATTATGAATAATATATTTGATATATGTAAATAATGTTAATAAGCTGTAGTGTGACTTTCTTATACTGACACTATCTATAAATAATGCTTTATTATGTTTGAAATTGTATCTACGATTGCTTTGAAGCAATGTCTATCGTAATGTAATTCAAATATTGGAGCCCTTCTTTCGGGTCCTATACAAGTTTTAAATTTTAGAGTTTTATAATTTTACCATCATTGCTGTGATCGCAGATGCACATACAGACAGATATTGACGGACACAATCAGAAACGATTTAAGGATTGTTAAAACATGTATTTTCGTTAAAATCTCGAGTCCGAAATGTTTCGTGATTACAATACTTAATATATGTATATTCGTATAAGAAACTAAACAGCGCAAGTATTGATAATAAATAACATATGTATTGTATATGTTAAAATAAAGTTATACTTATATATAGAATTGTGCTTTAAAGCAGTTAAATACAGAATTATATTTTTAATACCTTATTATGAAATCAGGATGCGTCCGTTTTTGTAACGAATGGGTTATTTGCACGAGTTACACATAATCGCTTTTCCTAACGTGTTTTTATAAGATATCTTCTAAATTTGTTAATATAAAAGGATTTCAACCGATAAAATTATTAATTTCAAAAATTGTATTGTTAGTTTAAAGTTTTGTATATAAACCATTCGAAAAATATCTGATTCAAGTTTAGAATGCCATGCGATAACGAAAAGATTGCACAAATTGCATTATTAACCGTGTATTTTCGTAACTAGTTAGGTTTTACTATGCTATTTTATATATAATTGTACATTTAATTGTTATATAAAGCTATGTATTTTAAATGTTATATAAAGTGTTGTATTTTAAATCATTTGTTATTATTTAGAGAAAATCACTGAAATATATATATTATATATAATATATATATTTCAGTGAAAGGGGGCGTACCCATACCTAAAACTGCCGGGGAATCTTAAATTTGCCTCACTAGCGTCATCTGCATCAACCGGTTGTACTACTTGATCTTGATAAAACCCCCTACCACTTTTTTAACGTTAAGATCCCACTCCCCTACTCCCTGATAACCACACTTTTTAACACTGCTATTTTGGTAATTTTAATTTTGCCCGTTCCTTTCAAAATCAATTTGGGATCAGTTCATTATGACAGAATCAGTTGAGATCAGATCAGTAAAGATCATTTTCCCCTTGAAAGGAAAGCGCCTCAGATCTCACTCAAAAACGCTGTTGCCATCTATTGGATTCATTGCGTAAACATGATATGCCGTCATGGATCTCAATCAATTCGTAAATTTATCTCACTACCTCGGTAGGTAGTGAGACCAGAAAAGTTACTAGTGAGAAAATTGACAGATTATTGGTTGTGTGCCATGGCATTTTTTTTTTTTGCATTTTGTATTCTCCTTGTTTTGTGTTATTTTAATTTGTTCGTTATTGTCAGTTTAATTTATTAAATAGCCCTACCGTGTCTAAATCAGTATTTTTCAAGACAACTAACAAGCGTCAGTTCAAGTGTTGTAAACTTGAAGTCAGAAAAATCCCTAAAGATCTCACATGCGCGTCTCACTAGTGGTACGTCATCGTTATCTCAAATCTCACTTCAATATATTTAGTTGAGACACTCAGAATAGGGGTCCAGCAGACTTTGCTATTTAGCAGTGTCTCACAGACGCAGTTTATCAGACTTTGCGTTACACAGTGTCAACAAAGTTCTTGTTGGAAAGCAACCAATATAACCATGTACAAGTGTAGTTAATACAATTAAAATGTATGTTTCTGCTTCTTCTTCTTTATCTAATTTTACCTGTGGTTCATGTGCAAATGAATAACAAATCCTATCGTACAAACATATCAGACATTATATTTATATGTGGTTATCCCCAGCAAACCAACATGTATCTGGACCCCTATTCTGAGTGTCTCAACTAAATATATTGAAGTGAGATTTGAGATAACGATGACGTACCACTAGTGAGACGCGCATGTGAGATCTTTAGGGATTTTTCTGACTTCAAGTTTACAACACTTGTTACAATTATTATTTTAAAAAGATTTAAAACTACAGTAAATACAAATATTATATATATAATAGCCCGGAAATGTTTGTAAGTGAGTTTTAAACAACACAAAACAATGAAAACACAAAATACAAAAAACACAAAGAGACCAGCAAAAGATTTCACAAGTAATAAATGGGTAACAGTCAGTTCAAGCGATTTCATTAATCTCTGCACTTGTACAAAGATGTCATGGCACACAACTAATAATCTGTCAATTTTCTCACTAGTAACTTTTCTGGTCCCACTACCTACCGAGGTAGTGAGATAAATTTACGAATTGATTGAGATCCATGACGCATATCATGTTTACGCAATGAATCCAATAGATGGCAACAGCGTTTTTGAGTGAGATCTGATTGAGTTGAGATACTCAGAATAGGTACCCTGAGCTGTCTCAGAGATATTACATTTAGAGCGCAAATGTAATGTGAATTGTAACATGTTGTCATGGAATCCCCATAACAACATTATTATATTAAGTAATATGTTTGTAAGCAAGAAGTCAGGTCAGAATGCATTCATTCGCTTCATACTCGTATAATAAATCTCAAGTTATACCCTTGAACCACCCGTCGTCAATGGAGATCTTCTGAGCCTGGCTTGTTGCAGGGTAGAGGGGTAGTTTCCCTCAGCCTAATTTTTACTCTGTACAGTATTTTCGACACACTCGCATTCTAACTTTCAACTTGAAAACTACACATTTATGTAGAACAAACTAAGCTCTTAAATTGTATATAAGTATTCATAAAAGAATTAAACAGTGTATCTTGTTGGTGTTTGATTTTGTGCACCTAACCGCCCGACCGGAACATCCCGTGACAATGTATGGTATATATATTTATGTTTAAATCATTCAAAATTCCTTTCAAAGAGATAGCTTCACAAACTGCTGTACATAATGCTTTGTATTCTGATTCAGTAGATGAACGTTTTTATAAGCTAAAAGACAAAATCCTGTAATCAATGACTTCTTTGTTTGAATATACAAGGCTCATATTCTGTGTTTCCTTTATATAGCGTAGCACTCTTTTGAGATAAACCCAGTGTTCATCTTTTGCACTATCTTGGTAGCGACTAAAAAAATTTAGCGCATAACATATATCAGGACGAGTTCCTATCATTAAGTACATTAAGTAACCCACTAACTCACGATATGGATATTTAGTTTTCTCCTCTAGATTCTCGGCTTTATTGATATTTAATTGTCTTTCTATTGGAGTCTTGGCCCCTTTACAATCTTTCATTCCAAATCTTGTTAATATCTGTTTAATGTACTGTTTTTGATGTAGTTTTATAATTCCGAACTCTCTATTTCGTTCAATGTTGATACCCAAGATGAATTTCACATTACCCAAGTTTACCATTTCAAATTTTTTCATCAACTGTTCTTTGAATCTTTCTATTTCAATTATTTTATTGCATGAAATTAATAAATCGTCAACGTATAAGAAACAAATTAGTTTAAAATGTTTATCTAGCATAGTATATAAACAAGTATCGAACTTAGAACATCGAAAGTCTTTACTAAGCATGAAAGTGTTAAACTTTTCGTTCCAACATTTTGGCGCCTGCTTTAAGCCATAAATTGATTTATTTAATTTACAAGCATAGTTCCTTTCCATTATAATCTTCGGGTAGATTCATATATATTTCTTCCTTAAGTATTCCATGGAGGAAAGCCGTCACGTCCATTTGAATAAGTTCGGGGTTTCATAGTTGGCTACGGCAAGCATGGTTCTTAAAGTGGTTAGTTTACCTACGGGCGAATATGTTTCCGCATGATTGTTGGTTTGATAACCTTTAGCTACAAGCCTAGCTTTAAATCTTGGATTATTTCCATGTTCATCCTTTTTTATTTTAAAGACCCATTTACTATCTATAATTTCTTTATTCTGTAGTCGTTTCACACGCGTCCACGTATTGTGCATTTTGTGAGAATTGAGTTCATCCTTTATTGCTTCATCCCATTTTTCGCAATTATCTCCAGTTCTGGCTGAAGCTCGACTAGTTGGAGTACCGGTTAACGAAAAATACGCTGAATAAGTTAAATCTGTCTCAGGAAATACAATACCATAATCTTGCAGCCAAACAGGAGGTTTCCTTGTACGTTTCTCTAAAATAGTAGTTTCTTTGGGGTTTTCAACTAAAATTATACTTGAATCGTCTAGATCTTCTTCAGGTTCGGCAGGACTTTGATAAATTATGTTTCTTGTGTTTGTGTCTTCAATTTTCTTGTTGCATTCGTTTGGATTTTCATTAAAAATAACATCCGGTGATCTCACCACTTTTCTAGTATCTTCGTTCCAGAGACGGTACCCGTTACTACAGTATCCGATCATTTTACATTTCATTGATTTATTATCAAGTTTTCCATCTCTCTTCTCTTTCGGAATGTGCATGAAGGTATCACATCCAAATACCTTCAATTTGTTATAATTTTGTTTACTACCAAACCACAATTCTGCTGGAATTCTGTTATCAGTTGTTGGTAGCCTATTTACGATATATGTGGCTGTATAAATGGCTTCTCCCCATAGTTCTTTATCGAGATTGTATTCAGCGAGCATGGTTCTACCTTTTTAGCTCGCCGTACGTAGTACCGAAGAGGCTAAAGCATTCGGTCGTGTGTCTGTAGCATTCTCGGATCAAAAAATTTCATTAAGAAAAAGTGTTCGTCTCGTCGCCCTGATTCCGAAAATGTATATAACTTATATACTTGGATGTTAGTCGTCGCTCGCTCGTAAGACCAAATTTGTGCCCTCTACTCCTCTGAAGGTACCGGAGCGATTCACTCCAAATTTGGTACACATATTATTTGGCATCCCATTTGAATCCGCTCGCAGTTTAAATCCAATCGCCCGTGTACTTCCCGAGTTATAGGGCCCCAAAATGTGGAGCCCCCCTTAATACTGCCCTTATAAAAATAATTGAAACACTTAAAAATTCTACTAAAAATTCTAAGATATTTTTTGTCTACAAGATTTTTTCATTTTGTTAACCCAAAGCCCCAAAAAAATTATTAAATATTATAATTTTGAATTTTAAAATATGCACTAAATTATTTTTTTATCAATATAATCTTAATTTGGTACACATATTATTTGGCATCCCATTTAAATCCGTTTGCAGTATAAATCCAATCGCCCGTATACTTCCCGAGTTATAGGGCCCCAAAATTTTGAGCCCCCCTTAATACTGCCCTTATAAAAATAATTAATACACTTAAAAATTTTACTAAAAATTCTAAGATATTTTATATCTATAAGATTTTTTCATTTTGTTAATCCAAAGCCCGAAAAAAAATTATTAAATATTATAATTTTGAATTTTAAAGTATGAACTAAATTTTTTTTTATCAATATAATCTAAAATTAAATGTAAGACTCTTTACACCTATAACATATTTTCAAATTGTTAACCAAAAGGCCATAATAATTAAAACCACTGCTCGCAACGCATATTTTACTTAAGGGCGAGCTCTGCGCGTTGGTGCGTTTTACGCGTACCAAATCTTGTTCTACTAACGTACGATTTAATCTTTCAGATTTCCCATTTTGTTGCGGTGTATTCTGAAATGAAATTAATTAGCTCGCCGTACGAAGTACCGAATAAGCTAAATCATTCGGTCGTGTGTCTGTAGCATTCTCGGATCAAAAAATTTCAATAAAGAAAGTGTTTGTCTCGTTGCCCTGAATCGAAAAATGTATATACTTGGATGTTAGTCGTCGCTCGCTCGGTATCTCGTAAGACCAAATTTGTGCCCTCTACTCCTCTGAAGGTACCGGAGCGATTCACTCCAAATTTGGTACACATATTATTTGGCATCCTATTTGAATCCGCTCGCAGTTTAAATTCAATCGTCCGTATACTTCCCGAGTTATAGGGTCCCAAAATTTGGAGCCCCCCTTAATACAGCCCTTATAAAAATAATTGAATCACTTAAAAATTCTAAGATATTTTATGTCTAAAAGATTTTTTCATTTTGTTAACCCAAAGCCCGAAAAAAATTATTAAATATTATTATTTTGAATTTTAAAATATGCACTAAAAGTTTTTTTTATCAATATAATCTAAAATTAAATGTAAGACTTTTTACACCTATAACATATTTTCAAATTGTTAACCAAAAGGCCATAATAATTAAAAACCACTGCTCGCAACGCATATTTTACCTAAAGGCGAGCTCTGCGCGTTTGTGCGTTTTACGCGTACCAAATCTTGTTACTCTTATAAGTTGAATGAAATAGCCCTTATATATGTCGGACACTGGAACGCCCCTATTTTCTGTATTATTTGTATTTAACTAAAAAGCTCTTGGTCACTTATTGTATGATACCTTAGCATTGTTATATTAAATTTGCACACAAATCCTGCCACCTAATTTTGATTAAATAGCCCTTATATATGTCGGACACTGGAACGCCCCTATTTTCTATATTATTGGTATTTAACTAAAAAGTTCTTGGTCACTTATTGTATGATACCTTAGCATTGTTATATTAAATTTGCACACAAATCCTGCTACCTAATTTTGATTAAACAGCCCCCAATTGACTGGCCGAAATTGGCTAGTTTTAAAAACTGATTTACACTATCTAAATACTTAATAAATAATTTTGTTAATTTATATATTCTTAATTGGCATATAATAGACCTATATATAATGTTAATAGCCTTTAAAAAGCTTTTATTTTCAATGAAAATAAGTTGGGATATATTTTTTTACAGTTGGCAACCCTACATGTCAAAGTTATCGGCGACGATAACTTTATGTACGTTGTCAAGTCTCGTATATTTGCATGTTGTAGTTTTACAACAGTTTATTTTTTAAATACATAGGAAATTTACAATAAATAATTTTGTTTTCTTCTTTAAGATAGTGTAATTTTTAATATTTTTTATTTCTTTCGGTAAATCATTAAATAATTTCGATAGGGCCCACCAAAATTATCTTCCTTTTTTGTATTATTAGTATTAGGTTTATAAAAATGATATGATACTTTTTACTTTCTTTTACGAAGTAATAAGTAAATATTTTTGGCTAATGTTTTTTATACATTTTAATGTTTATATGTGTATGTTTACATGTTTGTGTAGAACGCTGCGGCTCCAAAAGCTGAATATACCAGCCGCCCTGCCCTGGCAATACTTCACCCGGCACCCCACGCAAACGCACCCCTAAGGTGAGCTTAAATTTTATAATAGTACAACCACAGAGAAAAATTTACCTTATCAATATATTCAAATATAATTTTACATACGTACTGCTTTTCAAAATATATTTCAATATTTATCCGGAATAACCATTACAAACATGTTCTCAATTGGATCTATTTGCGTTAATCAGTGCAAAATGACATACATTATTTCTATTTTGTCTCTGCGAAAATATTTTCAAAATATAGTACATACGATTTATTTAAAGAAATATGTCACAAATATGGCAACATATATTCCGTAGCACTTTCAAACAAAATTTGTGCGAAATATGAATATCTTTCATTATGAGAACATTCACAACGTTATATTAATTAGCTCGATTTGGTTTCTATTGTGTTTTCTTTGAATTGAACTCAATGAGTATTTGGCATAAATTAAACCTATGGGTGCTTATCTGTTTACATCAATTTTAGATTTATTTGTTTTTAATGAGCAAATACATATTACTATATACGAAGATAGCATTTTATTTGGATTTTATGGTAGATCCTTGATTTGGATTCAATATGTCTTTAGTGTGTTCATTTATTATGGAAACCAATCTGGTTTTATCGTTTTCATTGGTTTTGGTTTTATTGAAAAAATGCACACTTTATTTGTGTATGTATTCATTTAGATTAGACATTTTAAGTTCTAATTGATTTAAACGAGTAAATTCTTATTGCAATATTAATGTGATTTAATTTGCTTCTATTACATAATTGTTGAATTGGATTGTAAGAGTATTTCACAATATAAAACCTATGGGAAACTTATCCAGATTTATTAGTTTAAGGTTTATTTGTTTATAATGAGCAATTGCAAATTGTAATATTATTGGCTTTATTTAGATTTTATTGCAGATCTTTGAATTGGTTTCAATATGTATTTAGAGCACAATTAGCATTCAGAAAACCTATCTGCTTTTATCTTCATCAATTATTTTGGTTTTAATGGGAAAATCCACAACACAATATTAATGAGTTTCTATTTGGTATTATCATTGAATCGGGTTCAATAATTCCAATTCATAATTAATTTCTATATGAATTGATTCGAATTATAATCATTTTAAATTTTATTTGGCTTAAATGAGTATATTCTTATTGCAAAATTAATATGAATTAATTTGAATTTATTACACAATAACTAAATCAATTTCGATATTGGAAGAAACATATGGGAACTTATCCGTTTTTATCGGTTTAAATTATATTTGTATTCAATGTGCAAATCCAGATCTTTGTATTAATTAGGTTTTATTTGATTGTTATATGGATTGAAAGAGTATTTAGATTTTTTCTTAATTATTCTCGTTTTATTTGAACATTGTTTAATACGACTTTATACATACATACATACATATATACAGTGAGTCACATAATTATTGGGCCACCTATAAAATATGTTTAAAATCGCATAGATCTTCAGTGAAATTAGCGTAATTTTGTTTTTTGAATTTACTTCTTTTATGTGATACAATGTCTGCCAAATTAACAATTACTTATGACGCATAAATGCAAAACAAACAGTTTTTATTGAAATATTCATACAAGTTGAACCAAATAGTGCGCCACAAAATTAATGGGCCAAGCGTTATTCTTTAAAGTTGCGTCAGTTCGAAATAGCCATTATAGTGTAGTAGCGTTGATTGTAAAATATATTTGCCATTTACGATGTTTAGTATAAACTTCGGCTTTAGAAAAAATCAGCGCTAATTGTACCATGGGAACGGAAAGAGTGAGAGAAATATAGCTGAAATGTAGCATATACCTAGAAGTTCAATTGTCACCATTATTAGGTACTTAAAAAAAAAAAGCATTGATTCTAACTTATATTTGGGACGATCACCTTTACTTGACAATCATAATAAGCGTTGGATCATGCGAAAGGTGAAGCAAAACCCCCGTTTAAGTGCTCCTAAACTGGCCACTGAATTATATCAGTCTATTGCCAAATAGAAGTTCATCCAGAAACTATAATGAAATGATTGCGCGTAATGTTACCAACATAGTAAGTGTATTGGTTAATAATACACAGATCACTACTACTCTAGAGTAACTTGGATGATTTTGATGTGTGTAACGAAAACGCTTAAGATCATTTGAAGTTACTCAGGAGTCATTTCAGCAGCTAAAGGGAAAGCAGCTAACTTATAACATAATCATTTTATATATCTTTTCTGTACTTTTTAGTTCGGCGGTCGTGTGTCTGTAGCATTCACGGATCAAAAAATGACATTGACAAAATGTGTGTATTTACACAAGGGACGAAGAGTGGGCGGGCAATATGCCATTGTGAGTATATGATTGTCAACAATGGAGAACTATGTAAAGAACGACCCGTTGTGGTGGAGGCTGGGATAAGTAAATTAGTTGGAAGAAAACTCAATGAAAGTAATAAGAAAAAGGAAGCTAGGATCTCACATTCATTGCGATTACCAACTAATAACAATGGAAACAACACATCAAGGTTAGTCGTTAGTCGATCAATTTGTGCCAACACACCGCTGCCAAATGGCTTACATTCTTTTTATTTTTTTTCTCTGTCAACATATTTTGTGGCATAGTACATACAATTTCATAAAATAAAATAAAGATTGACAAGTCAGCAATGACGCTCTTTTTTCAGCGCTAAATAAATGAATTTATCATTATTTGATTACGTTATCAAATATTGTTTCTTTAATATTCACTTTATCAATATACATATTTTGAGCAAGGTGGAATTTAATTTAAACTAATTCGTAGACAAATATTTGATATTAGTCGTTTTTGATATGCAGCGGATTTTGATACGTTTGCAGATTGCAGAATGTGCTGCTCTATTCGAGAGCTAGCTAGCTGGTCTCCATTACTTATGTTCTATGCCACAGATTCAGCGCAATTAAGTTTTTTTTTTTTACCAATAATAAATTGTTTTTTTATTTATTTTTTATCATATTTATAAATATACGTTGCGTTCTACCTACCTACCTCTCCATTGTGTTCATCGCTGTTTATTCGTTAATAATTTTATGTTTTATCCAAATAGGTGAGGCAAAGGACGTGGACGTGGAAAGCAATGGAAGTCCGTTTCTTAAAAGAAGCTGCTCCGCCAACACATCATGGTGCAGATAATGCGGTGAGTTTAATTTTTATAATAATACAACTTTTGTTCTAAATTATTTGATGTGAACACATTTAAAATAAAACTTTCACTCAAATACATTTCTATTGCGAGCATCTCAATCAACATTACTTTTCGCCACTTCTACATATCAAATTGTCAGCTTAAATTTTATAATATAACTTGTACAACATTATTTTACGTGTTAAGTAAAATTTTCACTTCATTTTTTTTATTATTATTTTTGACAGTATTAAGGGGACATTTGTCTTTCTAACGCCTAAAAGGAGCCTATTTTCATAATTTTTTTTGGTACAAGAAAAAGGTTTAGACGAATGATTTTTTTTTTGCAGTTTATAGAGCATGTATTCCTTTTTGAAAAATCTTTTTTTTTTCATCCCTGTAACAGAGAAGCACTTTCCCCAGAATTTTTCCAAGCTGGATTAAATGAAACAAAAAAGCGAAACAGATTTTTGATGTCAAGTTAATTTTGCGTCGTTTGATGGGTTTAAAAAAAAAAATGGGTTGTGGCCAACGCGGAACTTTCTTTTACGTAGTTTTCATTATATTTATATATATATATATATATATATATATATATATATATATATATGTATATATATATATATATATATATATATATATATATATATATATATATATATATATGTATATATGTATATATATATATATATATATATATATATATATATATATGTATATATGTATATATATATATATATATATATGTATAAATATATATATGTATATATATATATATATATATATATATATATATATATATATATATATATATATATGTATATATATATATATATATATATATATATATATATATATATATATATATATATACATATGTGTATATATATATATATATATATATATATATATATATATATATATATATATATATGTATATATATATATATATATATATATATATATATATATATATGTATATATATATATATATATATATATATATATATATATATATATATATATATAATAATAATAATAATAATCTTTATTATTCTACAGGACCTGCGGTCCCAATTACAGAATAATATTACAGCACAATACTTAATAATGAAGTAACAGAAGTTTTTCTAAAATGAAATACAATTCAACTTAAAACTAAAAACGTAACGGGTATCTGCAAAATCAAGATTTGTACCATATATGTTATAGATACGGCACATTTCGTTGATAGGCGAATAAAAATGACGATTGTTTCTTGAAAACTCACAATGAAATGTTTTAGAGCAACGAGTATTACATGGATTAACATAGAAGTATAACCAATTAATAAGTTGCTCATCATTTATATAGTTGTTAATAATTTTATAAAGAAACAGAAGCTGACACTTCTTTCGTCTATTCAACAATGGCTCAAGCCCAAATTCCTCTAACAATGCATTATAGCCAGAATTAAAGCAATTATGTACTATTCTAAAGTGAGCATATTAACAGAATTTTTTTTGCACGTTTTCAATTAAATCAATAAGATATTGTTGAAATGGATTCCAAATAACAGCACCATATTCAAGTTTGCTACGTACCAGGGAGTAAAATAAAACTTTGAGGCAGGATTTCTTACGGAAATAATTAGTAGATCTCATAAGAAAACCAAGATTTCTGCAAGAAGCTGATGTTATTGATATATGATTTTTGAATGATAGTTTGGGGTCAAAAATAATGCCTAGATCTTTAATTGAATTAACACGTTCTAATTTAATATCATTCATTATGTATTCATAATTGATAGGGAAATGCTTGGTAGAATAGCTCATGACGTGACATTTAGCTACATTAAAATGTAGATTATTACAGATAGACCATTCATAAATAGTATGTACATTTTGTTGCAAGAGTAAGCAATCGTCGTAATTGGAAATTGTGCGGAATAATTTAAAGTCATCGGCGAACATAAGACACTTACAATGTTTGATAACATCGACAAGATCGTTGACGAATAACAAAAATAACATCGGACCCAAAACCGATTCCTGTGGTACACCAGAAGTAGCTAGGAATTTATTGGATTTAAAGCCGTTGCAATAGACATATTGTGAACGGTTATCTAAGTATGATGCCAGTAATTCACAGAGATCAGTAGAGAATCCAATCAGTGATAATTTTTTGAGCATAATTGTATGGTCGACAGTGTCAAACGCCTTCGAAAAATCAGTGTAAATTACGTCAACTTGTAGCTTGTTATCTAACGCATTTTCAGTGAATTGCACAAAATTTAATAAATTCGTGATAGTAGATCTCTGATTAACAAAACCATGTTGATTAATACTGATATACAATTTCGTTTGACATTGAATATGTTTAAATAGAATATATTCGTAAATTTTTGAAATGCTATTAAGACAAGAAATAGGCCTATAATTACAAACTCGAGTTTTGTCACCCGATTTAAGCAAAGGGCAAATTTTCGATTGTTTCCATGTAGTAGGAAAGCATTTAGTTTTTATACTTAAATTAAATAATCTACAGAGAGGACTTAGTAATAATTCACTGCATCCTTTAAAAAGATAGATAGGTAGGCAATCAGGACCAACAGACTTGGTGTTTCTCAAAGCTTTGATAGCGTTGGAAATATCAGATGGGCTTATTTTAAGAATATGAACATTATTATGATTAGTATTAAGTATATTAACATTGGAAGGGTGATGAGTTTGATACACACTTTGAAAGTAGGTAGCGAAGGCATCTGCAATCTCTTGCCCACCTTCATAGTTGTTATCATTAGTATCGTACATTGTTGTAGGAATTGTATGATGCCCTTTTTTATTTTTAATATAGGTCCAGAAATACTTTGGATCAAAGTTAATCTTGTCCTCAATTAGAGACGTGTATGAAACAAAACTACGTTTTATTTCTGATTTTATATTGGACCTTAATATTTTAAATTTTTCAAAATAGTGCATATAACCGAAATTAAAATAAAGTTTCCTATAATGGATTTTTAATTTTATATTATGAATTATTTTAGATGTAAACCAAAGTGGATATTTGCTTGTACGAGCAGCCACTTTTGGTATACATACATCAATAATGCTATATAGTGTCGAATAAAAACGATCGACAGCTTCATTAACATTGTTGCAGTCTTCAAGCCATTGCCAGTCGACCGCAGAAAGTAAATCAAAATTGCCATTTTTAAAATTATAGTACAATTCGGAACTACAAGATTTTTTTACAGTACGCTGCACGTGGAATTCATATTTTATGATAAGAGATCGATGATGCTTATCTTCAGGTAGTAAAGTATCGATACTTTTTTGAACCACGCAATTTATGTTGGAGACTATAACATCAAGCAACCTACCATTCTCATTAGGAATATCATTAAGCTGGGACATATTAAGTAAGTTGATAAAATTATTGAAAATGCATACATTGTTATCAAAAACATTATCAGAAAAATAAAGATTTAAATTAGGTAAATTAAAATCACCAACAATGATAACATTCGAATCGTAGATAAACGATAGTGAAGTAATAGCATCATAAAACTGAGTGTATTCAGCGCGATCAGTATTGGGTGGTATATAAACAGCAATGATAAAAATAAATGAAGTTTTTAAACATAATTTTATACAAGTTAAATCAATATTATTCAAAACACAGCTGATATCATGACGTTGAGCAACGAAAGTGTCATTGACTGCAATGAGTACACCACCGCCACGGCTTTTGCCAGATCTTGCACGATTACGATCATGCCTGAATATCGAGTAGCGAGAATCAAATAGTTCTTTGTCATTGATATTGTCACCAAGCCATGTTTCAGTAAATACGATGACGTCATATGCACTAGATAACCCATTTAGATAAAGTTCTGGCAACTTGGAATTTAAACCACGGACATTTTGGTAATATATGTATATGATAGTGAATTTGTTGTAAAGGTTTTTAGTTTTTTGGAGCCATTATTCGCGGAGTATCATTTAATATACTTGATGAACAAGCCATCCTCACCGCCAGTTGTACGACGCGTGAGTTCAGAACGTAATTCTGAATAGTATTCACGCTGCCGCGGCGTTTGGTCATTCGCTAAACTAATATTGTGATAATTAGTGGATTTAATTTTTCTCGAGTTCTTTAGTATATCTCGGACTTGAGAAATATTCTTGAAGATAATTTTTATTGGTCTGGGTTTCCTATTTTGGACATTGGAATGCTTGCCTAAGCGAAAGATCTTGAAATCATTAGGTGAAATTGGTGTGGTGGAAACCAACGATATGATATCACTGACGGCTATTGCATCAGTATCCTCATTGTTAGGATTGACGTTCTCTTCCAAACCAAATATTAATATGTTGGTTTCGCGATTTTTCCTGTCGTTAATTTCAGAGACAACATTTTCGAAGTCTACACATTGTTCAAATTTAATTTTTTTTCCAGAAAATAGTTCAGTAGTCGAAACAATTGTAGAAATATGAATAAAGATTTTGTGAAACTTACCAATAGTGTGTTTTTCTAATTTATAATAATTGAAAATGTTTCACCAACCAAGTGCCAAGTGGCCACCAACGAAAGTACATATTATGTTAACAAATGATATTGTTCTAAGTAACTTTTGTAATTATGAAAACGTATTCGCTTTGTTCCAGCTCGAAATGATTCAACTTCATCTCGTCATTACACAATTGTGTTACATTTGCGACATAATAATAATAATAATAATGTCGTTCATTTAATTGAATTGAATTCTAGATATTTGTTTTTATTTATAATTGTATTTTATTTATTTTAACTGAGTTGAACCAAAATAACTTATAATCTTCGTGTATTTAAATGATATGTACAACTTGTAAAACATTTGCAATATATCACATTTGAGCTCAAGTATATTATAAATGTAACATACATATATTTTTAACATTTTTGTCGCAATGCAACAACTTTTCAAGTTGTAACATTCATACATGTACATATGTATTTTATTATATTTTATTTTTCAGGTATAATCTCCTAAATATCCCAAAACCTTAAATAAGATATAAGAAAAGTGGCATTATTTTTAAAGATTAAATCTTTAATTGAGGATTGATGTTAGGAACACTTTTTGAAACGAATCTCAAATGGCCTTAGAATGTATATATTCTTAAATATAATCATTTGCCTCTATCTTCCTCAAATATATTCAAATATAATAGAATCAAAAATGTGTACATTTAATCTAGAACATGATAGAAAATTCATTGGAATTTCAAACAAGCATTGATGCAAACACCAGTGCTCACAGCTCGCTGTACCGGCAAACAGCAATCACATGAAATAAAATAATGAAAACGATAGCAATGATTAGAGGACTATATTTATTGTTGCAATCATCCAACAATCAATCAATCAACAAGATTTTATATTTCAATAATATTATTATGAATTTTTTTCTTTTTTGACCTTCAGGTTCACAATCTGTAAAAACTGATGTAAAATTTCATAGATTTTCTTGTTGGTATTTTCAAGATTTTTTAGTATATTAAGGTTTTAAAATGTTGATTCGGAAGGGCGCACAGTGGTTCCAAATGCCGAAAAGGTGGCCAAAATGTAAAGACGTTATTCAAATTGCGTGAAATTTCGTATGAAGGGTATTTTGAGGTCGCTGATAAAAAATCTGTACTCAAAATTTCAAAAAACAAAATGGCGGACATTTTTACTTTCTTTTACAGAGTAATAAGTAAGTATTGTAATCATGAAAAATTTCGAACTCGAGATTTCAACGGATATATATGTTTTGACCTTCCCTGAATCGAATGTGACTATTTTCGGCATGACGTCTGTGTGTCTGTGAACGCTCTAGGGCCAAAACTGTCGAACGAAAAATTATGAAACTTCAAACTTAAGACTTGTATATACCCTAGATGTGCACCTCCTATTTTTGAAAAGAATATTCAAACCGGTAGTGCATGTTTACTCTATACATTTTTTGTTCAATCTCCAGTAACACTAGAACGGCTGCACTTATGGCAAAAATAGTTATGTTCATAATGAAAAATATTAATATTTCGCACAACTTTTGTTTCAAACATTTCTTCAAAAAATGTACCAGTTGCGAGAAAAATGCTACGAAACATTATAAATATCTTGTTTACGTTGCCATGGATTCGCATGTAGCTTATAAAATCGGATCATCTACTTTTTGTCAGGAAAACAAAAGACTCTATTAGATAAATGACATTTCAGAATATTTCAGTAGAGTATTTGTTAATTTGACAGCAGGTTTTGGATATATATATACATATACATATATTTATATCTAGTGAAAACTGCGTAAAAGAAAGTTGAGTGCAGACCACTCCAGATATTTTTTAAAAATGGTCATATATTCATAAACCTTCGTATATAGGGTATTTTGAAGTCGGTGACGAAGAATCTTTATATAAAATTCCAAAAAAACAAAATGGCAGATCCAATATGGCGGACAACATTTTTAAAAATGGTCATATATTCATAAAACTTCGTATAGGGTATTTTGAGGTCGGTGACGAAGAATTTTTATATAAAATTTCAAAAAACAATATGGCGGATCCAATATGGCGGACAAAAATTAAAAAAAATGGGGCAAACTTGGGCAGCTCCCCTTATTTTCACATTATTAAAAAATAGTTAAATAATACGAAAAAAATGGTTAGAGTGTGGGATGCCGTGGGACTTTTGAGTTATCTAATGTTAAACTTTACATTTGGAACTGGAACAAGTAGTTCTACATGCTACATTAGTTAAATACACATGACAATTTACTGTCAACACATTTTAACATTGAAAAGTATTCACTTTCGTTAGAAGAAGCCATTTCTTTTGATTCCAGGTCACTTTCACACGAAAAACTTGGTTCGCGGCTATAGAGCGCTCAGACCCTCTTGCGCGCTGCGTTCGGAAAACAATGCGTGTCGAGAGCTCCACTGCTCCACATGCAAGTTTGAGGGTTATGAAACGCAGTTTCTAATAGACCAGGTACCAACCTACATAACTAGACCCCAAAAAGTCCACAGATCAAAGATTGATTTTGGGGACTTTTGGCCACCTTTTCGGCATTTGGAACCACTGTGGGGCGGTTGGATTTAAACTGCGACTATTATACAAATATAATTTACAATGCATTTAACTACATTAAAGAATTTATATTTGATTTACATATAAAACAAATATGTATTAGAACTATGTATTTCAATACATGTACAAGAATATGGGTTCTCTCCGCATAATATGTTAATTAAATGTTGTTTATGATTTCTACGTTGTATGAGTCCGCATATGAGCCTTTAAATGCTGTTTGTGACTAAACGTACTGTCACAAACTGTGCATGGATAAGGTTTCTCCCCTGTATGATTCCGCATATGATACTTTAACCGTTCCGGTTGACCCCATGAAATATTACAAATTGTGCAAGTATATGGTTTTTCTCCCGTGTGCGTTCGCATATGTAACTTTAAACTGTAACGTTGCCGAAATGAAATATTACAAATTGCACAAACATACGGTTTCACTTCACTATGCGTTCGCATGTGGTCTTTTAAATTTTGCTTAACACCGAACGAACTTTCGCATACTGTACATGAATATGGTCTTTCTCCGGTATGCGTTCGCATGTGATGCGTAAAATGTTGCTTTGTAATGAACGAATTGTCGCAAACTGTACATGCATATGGCTTATCTCCGGTATGCGTTTGCATATGATACGTTAAATGTTGCTTTGTATTAAACGAAGTGCCGCAAACTGTACATGAAAATGGCTTTTTGTCGGTATGCGTTCGCATATGATACGTTAAACTATACTTTTGTCTAAACGAACTGTCGCATACTGTACATGGATAAGGCTTCTCACCTGTATGCATTCGCATATGAATCTTTAAGCTTTGCTTGCTTGTATATGAATTCACACAAATTTCACACGAATATGGTTTCTCTTTAGCTGGTGTATCATTCACTTGAATGTGTATGTCCCGTTTCTCTTCAATGTTAACATCAACATCTACTTCATGTTTTACAACATCTAATTCTTCATCCATGATCTCTTGTATTTTGGTAATTGCTAACGGATCTTTTAATGTATTTGTTGTTATATTATTACTTTGTTGAACAATAATATGTTGCGTCTTTTCTTCGAATGTACTATTTTCTAGACTTACAGGAAATTCGCTTTTAATAAACACCGCTTCAATATGATCTTTAGATTTGTTTTCTGAGTCAGTTGAAATATCAGAATGATGTCTGTTTGAATTTTCTTCGGGTATTCTACTGTTATTTGCCACGATTACGATTACAGGAGACTCACATTTCACTAATACTTCTTCAACAATATTAGTATCGTCTGTTTTGACAGCTGTGTCTAACTGTGTGTAAGTCCGTAATTTGGCATCCGATTCTAGACATTTCGATCGAAACGCATTAAGACGACTTAGTTCTCCAATACAATTGCGACAAATGTGTGTTGGGAGGCCATCGCTTCTAAAACACTAAACACATTTATTTGCTAAATTTAAACGATTATTTTACATGATATTTAGATATTATAAAATAAGCATTACTGAACGAACATACGACTACTAACCAGTGTATTCATCTTAACCTTATGTCAAATTTACATATTAAGAACAGAAAATCGAAATATAATTTAACGAAACTATTTATTTATTTTTACTTTCTTATACGTAATGTATAATCGAAAATGTTGATATTATCTTTTTTAAATTATATCAAAATATTCTTCAAAAAAATTCTAATTATTTCTTATATCTATAACATATTTACTTTCTTATGCGAATGTATATTGTGACATATTGCAAATTTGAACGTGCTAATTATTCCCGCGAATATAATTACTCGAATAATTTAAATCTAAATTTGTTTTGACAGTATATTTGGGATATATTTTTAACGAAAACTACTTAATAGAAAGTCGAGTGCAGTCCACTCCACTCCATATATATTTCTTACAACAAACAAACTCTGCAATTTTATTGCAAAAGAATAAGGGCGCGCCAGTTTAAATATATGAAAGTTCAACATATTTAAAAAAATCAAACAAACTTCATGAACCATCACTATATTAAATCCCATAAGAAATGAAAATCAACGGGACAAGGTTTAATTTGGCGTTAATTTTTGAACGTCATCACTTATATGGTCCGAATATTTTTGAAGTAAACATTTGTAGCCTAAACCTGATCATTCTATCTTGCCTTTGAATTAAAACTATAGAACGGCTGATAACTTATATTTGTGTTCTTTAACCTAAGATTGTCATAAAATAAAGATCAACTTACTTGCAGTGGTGTGAATGCCATCAACAATTCAGCAAAACAGATTTGTGTTGAACAAGAATTGGCATCAAATTCAAACAGTGCTTTCATATCCGTAGAAGGTGTTAAACATGTTCTGCATACTTTATTGAATTCTATTGCAATTGATTTAGACATATTTTAATCTTGTGCTGTACGCTGGAGCGCTGCACTTTGATATTGACATTTCACAATTATGCTTAACCAAGTCCACTGGGATTTAAAGTGTCAGGGGTGTCCGGTCCGGTCCGGTTCGGTCCGATGCCGATCGTATATAACAGGGGTGGGCAAGCATGAGGGCAATGAGAACCGTACGAAGTACCGTGTGTCTGTAGCATTCTCGAATCAAAATATGTCATTCACAAAAAGTGATTATCTCGTCGCTCTGAATCCAAAAATATATATAACTGGATGTTAGTCGACGCTCGTAAGACCAAATTCGTGCCCTCTACTCCTCTGAAGGTACGGGAGCGATTCACACCAAATTTGGTACACATATTATTTGGAATCCCATTGGAATCCGCTCGCAGTTTAAATCCAATCGCCCGTATACTTGCCAAGTTATAGGATCCCAAAATTTGGAGCCTTCTTAATACTGCCCTTATAAAAATAATTAAAATTCTACTGAAAATTCTAAGATATTTTATATCTACAAGATTTTTTCATATTGTTAACCGAAAGCCCGAAAAAAATAATTAAATATTATAATTTTGAATTTTATAAAATGCACTAATTTTTTTTTTATCAATTTAATCTACAAAAATTTATAAGACTTTTTATATCTATAACTATTTATCAAATTGTTAACCAAAAGGCAATAATAATTAAAAACCACTGCTCCTCGCATTGGTGCGTTTTATTTGTACCAAATCTTGTTAGGTAAAGTTTATTTATTTTTGTATATAAATATAATTAACAAACATGATAATATTCAGATATAACCCGAAAAAATGTGTGGTGCTTGAGGGGGCAGGGGAAAGTAACTCTAGAAGTGTAAAATATTATATTTTTAATTAAATGATATTCAATAAAAGTGTCTTATTTAAAAATTGTGTAAAATATATTTTTTAATAGAAATATTTCGTTTTGACACAAACGCTTTCTATCAGACAGCGAAAGTAAATAATCCGATGAATAATAAGATGCATTTGTTATTGTTGATTTAATGTATAAGTCATATCTCTTATAATGTCGATCGAACTCATATTTGGTTCATTAAAATTTCTTTCACTTTTAAGTTTAATAGAAATATTTTACAAATCAAGCTAAGGTCCAACAAACCTATGCGTCCAGCTCTCTGTTTGGAAAGAAACAGCAAAAAGCAAGTAGTATATATATATATATATATATATATATATATATATATATATATATATATATATATATATATATATATATATATATATATAAATATATATATACACCACAAATAAAATAAAATTCTATATATAAATATATAAAGAGTAAAGATAGCGAGCTGTGCAACAATAACACAAGCAGTAACTGTTGGAGAGAGACCACCCCGATGATCGCTCTCATCCTATGGTAAGATAGAGTTGTACAGTTAAGGGTGGGCATTCCTGAAAATTTAGTATCGATAATCGATATTAAAGAATTATCGATATATCAAAATATCGTCAAATTTCGATAATTATCGATATTTATCGATAAGTATCCATAAATATCGATAAAGATCGGTAAGTATTGATACTTATCGATAATTAGCGATACGTATCGCAAATTATTGATACGTATCGATAAGTATCGCTATTCAAATATAAGTAGGTAGTTTTGTTTTATAGCTTTGGTACTTATCGATAAATATCGATGTTTATCGATATTTATGGATGCTTATCGATAAATATCGATAATTATCGATATATCGGTAATTATCAAATTAACGATATATCGATAAATGAAAAAAATATCGCCAATCGATATTATCGATAAGTATCGATAATTTTCCCACTCCTACTCAAAACGCAATATATTTTTTGCTCGCCGTGCAAAGTACCAAAGAAGCTAAAGCATTCGGTAGTATATCTGTAGCATTCTCGGATCAAAAAATTTCATTTACAAAATGTTACGGGGGCATTCACCTTTTGAGCACAAAAAAAAGGCTGTTTATTAACATTTTTTTTCTCAGGGTACGTTTGTGATATTCGCACGCGGTTTTTTGTATCGTATTTATTCAACTTTTCTCTTTAATAATGTATTTTTTAAAGTCGGGTGCGTTCAGCCCCGGCGAAGATGTCCAGGTCCAAAGTGGGCAGCTCAATTTAGGCGCGCGGTAGCATATCTCTGGTCCCAGTTGTTTGGAAAAAAAGGCTTTTAAAGTATATTAAATTGTCTAGGAATTGACCCTCGGGTGGTCCATTTGGACCATAATTAGCAAAATGGCGACCATCGTACGTACAAAAGTTATTTTTTGCCACTTTTTTTCTCCTTTGGCGGGCTTTAAAAAATATTAACAATTATTGGACACACTTCGTCGAAAATCAACTCCTAGAGAATTTTATTACCTTTAAGATGCGCTTATCGAAAGTTAAATTGGTTAATTTGTTGCACGATTTAAAAAATATGGTTTCGAGAAAAACGCGTTTAAAGTTTCAACTTCAGACTGACGCGCGCGAAAACGCCGTGTTTGAGCAAAAACATTGTTTTGTTTTAATCGCAATTTCACATATTTCCAACTCGAATTTCGAAAAACGGCTTCAGAAACCTATAGTCAACACTTCAAAGTGTCCTATTCTGCAAAAAAAATAAACGATTTTTTAATCCGCAAAAGGTGAATGCCACCTTAAGTAGCCGCCATATTGTCTTCAAACCCAGCCTTAAGATGCATTTTCGCACACAACAGCGATAAATGCAACATCAGCTTTTATATATCTTTTTAAGAAGTTAGAAACTAGTTTTAAGTCAGTTGTAGTCTTGACTTTCCTCAATTAAATAACTTAATTTACACGATAACAGAATAACTATTCAACCGATTAACTTCTTTCTTTGTCTAATAATTAATAATTAATTAAAAACCATCGTCGATAAAATATATAAATGTACAAATAGTTTTGTTAACTAATTATATTTGCATATATAAGATGACATTTTTAGCGTAAAAATTACTTCTTTTTTCAGCTATTTATTTAATTGTTATATTTCTGATATTGTTATAAAAAGTTTAGTTCATCGACGAAATTTTATCATTAATATTAACTACAAAATATTTAATTACGTTTTTTTTATTAATAGTAGTATTATAAATACAGAATCATTTCTTGTTTTCTTCTATGCTAAATAAATTCTTGAAGGTGAGCTATATGTATGAGCGTTCTACATGTACGAGTGTATCCTCCCTTAAGTCAAGACGGTTATGTGAAGAATTTTGATTTAATGTACCGGATTCTGTGTTATCGTATGTCAGAATTTGAAACAAAATTTGGAAACTAGTGAAACGTTTGCTTACAATGAATGCGTTTACTTCATGGGTTACATTTACAATTTACATAGCGTTCCGAATGGCAATCTAGATTCATACACAGAAGTATAGGTGAGGAGTGGACTGTATTCTGTATATAATACGGGCACATGCTGCCCACGAGTTAGCATAGTTATGAATATTATGAAAGCAATCATATTCACAATACTTAACAAACAATGTTGGCATTGGCATTTGTCTATTTATATCTGCATGTCATCCAGATAAGTTTCGGTAATGTTAAATATATTAAAACGACCATTATGCTGAATACATATTTTAGGTAATTCATGCAAATATATGCATCGTTAATTTTCTAGGTAACAATGTCATTATATTTAAGAATTCAAATGAAGCCGGTAACAAAAGCAAATTAAATCTACTGTGACTTACTTTCATGTTCGCATAATCAGCGAAATAGTATTGATATTTTCTGATTTGTTGTTTACGAGTATTATTACAGTCAACTCTCCTATAATGCGATGATGCAAAGGCGTTGTAGTCGAAGGCAGGTTTTGAATATATCGGTGTTGTCACTGGGAATAAAATGCACGAAACGGTGTTTTCACAGGAGATGAAATGCACAAAGCAGTGTCTTCATATTAGAGTAAAATACATTTAGTGGGTAAAACGAAGCTGTGTATGAGCAAGGCAGTGTAAACAATTTAGAGCGTTACACAGTCTCCCTTTAATAAACCTAAACCCAAATATGTAAAAATACAAATATTCGTTGTCATTTGTATTATAAAACGTACCCTTCAAAACTTGGTGCTTTGAGAATGACATTTTTATATATGTAATGCAAAACAAATCGGTTTGATTTATGTACAATTTATTTATTTCTGAAATTCACTTAACGTGGTTTCTACGAGGTGGTCTGAAAAGTTTCCGACCTCAACATGAAGATAGCAGCACTCGTAAATAAAAGCTATGGAATTTCGTTGTTCATCTGTTGACAGTTACTCACCAAAGTTTCAGCCATTTTGGACGAGCAATTGTTATGTAACAGTCGTTTGAGTGAGTTGATGTGAGTGTTTTTATGAAAATGGACAAAATCGAGTATCGAGCTGTCATCAAATATTTGTTTTTGAAAGGCAATTCGTACGCCTACGCAAATCAAAGATGAGTTGGATTCTGTGTATGGGGACTCTGCACCATCCATCATTTACCACAGTGAAATTTTGGGCAGCTGAATTTAAACGTGGCCGTAAGAGCTTGGGGGACGATGAACGTTCGGGACGTCCAAAAACTGCAACTACCGACGAAAACATCGCCAAAGTTCACGAAATGGTGCTAGACGACCGCCGAATTAAAGTGAGAGAGATAGCAGAGGTCAAAAGAACGTGTTTGTCACATATTAAATCAACATTTAGACATGATATAGCTGTCCGCGCGTTAGGTGCCGTGTTTGCTCACGTTAGACCTATTTCACCAAGACAACGCACCGTCTTACACCGCAGCGGTTGCCATGGCGAAAATCCACGAATTACGGTTTGAACTGCTTGACCATCATCCGCCTTAAGTATCATTTTCATTGCGGCGCCGCAAGCGCGGCAAGTGTGGTAAGCGTGGTTCGAAATTTTAACGTTCTAATTTCATGGTGGCGTCAAATATGATTGAGGTTATGTATTATCATATAACCTCAAATTTAATGTAGTTTTATACTGTTTTATAAATTTATACATCAATATTAGCTATACTACTCTAAATATACATTTATATTTCCTAATAGTAAAGTACGTAAATATTATTATGAATTTATAAAATTAAAGTGTTAAAATATGACATCCACAACGCGACGGAAACGTATAGCTCTGTTATATGCGTATTTAAATTTACTGCGATATGAAGAAAAACGATGGTGGGTCCGTCCCATATATGAAAACAGATATCAACAAGGAGATTATTTTAATTTGTTGCAAGAAATGAGGCTTACTGATATAGATAGTTATTTTAACTACATGAGAATGACTCCAGAAAATTTTGACGAGCTATTGAGTATTGTTGGCCCATTACTGCAAAAGAAAGTAGTAGTTAGATTACCTATTGAACCTGGACAAAGGCTTGCTTTAACTATAAGGTAAAACGAGTTAAATTTAATTAAAATACGCATTTTGAATAATATACTATTTTTTATATAGGCACTTAGCTGCAGGTGATTCTATAACAACTTTATCCTATAGTTATCGAATCGGAAAAACTACAGTTTCAAAAATTATTATTGAAACAACGGAGGCGCTTTGGATGTCTTTAAAAAATATAGTGTTTATAACTCCCAATGAAAACAGTTGGAAAAATATTGCCAAAGATTTTAATAAATATTGGAACTTTCCGAACTGTATTGGTTCTATCGACGGTAAACATATAGCAATGCAGGCACCGAATAACATGGGATCCGAATTTTATAACTATAAAGATTTCCATAGCATAGTATTACTAGGTATTTGCGATGCTAATTACAAATTTACTTTGGTTGATATCGGTGCATCTGGCAGACAAAGCGATGGAGGAATTTTTAAAAACACAATATTTTATGACAGATTGAAGAACAATCAATTAAACATTCCTTCAGGAAATTTTCTACCGAACACTTTTATAAAAACTCCATGTGTTTTTATTGATGATGAGGCTTTTCCATTAACGCCGTTTTTAATGAGACCATATCCTGGAAGAAATCATAACGTGTTACCTTCAGAAATACGTGTTTATAATTACAGATTATCTCGCGCAAGAAGAGTGATTGAAAATACGTTTGGAATTATGGTATCGCGATGGAGAATCTTAAGACGGGCCATTATTGGTAAAGTAACTACAGTAGAAAACATTGTTAAAGCAACAACATGTTTGCACAACTGGCTTCAACATAAAAGTAATGAAGAAAAATTAGATAATAGAAAATATTGTCCACCAAATTACACAGATAGAGAGAATTTAAATACGGGTATCATTATTCCAGGAGAATGGAGAAACGATGCAACCAATTCTCTACCAAGTATGGGACGCACAAGTTCAAATATGTATTCAAATAATGCATCGGAAATTCGTGAAACATATAAAAAATATTTTTTCGATAAGGGTTCTGTCCCCTGGCAATGGAAAATTTGCAATGTAGACATGAATGAAAATTAATTTGTACCTAAACACTAATCATTTTATTTTTAAACTGAATGTAGTAATATATTTTTGTTAAAAACTAAATGCATTATGATTATAATTAAACAATATAAATATCTACAGTATATATATATTTATTTAATTATGTTCCTTTAATTTTTTTCAAAATCAGTGTCTGAATGTCAATCTGAAGTTCCATTCGTGAAACTGGATCTAACATACGCAACATAGGAGCTAAACTTAATAAAAAATGCTGCACATCATCGTGTTCTGGCTTCGTTAATTCAGCTTCAATTAAACTTTCAACTCTCCTTCTTTTTTGTGTAATTGCACTGCGAGATGTTGCAGACAGATCTGAAGGTGGTCTCGATGGTGTTGCAGAAAGTGGTCCCGATGACGTTTCAGAAGCTGGTCTCGATAGTGTTTCAGATTGTGATCTTGAAGTTCCTGGAACCGTTTCTTCCAATTGTGTTACTGTATCCGTGTAGGTCATCACTAAATCTTCTTCACTATATGTTGGACTGAGAAGAATTTCTGAAGCCTCTATTTCAGAACAGTTGTTGACAGTTTGTGGTGTCGTTTCCTGTCTTACTACAACACATGATGATGTCGTGTCTCTAGTATCGACAAATTGTTTTAAAAAACTCATTATTTCAAAGTATTGCCAAGGTTTTTTTTTAGATATTCCGGAACCGCTCGGTAATTTTTTATTTAAACATTCTTCCGAATATTTCCTTCTTAAACTTTTCCATCTTTTCTGGCACAAGTGGATGTCACTATTAATTTCTTTGGCAATATCGTACCACATTTGAGTTCGGAAAACATTATTTCTGTAACTCATATGACGCATGTTATACAGTGCTTCTCTATTTTGTACAGCCTGAATTAATTTTTCATCGAAATCCATTTTAACTTCCTTGTCTCTTCCATTACAAATCACAACACAAGATGACAAGATGTTAACCAAAACCACACGAACTGTCAAAGAACCGAAATATGCGCATGCGCCACGGTACCAGCGGTGGTAAAAGATGAATTTTTTGAACCTCTGACGCCACGCTGCGCACACCACGCTTTTCGTTCCGTGGTACGATACCACACAAAATCCTCAAATCCTATTGGTTCAATTTCTAGTACCACGCTTCCAACACCACAATGAAAATGATACTTAAAGTATCATTCATTCACTCACCAGATCTAGCCCCAAGCGACTTCTTTTTGTTCCCTCATCTAAAATTGCGCGCGGAGGCAATCACCTTCGTGAACAATTATTTTGCAGAGAAAAACGCCGAGTACTATTTGGATGGACAGTTACAGAGTTACAAGGAGACTATGTTGAAAAATAAAAATAAAAATTCTGAAAAAATGTCTTGTATCTTTATTAGGTCGGAAACATTTCCTACCACCCTCGTATATGACGCGGAACGAATTAATCTGATTCGTATCAATTCCGAGTTTGTTATAGCATGGTTTCCATGTAACATGGCAGTAGTTTCTAAATAACGCTGTACGAATGAATCGCAATTGTAGTACTTCCGAGTATCTTATAGCAAGGTTTCATATAACGCGGTAGGTACGAATTAATCGTGTTATAGGTGGGTTGACTACCACAAAGTACGGTTATTTCGAAAAACTCTCATAATATTCTTTCAATTTTGTTCAGAATTTTTTATAATAGCTGATCTGCGATTATCATGAAACAACCCGGTTAGATATGTATCCATGGTTTCAATAACATAATTTTCTAAGTTCGTAATCGAATTTGCAGTAAATGGCAGTGTATTTGAGAAAATTTTAAATCAAATCTTCGACTTTTCATGCCAACAATTTTCCTCAACTAGTACCGGTATCAAAAAAGAAAAAGTAAATAAGGTAGAGCGGTATTCACTTTTACATCCTTCATCTGTTCAATATAATTTTGAACTATATTGTTTTAAATTCATGTTAGTTTTACCTTGAATTTTTCAATATGTGTGGTAACTAGGGATACGCAAATGTAACATGCTAATATTTAGTGGCGATCTATTAATAAACGTTACTTTTTACTTTCTTTTACGAAGTAACAAGTAAATATTGTAATCATGAAAAATTTCGAACTCGAGATTTCAACGGATATACACGTTTTGACCTTTTCTGAATCGTATGTGACTATTTTCGGAATGACGTCTGTGTGTCTGTGTCTGTGTCTGTGAACGCTCTAGAGCCAAAACTGTCGAACGAAAAATTATGAAACTTCAAACTTAAAACTTGTATATGCCCTAGATGTGCACCTCCTATTTTTGAAAAGAATTTTCAAACCGGAAGTGCATGTTTACTCTATGCATTTATTGTTCTATCTCCAATATCACTAGAACGGCTACACTTACGGCAAATTTAGTTATGTTCATAATGAAAAAGATTATTATTTCGCACAACTTTTGTTTGAAACATTTCTTCATAATTTGTACCAGTTATGAGATAACTGCTACGAAAAAATTCAAATATCTTATTTACGTTGCCATAGTTATACCTACACTTGTGACAAATTTTATTATTTTTAAATCGGATCAACCATGAGTTAAATCATTTGTTTCTTGTTTATTAAAAACAAACAAGCATTACATTGACAGTTAACTGTATTAATTAATATTTAAAATATTGATTTCTTATTAGAATAAATTGTATCAGGTAAATTATTATAGAATCAATTTATATTATATATTTGCTAATATAATTAAATAACAATTTCAGAGTTTTACAGTGGAGTTTCACAGTTTAAGAGTGAATACGATATGTACTTCAAATACAGCTCCATTATAAATTGGTATAATTATCCAGTTATTATTAAGTTATAGTATTTTAATTTGAATTTTCATTTTATATTGGTCAGCAAAAGATTTTGTTATCACTTAATAATAATAATAATAATCTGCGCCTGTTTTTGCCAGGAATACAAAATAGACATTTCAGAGTATTCCTGTAGAGTATTGGTTAGTTTGACCGTTTGTTTGAGATTATATATATATATATATATATATATATATATATATATATATATATATATATATATATATATATATATATATATATATATATATATATATATATATATATATATATATATATATATATATATATATATATATATTTATATATATAATTTCAACCAAACATATATACAAACATATATATATATATATATATATATATATATATATATATATATATATATATATATATATATATATATATTATATATATATATATATATATATAGACAGTATGTTTGGGATATATATCCCAAACATACTTACCTTAATGTGTAAAATATGACATTCGATTTACGAATAAGATGATCAATATTGATTTCAATTTTAAACACGATAATACAAAATACCGCAAGATAACACGAGCAAGAAATAATACAATGAAGGAACCAAATTGAAACGAAAAAGTGACAGGCCCTATCCTATAGGATCATAGGAATTATTTAACAGTGGCGTGCTGTTTGTATCTATTCATCGTTTCTGAGTTCCACTCGTCAAATGATAAAGTAGTTATAAAGTTAAGCAAGAAAACAACATCAGAATTGGGTATTAAATGTAAATGTCTTGTTTGCGTTTTGAAAACCGACATGAAAAATATTCTTATTTAATAGAAGCAGGCTAAAAGTAATACGCCATTGTCATTCCCACTATGCATTGCAATGGAGCGCGCATGCGCGATGGTACATCATTTTGCCAATATTGGTATTATATGGTTTTTGACTGAAAATACAATATTGTTTATCCCATATTGTATTGATATTGAAATCACTATCTTAAGATATGTATGATTTTTCGTAGCAGTTTTATCGTAACTGGTACATTTTTTGAAGAAACTTTTCAAACAAAAGTTGTGCGAAATATCCATAGCTTTCATTATGAACATAACTATTTTTGCCATAAGGGCAGCCGTTCTAGTGATATTGGAGAAAGGACAAAAAATTCATAGAGTAAACATGCACTTCCGGTTTGAATATTCTTTTAAAAAATAGAAGGCTCACATTAAATCCATATGCAAGTCTTAAGTTTGAAGTTTCATAATTTTTCGTTGCACAGTTTCGGCTCTAGAGCGTTCACATACACACAGATGTTACTCCGAAAATAGTCACATTCGATTCAGGGAATGTCCAACGATGTATATCCGTTGAAATCTTGAGTTCGAAATATTTCATGATTACCTACTAGAAAATTGTTGTTCGATATATGTACATACTAAAAGTTCTTAAAAATATTTTATTTATATTGTACCAATATGTATATTCAATATTAGCAAATCAATATGTAACCCATATACCAAATCCATGAGAATCACAAACATCTTATTTACAATATTGGTATAATATAGTTTTTGATAGAGAATACAATATTGTTTTTTCCATATTGTACCAATATTGAAATAATTTTTAGGAGTTAAATATTGACATACAATATATAACCAATATGGGTTTTCCATATGCCATATTTAGCCAAGATACAATATTTAACCAATATTTATACGATATAGTTTTGACATATGGTGCTACTGGGGATATATGTTTATTAATATCTATCTATTGAAAACTACGTAAAAGAAAGTTGAGTGCAGGCCACTCCAGATATTTTTACTAAAATATTCACAAAACATGTAAGACTTTTTATACAAATAACATATTTTTAAATTGATAACCAAAAGGCCATAATAAATAATAACCGTTATTCACATCGAATATCTTACCTATAAGGCGAGCTGGACGCATCGGCGCGTGTTACGTATTGAATCTTGTAGTTTATGTAGTTTGTATTTGTTCCTATAGTTGATTTTAATTTTGTATGAGTTTTATATTTTTATTTGATTATTGGTAATATATTAACATTTTCTAGTTCTTCACTTCCCCTCCCATGTGTTTTTTTATGAAGATGGGCGCATTATTGTTAGTAGTTTAATTATTTTTATTAGGGCAGTATTAAGGGAGGCTTTAAAATTTCGGGGGCCCTATAACTCGGGAAGTATACGGCTGATTGGATCTAAACGCGAGTGGATTCATTTGGGATGCCAAATAATGTGTGTTCCAAATAATGCGTGAATCGCTCCGGTACCTTCAGAGGAGTAGAGGGCACAAATTTAATCTTACGAGCGACGACTAACATCCAAGTATATAGTTATATGTATTTTTGGATTCAGGGCGACGAGACAAACACTTTTTGTTAAGGAAATGATTTGATCCGGGAATGCTACAGACACACGACCGATTGCTTTAGCTTCTTCAGTACTTCGTACGGCGAGATAAAAATATTAAATGTAATAATTATGATTTTTAAAATAACATATTTTTTTGAGTACATAAATTTCAAAATAAAATTAGGTTTTTTATATCAATAATAAAAAAAAAAAAATTAAAATAATTATCTTTAAATTTAAAGTATTATACGCATGTTTGCGCGGAGTGGTGCAGATCCGTATCTTAGAACAAGCACTTTGGTTCACTCTGCATATTTACATTTATTCGACGAGCTGAAGGCATAGGTGCCTGTACCTGTCTAAAAGATAGTTATTTTTGTTATTGGCTTCATTTGGTTTTTTAAATATAATACAATTGTTACCTACAAAATCAAGGATGCATATATTTTCATGAATTACCCTAATTATGTATTAACCATAATTGTCGATTTCTGCATGTTACATGTGCATTATGAATTGTATGTTTGATTGCTTTCATTATAGTCCATTTACTAAACGCTAAAAATTCGTCAAAGTTGTAACTCCAGTGATTCAAAGACGATTTATAAAAAAAAAAATAGAAATGTCGTCCACAAAATGACGTCGATATTTTTAAAATGTTTTTTATTAGATGTCCGGGGGTTTTTAAGGTCACATATTACGAATTTGACATTAATTTCAGGCAATTTCAGAAATAAAAAAGGACACTCATGAAGTTCCCGTCGCATTTCAAATCCATTTGAAAGTACAGGGCCGGAGTTATAAGGCTCCAAAATTTTGAAACCCTCCTAAATACTGCCCTAGTCAACTTTTAAAATTTTTAGAATTTTCTACTAAAAATTCTAAGATATTTTACGTCATTAAAGTTTTTTCAAGTTGTGAGCCCATAGGCTTAAAAAAATATATAAATATATTTTGAAGTATATCAGACATTGAACGCCATCTGTAAGTGAAACAAAGAAGTTATGTGACAGTAATTTGTTTGGTTATATTTTCCAATATATAAACTAGTTGCTTCTATGTTTTAATTAATAAAATTAGGAAATGTTCATCAAATAATTTTCAATATCCTGGACTAATCATGAAACGAGCGATATTAACGTAACCCATGTGTGCAATTTTAAATGCGGAGTTATGGAAATTAAAACAACAATTTTACAGACTCGTCGTATATGAATACATTATAGCATAAACATTAATTTGAATATGTTCCAATTATAAATTGCTATCGCTTTTAGTATTGTATATATTGCGGTAGCAGTGACGCTAGCGCCAGTTCTTGTTAAAATATAGAGGTGTGCTTTTACCCCTAAGAGGGTGAAAACGACCCCTGAATTTCATAATTTAATACTGACTCAAGTATTAAAAGTTAGTTATTGAAAAAAAAAACCTTGTATATGTTTTTGAAGTCGCAAATTACGAATCTGAATTTTAAAATTAGCACCCTTAATAATCGCGATATAATAGGGGTACAATGAAGAAATTAGCATAAAATATTTACACAATTAAATATATGCATGCGATGGCCAACGACTTAAAAAATGTGCGTGAATATCAAAAAAATATAAAATTTTTGATAATTTTATTATTATATTTTGCCGCCAAACGATCAAACTATCGTAATTTGCTAAATCGAGGCGCGCTACTTATTTCGGTCATATCTTATTGCAATTAACGGTACAAATGATCCAAATACAGCATTTTGAAGGTCTTTTAATCAGCTTTAAGGTAGGTCAAAGCAGTACCTACAGAGTTTGTCAGTTTTTTCTATATTCTTCTTAAATCCGTCAATCTTTTAAGAAAATATCTTTAAGAGTTAACCTCAAACACTTCTATCACCTAAGCTACAACATTTATCTAAAAAAAATTTTTTTTTAGGCTAATGCTTTTATTTTTGTCTTTAGTAACATTCACCTAAGATGCTTCCTGCTAAGTTATTTATCCTTAAAACCAAAAGCATTCATTAAAAAAAAAAGAAAAACATTAGGTGTAAAATCTTTAATCTAATAATACATCCATAACGATAGAAAAAATTTAAGCGTATACATAATACTTAGGATTAACAAAAAACAGGACTTGGAATTTTCTATTTCCTATTTGGAATTTACTGGAACCACAAAACCGGCACTTTATTGTGTAAAAATTTAAATTTTGTCTTTATTTTCCTTGTAACTTTATTGATTTTGCGAAAATCAAAATTTTCAAAAAAAAAAGAAAATTTTAAGCTACTGTAATTAACTTTAATTTTGTTCAAGGTACATTTTGAAAAGTTCTTTTAAACTAGAGTTATGAATATTTGAAGAAGAGACTTTTTCAGAGCTACGTTCAAATGCGCACTTAACATTAACGTATCTCTTATAATTTTTTTATGAGTTTTTTATACAATAATAAATATTATGATCTTTTAGGTCCTGGGCTTACAATTTGAAAATACTTTGTTGACATAAAATATACTAGAATTTGTAGCTGCAAATTCTAAAGAATTGAAAAGTTGACTAATGGCATGTATTTAGGGGTTTGCGGCTATGTCGGTCCGAGTAACTCACTCCCACCAACTCGCTTTCGCTCAACTGGTACCCGGACAACTGGCTCCCATGCCAACTCGCTTCCGCACAACTGGCTCCCAGTAACTCACTCCCCACCAACTCGCCCCCGGACAACTGGCTCCCGACCAACTCGCTTCCGCGCAACTCGCTCCCACCAACTGGATCCCATGCCAAGTCGCTCCCGCGCAACTGGCTCCCAGTAACTCGCTCCCGGTAACTCGCTCCCGCGCAACTGGCTCCCAGTAACTCGCTCCCGCGCAACTGGATCCCAGTAACTCGCTCCCGGCCAACTCGCACCCGACCAACCCGTTCCCAGCAACTCGCTCCCAGTAACTTTTTGACAGACAATAACTGATTTAATGGGAATTTCTTAGCATATCTAAATGCATATCATTTTTAAACCTCAAAAATTGCAGATGAATACCATCAAAGCTATATCTTGGTATGTACTCTCCTCCGTATATCCGCGTCATATCCAGGTATCCGACCGCCACCAACGTTATATCTTGGTGTGCACTCTCCGCCGCATACCCGTGCCATATCCGGATAGCTAACTTACTACCTTTTTCTCCACAGCAATAACGTAACGTAACCTATGTGATAACTAAATTTAATCTAAATATATTTATATCTTCCTCTCTTACAGCAATCGCATGTCAAAACTGGGTATGCAAAAAAAGTAACCATTTTAATCACAAACTTTAATCCAAATATATCTGCAGCAAATCACCTCACAGCTGGTAAACATCGATAGATTATAGGATAAGAAAAAATAAGGTTTGAAGACGTTTGGATTCCGTAACATTCTTTATTAATTAAACCACCGGTTTCAGCTAGTAAGCCATCATCAGGTAAACCGGGGAGACAATAGTTACAAAAAAATAATTCCACATCAGTAAAAACCATAAATAAATAAATATTAACAAATAAATAAATAATACAAATTTGAAGTTTAACATAAATAATATTTTTTATTAAAATTAAACAATCTAATGAAGGTATACCTATAAGATAGAATTAACAATAAAAATGACAACTTACACATAATTTCGTGTACATACAATTTCAGGTACATATACATATATTTCATGGGCAATAATTTTGTTTATGTAATAAAGTAACTTGTTCGGTACATATTGCGCCCCACAGATATATCAAATCAACCAATGATCAAATAATAAAATGAAACTTCTTTAATTCAGATGGCAGACTTTCCATGTGTTGTATGTTCAATAGGTTCTTATACCCGTTTAAAAATACAATCCTCAGGTAAACTTTTGTTTTACTAAACAATAATTACTGATACAAACAACACATTCGTTTTAACGAAAACTGAAGTGGCCTTCACTCGACTTTCTAGTACTTTCACTATATAAATTATTATAATAACGCTTTATTTTGTTTTAAATAAATCGGTTCAGATTTTGAGATGTTTTATGGAATTAAGGAATATAACTGATACACAATATATCCCATTTGCATTCGTTCACAGTATAAATCCAATCACTTTTATAAATCCCGAGTTATAGGGTCTCCAAATTGAGAGCCCCCTTTAATGCTGACATTAACAAAAAATTAAAAATACTCTAAATTCGGCAATAAAATCTTAGATATTTTAGCACGACATATTTACTTTCTTTTACAGAGTAATAAGTACGTCTTGTAATCATGAAAAATTTCGAACTCGAGATTTCAACGGATATACATGTTTTGACTTTCCTTGAATCGAATGTGACTATTTTCGGAATGACGTCTATCTGTCTGTCTGTGTGTCTGTGAACACTCTAGGGCCAAAACTGTAGAACGAAAAATTATAAAACTTCAAACATAAGACTTGTATATGCCCTAGATGTGCACCTCTTATTTTTGAGAAGAATATTCAAACCAGAAGTGCTTGTTTACTCTATACATGTTTTGTTCCATCTCCAATATCACTAGAACGGCTACACTTACGGCAAATATAGTTATGTTCATAATGAAAGAGATTAATATTTCGCACAAATTTTGTTTGAAACATTTCTTCAAGAAATGTACCAGTTGCGAGAAAAATGCTACGAAACATTATAAATATCTTGTTTACGTTGCCATGGATTCGCATGTAGCTTATAAAATCGGATCATCTGCTTTTTTGACAAGAAAACAAAACTCAATTAGATAAATGACATTTTAGAATATTTCTGAAGAGTATTGGTTAGTTAGACAGCAGGTTTTGGATATAGTCGAGTGCAGGCCACTCCAGATATTTTTATATTGTAAACCCGAAGGCCAAATAGAATTATTAAATATAATAATTATGTAATTTTAAATATCAAATTATTATTTTTCGAGTATTTCAAAATAATTAAACAATAAACAAAAAATAAACTACGAAAAGGAGACTTATTATCCGAATAGCATTTTTGCAGATTGTGAACCTAAATGCCCTAAAAATATAGTTTGGTAAAATACCGCCCAGTCACGTTGTGGTCACAAACTCACATCTTACGACCGACCAAGCGACCGAGCGAGCGAGATACATACATCCAAGTATATGAGTTATATACATTTTTGAATTCAGGGCGAAAATACAAGAACTTTTTGTTAAGATTCTTTTTTTCTTAATCCGGGCATGTTACAGACACAAGACCGCTCTTTTGTACATTCTATACGACGAGCTAAAAATATTAAATACAAGTCTCCCTGCCTTTAATGGGTCTTGCTGTTTGTCGGAGACCCTCTTCATAATTCAAAATTCAAAATTATGTGCAACACCTCTTAAGAACGTTAAATGGTCCATATCATTAAACATTCGCAACAACGTCACTAAGCGCACTGAAATAGCTGCGTATTTTTTATTTCTTGGGTTTGGTGGTTGGCCAGCTATTAATTGCGATATTTCAAAATTATGCAGCGCTTGCTGCTGCCTAAGTGCTTCAATAAATTTATAAATATTGGGAAACATAGTGCCACAGGTATTTATAAAACCTCGGTGCCAGCCCTCTATATCATTGTTTGTTCGCGCCTGATTGTTCAGCGTTCGCTCATGAACGCTCCATATAGCAACAGGGAACAATGGTACTTCCCGAAGACGCTGTCGCCATCTTCCAATATATGTGTCTTCAAAATAATGAGCTACCACTCTCGCATCCTCTGGAAAATTTACATCTGCTATAAGCTCTTCGAAAATGTCTCCTACTAGTTGCGGAGGCACAAATGCTAGAGCAGGAATCATCCTAATCCATAGTGCAAATTCATGAGACTCCCCGTATCTGCCCTGTAAGCCATTTCCTTGCACTTTCCGCCAAACATTTTGGCATAAATGGAAAAAACAGCCTGTCTTGACTATACCTGGAAAGCTAAGTTCAAATGCTTGCATTGCAGCCATTTCAAAGTCAAGCATTATTCGCTCAGGTGCGAGTCCTTGCTGCAAATTTTTAATCGCTTCAAGCATTCTTATGTAAGTTTGGCGGGTCTTATTTGGTAATAGGGCATAAATAATCGGGATCACTGCGCCTTGATATTCGACGTGCACTGTATAAAGTTGCTTAAATAGCTGAGGCGCTGTACTAAATGTACCGTCTCCAAACCAGTTGGGTTGCCTGTAGAAAAAATTAGGATTCTGTCGGGCAAAAATTCATCACGGGAGTCATACATTAGGAATTGCTCGACAACATTATCTATAATAATTTCTTGATATTCCTAAAATAAAATAGCATAAGTACATGCACCGATGCCTTCAGGGCGCCGGCTGTCTAGAAGGGTTTCTAATCAATTATGAATACTTATGAAAATATTTTTATAGCCACCGAATTTTCAATGCAGCAAAGTATCCCTGGATTTTGAAAAGATAAACACTACATCATAATGAAAACAATTGTTTTATTGAATGTTTTAAATTATACTGTAATTATTACTTTCTTGGACGAAGTCTAAACGGAAGTATTGTAATCGTGAAAATGTTTAAACTAAAGATTTTAACTGAATTACATGTTTTAACCATGCAACTTAAGAATTGTATATAACCCGGGTGTTCAATTCTTGTTTTTGAAAACAATATCTTAACCGGAAGTAACAGTTTTCTTTTGTTACGTTTTCAATATATCGAACACGGAATGAGTAAGAGACGTATAGATATAGATATAATTACTTGTGGTACTACTAAATTTTCTAGACTGTCCGGTAATTGAGGGAGGCCATTTTCGTTCCGCACTCTTCTAACAGTTCTTTTTATAGAAGCTTTTCTTGGCATTACTACTGCTACATTAGCATGTAAATTTACCATTTGTTGTGCTAGAATTTGCTGGGGATGTTCCTGGGTGGTTAGTGCCCGTTGTTTTATATTCTGAAAATGTAATGATCTCGTAACATAATATATTTATATTATCTATTCGATTACCATTACCATCATATTCATATAATCATTATTTTTTCGCAAAATCAAAAATAAACTAAACATAATATCTACAACAATGACATACCTAAATTGTAGGTGCTTATTTTTATTTAATTTTTAGCTATGAAAAAATCTCAATTATATTGATTATAGTCAATTTCTTGTGACCAATAGCTCTATTATTTTTCTAATTTGCACATGTAAAGTGTCACTTTTTATAATTGACTGCAGTTGCAGTTACCAGTTAGGAAATGAAAAGAAAAATCGGAACTATTGGTTAAAAGTTCAGAATCACCGATAATAGTGCATTTTGTGCGACCTTTTCGGCCTTATCTAAGCTTGAATCAGATATTATTCGAATATTTTCAGTTCTTATAAAACTCAAATCTCTTCTGTATAAACAATACTTAAAACTAACAAGCGCATTTAGGTTGTAATAGAATTCATGAAAATATTAATTTCATCTGTTCAAAACATTTCATTTTAACAAAATTAGAAAAGATTATGTATGAAATTAAGATGTAGTATGCGATTTTGTGTAAATCGTGTAATTTTACGGAATCTCGCTACGCTCGTTCCGAAAACATCCCACTCGTTACGCAAAATATGGCATTTCCTAACTGGTTATATAAATTTAAAAATTTTAAAATTAGTAATTAGCAATATAAATCTATTAACAAGATTTGGTACGCGTAAAACGCATCAACGCGCAGAGCTCGCCTTTAGGTAAAATATACGTTGCGAGCAGTGGTTTTTAGCTCGCCGTACGTAGTACCGAAGAGGCTAAAGCATTCGGTCGTGTGTCTGTAGCATTCTCGGATCAAAAAATTTCATTAAGAAAAAGTGTTCGTCTCGTCGCCCTGATTCCGAAAATGTATATAACTTATATACTTGGATGTTAGTCGTCGCTCGCTCGCTCGGTCGCTCGTAAGACCAAATTTGTGCCCTCTACTCCTCTGAAGGTACCGGAGCGATTCACTCCAAATTTGGTACACATATTATTTGGCATCCCGTTTGAATCCGTTCGCAGTTTAAATCCAATCGCCCGTATACTTCCTGAGTTATAGGGCTCCAAAATTTAGAGCCCCCCTTAATACTGCCCTTATAAAAATAATTGAAACAGTTAAAAATTCTACTAAAAATTCTAAGATATTTTTTGTCTACAAGATTTTTTCATTTTGTTAACCCAAAGTCCGAAAAAAATTATTAAATATTATAATTTTGAATTTCAAAATTTGAAACAAATTTTTTTTTTTTTAATATAATCTTTAATTAAATGTAAGACTTTTTATATCTATAACATTTTTTCAATTAGTTAACCAAAAGGCCATAATTATTAAAAACTGCTCGCATCGCATATATTACTTATAAGGCGAGCTGGACGCATAGGTGCGTTGTACCTAAGCTTGTTAATTATTATGGCCTTTTGGTTAACAATTTGAAAAAATGTTATGGATATAAAAAGTCTTACATTAAATTTTAGATTATAAGGATAAAAAAAATTTTTTTAGTGCATATTTTTAAATTAAAAATTATAATATTTAATAATTTTTTTCGGGCTTTGGGTAAACAAAATGAAAAAATCTTGTAGATATAAAATATCTTAGAATTTTCAGTAAAATTTTTAAATGTTTCAATTATTTTTATAAGGACAGTAATAAGGGGGGCTCCAAATTTTATGGCCCTATAACTCGAGAAGTTTACGGGCGATTGGATTTAAACTGCGAGCGGATTCAAATGGAATACCAAATAATATGTGTACCAAATTTGGAGTTAATCGCTCCGGTACCTTCAGAGGAGTAGAGGGCACAAATTTGGTCTTACGAGCGAGCGACGACTATCATCCAAGTATATAAGTTATTTACATTTTTGGATTCAGGGCGACGAGACTAACACTATTTCTTAATAAAATATTTTGATCCGAGAATGCTACAGACACACGACCGAATGCTTAAGTTTCTTCGGTACTACGTACGGCGAGCTAAAAATTTATACTGTTTACTTGTTAAGATAAATAGTACATTCTTATCACAGTTTATTGAATAACGTGAAACAGATATAAGTAAACTTACATTCATAACTCCAAGGGCTTCACCTCTAGCAGCAGTAGGAGCATGGTTATGAGCTAGTACTCTTTTGGTAATAGCATTATCACCGTTGATCCAAATTCTTCCCTTACAATTAGCTTTCTTTTCACACAAATATATACTGTTATTACCATCTGCGGTCTTTTTAACAAAGTTATAAATATAGCCTTCTACTACTAATTTATCTCTCCCTCGTTGCGTTTTAACAAATTTGCTTGCCATTTTAAATGTAAAATAAAAGTGAAGTAGCAGCAAAGACAACAAGCAAACTACTGATGCAAGTGTTAGATAAATATCATATAGGAGGTATCCCCACTCTGCCGTTATTAGGGATAATTTCGTAAGCTTTGTTGTCAACAATGGTTTTACATCTTACTTTTATTTACAATATCTAGCAAACTCAAAAATTCTACTAAAAATTCTAAGATATTTTATGTCTACAAGATTTTTTCATATTGTTAACCCAAAGCCCGAAAAAAATTATTAAATATTATAATTTTGAATATTCAAATATACACTAAATTTGTTTTTTATCAATATAATCTAAATTTGGTACTCATATAATTTGGTATCCCATTTGAATCCGCTCGCAGTTTAAATCCAATCGCCTGTATACTTCCCGAGTTATAGGGCCCCAAAATTTGGAGCCCCCCTTAATACTGCCCTTATAAAAATAATTGAAACACTTAAAAATTCTACTAAAAATTCTAAGATATTTTTTATCTGCAAGATTTTTTCATATTGTTAACTCAAAGCCCGAAAAAAAATATTAAATATTATAATTTTGAATTTTAAAATGTTTTTTATCAATATAATCTAAATTTGGTACACATATTATTTGGCATCCCATTTGAATCCGCTCGCAGTATAAATCCAATCGCCCGTATACTTCTCGAGTTATAGGGCCCCAAAATTTAGAGCCCCCCTTAATACTGCCCTTATAAAAATAATTAATACACTTAAAAATTCTACTAAAAATTCTAAGATATTTTATGTCTACAAGATTTTTTCATTTTGTTAATCCAAAGCCCGAAAAAAAAAATTAAATATTATAATTTTGAATTTTAAAATATGAACTAAAATTTGTTTTATCAATATAATCTAAAATTAAATGTATTAAAATATTCTATAAAAAAAATGTAAGACTTTTTATATCTATAACATTTTTTCAATTTATTAACCAAAAGGACATAATAATTAAAAAGCGCTGCTCGTATCGCAAATATTACTTATAAGGCGAGCTGGACGCATAGGTGCGTTGTACCTAAGCTTGTTTATTTAGAAAATATAATAAAAGAGCGGGAGTAGTCTTCATACGACTTTCTTATACTTCCACAAATTTGGAGACCCTATAACTATATATAATTCTATCTTATAGGTATATCTTCATTACATTGCTTAATTTTAATAAAAAATATTATTTATGTTAAACTTCAAATTTGTATTTATATAATTTGTTAATATTTATTTATTTATGGTTTTTACTGATGTGGAATTATTTTTTTGTAACTATAGTCTATATAGATACAAATATATTTAGATTAAATTTAGTTATCACATAGGTTACGTTACGTTATTGCTGTGGAGAAAAAGGTAGTAAGTTAGCTATCCGGATATGGCACGGGTATGCGGCGGAGAGTGCACACCAAGATATAACGTTGGTGGCGGTCGGATACCTGGATATGACGCGGATATACGGAGGAGAGTACACACCAAGATATAGCTTTTATGGTATTCATCTGCAATTTTTGAGGTTTAAAAATGATATGCATTTAGATATGCTAAGAAATTCCCATTAAATCAGTTATTGTCTGTCAAAAAGTTACTGGGAGCGAGTTGCTGGGAACGGGTTGGTCGGGTGCGAGTTGGCCGGGAGCGAGTTACTGGGATCCAGTTGCGCGGGAGCGAGTTACTGGGAGCCAGTTGCGCGGGAGCGAGTTACCGGGAGCGAGTTACTGGGAGCCAGTTGCGCGGGAGCGACTTGGCATGGGATCCAGTTGGTGGGAGCGAGTTGCGCGGAAGCGAGTTGGTCGGGAGCCAGTTGTCCGGGGGCGAGTTGGTGGGGAGTGAGTTACTGGGAGCCAGTTGTGCGGAAGCGAGTTGGCATGGGAGCCAGTTGTCCGGGTACCAGTTGGGCGAAGCGAGTTGGTGGGAGCAAGTTACTCGGCGCGAGTTGTCCGTATGCCGTATTTAGGTGGGCTTTAAATTTGGGAGGACTTGCTAAGAGTAAACAAAATGTATTGTGTACATTCTAAATTAGTCGAAGTCAATAATTGAGCTACCAAATTAATAAAAATAACATAAGTTAGTTCTTACAAAAAATCAACATTTTTTTCCACTGGTTTCGTCTTTGAATTAAAATTATATAGTAGGAATATCATAGCATCGATTAAAATGTATATTTCACATAATTACATGAACTATATACGTCGCTGTCAAATTAAGTGTATAATTTAAAGTTTTACAAACAAAACTATTCTATTTTTAATTATCTTCTTTCTTCAACGTTGTCTAAAAGTAAGTATTAAAATTATGAAAAACTATGAAATCGACATTTTAATAGAAATACACATTTTGAGCTTCCCTCAATTTATACTGGCTTTTTTCATGGTGGCATCTGTGTGTCTGTCTACGCTAGATATAAATATGATAATTGCAATTTGAAATTTGTATTTGGACCGGCAGAAGATCTCCGATTTGTGAAAATAAAATATAAGCCTGTTGATAAGATTAACTATTGTTTATTTTTTCCTATTTCGACAAAGGAATCAGCTATAATTTTATTGGTAACACCCTCAAAAATCATACCTGTAAATAATAGACACTTTTGAAATTAGAGAATTTATATGTTGTGTTCATAAACATTTTCTATATAGTTCATGAGAATCGCTGTATTATCGAATGATGATTCGGTGAGGGGTGAATTGTATTATATATTTATATGATATAGTGCCCCCGAGTTAACCTAGTAATATAAATAATACAAAACATATCTATGCATTTTCTTTGATTTTACGTACAAGAATGTTCAGTGTAGAGCATTGCAGATGTTGTTTTATTAATTCATTGAGTTAGTTTACTAAATGATATATGTCTGTTAAAAATGACTGATATTTATTATATCTGTCGAGGCATTCCGATGAGCAAGAATAAGTTGAATATGGATAAGGTAAGTCCACTTACGTATATATGTTTCAATCAAATACGCAGGTCACAATTGATACAAAATGTTTTACGTGTAAAACTTCTGTGGCGAACATCATTATCATTTACCAGAATTAAACAAATATAAGTGTAGGCACCAATGTCTTTAGCTCGCGGTATTATCTATTCAGTGGAAGTCTTAATTACTTTCTTATACGCAGTAATAAGTAAATCTTGAAAAATTTCGAACTCGAGATTTCAAAGAATACACATGTTTTAGCTTTCCCTGAATTTAATGTGAATATTTTCGGAATGATGTCTGTGTGTCTGTGAGTGCTCTAGAGCCAATACTGTCGTATCTAATATTGTGGAACTTCAAGTTTAAGATGTGAATATGGTCTAGTGCATTTCCTGTTTTTAAAAAGAATAATCAAACTGAAAGTGCATGATACTACTACGGAACATCATCTTAATTGTCTTATTGTCATAGATACACTACTAAAGAATCGAATGAACTATGCAACACATTGTCACAAAATAGAATAAAATAAATTCATAATGGTCTTTTGCCACAGGTAATCACAAATACGTGTATATCGACCGAACTTATTTATTACATTTCATTATTTATGTTTTGCAAAGATATGCATGTTTGCAGATTTTATATAATAAATCGTAAGAAATATGCCTAAAAATTTAGTCAAGGAAATAAAATACTCACATAATTTGATATGTGTCAGTTATAACTGACACATATTGTTATAACATCGGTCTTAATAAAGCAACTATACCTAACGTATAAGGAAGTCTTGCGCTAGCCACAAGCGATTTTTGTATTTAAATCTTTTTAAATTTAAATTTTTAATCAATTTTGTTTGAATGAAGGAAATCTATTTATAACCACTGAATTTTGAAGAAATAAATTGTAAGAGACAATCATTTTATTACTATTTTTTGATTGCAACGTTAGTCAGTCTTTTAATCCGATCGCTAAAATAATTTAAATTTCAAAGTTATTGTTTTCCGGTTTTAGGATCTATAATCTGAATAAACTTTATTGGTATAAAATTATTCATGGATGTAATAATATAAAATTGTGAATATTTCGCTAGACATAAAATATAATTTTTATTGAAGGATTAATCTTGTACTTTTAGCATATCTTGAAAACAACATGAGTTAGAGAAAAAGAGATTCTGATAAATGTTGAAGATATTGAAATTTATAAAAGTATAGTATATGGAAATAATAATCCAACAGAAACAATATGAAAACCAAGCTTATCTTATATAAATGAATGGGTGGAAAATTATACCAATACCAATTTGTAATGGCTTTGAAGTACTAGCTATCACAACTAACCAATACTCTATAGAAATATTCTGAAATGTCATTTATTTAATTGAGTCTATTTTGTTTTCTTGTCGCAATATTAACAGGCGCAGAGGATCCGATTTATTATGCTACATGCGAATCCATGGAAACGTAAACAAGATATTTATAATATTTCGTAGCAGTTTTCTCGTAACTGGTACATTTTATAAAGAAACTTTTCAAACAAAAGTTGTGCAAAATATTAATATCTTTCTTTGTAAACATAACTATTTTTGCCGTAAGGGCAGCCGTTCTAGTGATATTGGAGATAGAACAAAAAAGCATAGAGTACATGCACTGCCGGTTTGAATATTCTTTTCAAAAATAGGAGGTGCACAATTAGACCATATACAAGTCACCCACAGACACACACACACAGACGTCACTCAGAAAATAGTCACATTCGATTCAGAGAAGCTCTAAACGTGAATATCCGTTGAAATATTGAGTTCGATTTTTTTGGTGATCCCTATACTTACTTATTACTCTGTAAAAGAAAGTAAAAATATGTATTATAAACCTTTTTTACACAGCATTTTTAATGAATTGACATTTGATTCATTATTGTTTTTGAATTAAATAATCGGGCAAGATTCTGAATTTTGCAGTATTAAACTGCAGTATCACGGCAGTTTTAAAAGTGATGATAATTACTTATATGCCGAAATACAATGGATTGTGCCATCAAAAATAAAAATAAATTGCCAACCAATCATGTTTCTAAAAATGTTTGAATTATCTCTTTAAGATTTAATTTCTTTGATAATCAGAATTATAAATTTACTTACTTGCAGTTATTATAATTTGACCAACTATAGAAAAATAGCAAGACAGAAATTGTTTAAAAATAACACAGAAGAAAACAGAATAACGTACATTAAAACAAGGAGAATAGTAAAACAAATCTGCAGAAGTAAGAAGAGAGTAGCAAATGAACAAAACATAAGGATCATAGAAGAAAAGTATAAGAACAACGAAGTAAGAAATTTCTACCAAGAAGTAAAAAAATCGAAAATAGGACATCAAGCTAACGCAAACTACTGCAGAAGCAAAAACGGAAAACTTCTGGGAAATGACAGAGACAGAGCAGACAGATGGAAAGAATATTTCGAAGAATTGTTAAATACCAGAGATGAAGATGAAACGACAGTACATGCAACACGACCTAACACCGAACCAATCCGAGAAGATATAAAACTGGAAACACCAACGAAAAATGAAGTTAAAAGAATCATTAGCAAAATGAAAAATAACAAAAGCCCAGGAGAAAATGGAATAAGAGCCGAAATGATAAAATATGGAGGAGAAAAACTGCATTCTAAAATATACGAGCTAATAAAAAAAATATGGATGGAAGAGAAGATACCAGAAAGTTGGACAAGAGCAGTATTAAACCCAATACACAAAAAAGGAGATAAAACTGTCTGCGATAATTTTAGAGGGATAGCATTATTAGACACAACGTATAAAATACTAGCAACGCTAATAAAAGAGAAACTTAGCGGGTACTCAGAAAAAATAATTGGAGATTATCAATGTGGCTTCAGGAGTAACAGATCAGTTACAGATCAGATATCTGTGATAAAACAAGCCCAAGCGAACTTTTATGAACATAATAGAAACCTCTATGCAATATTCATTGACTTTAAACAGGCATATGACTGCATTAATAGAGATCGACTATACAGCGCAATGGAAGAACTTGCTTTACCAACAAAAATAATAAGATTAACAAAAATGACACTAGGGATTACGGAGAACGTTGTAAGGGTACAAGGCATCATAACAAGTCCTTTTAAAGTAGACAAGGGACTCAGACAAGGCGATCCACTATCGGCACTATTATTCAATATCGCGCTAGAAAAAATAATAAGAGAAAGTGGGATTCACACAAAAGGTACCATCTACAATAAAGACCACCAATGCATAGCATATGCTGATGATGTGACAATAATAGCTAGATCTAAAAACGAACTTCAAAAAGTAATAAAAAAACTACATCAGGAAGCCAACAAAATGGGTTTAAAAATAAACGAAGGGAAATCCAAGTTCATGGAAATGGGAAATGATACAGAAGAACCCGATGGCAATGATTTTTTAACAGTCAAAATCGATCAAAATAGGGAACTAAAATTTGATAAAGTTAAAACCTTTGTTTACCTAGGAGTAGCATTAAGACAGACCCAAGAAAGTAGCAAAGAAATAGATGCAAGAATAGCTAGAGGAAATAAAGCTTCGGGAGACCTCATGCAAGTACTCAGGGCAAAGCAAGTAACTCAGAAAACTAAAATCAGAATATACCAGACTGTTATACGACCAGCGGTTACATATGGTTGTGAGACATGGATACTAAATAAAAGGGAAGTAGAAAAAATTGAAAGATGGGAAAGAAAAATGTTAAGAAGAATATACGGCGGAAAAAAAATGGGAGTAGTCTGGGAAAGAAGATCTAACGAAGAAGTAATGAATATGTATGGAGAGCCAAATATAGTACAGATAATAAAAGCACAGAGAATAAGATGGCTAGGACACATTCAGAGACTACCACGAGAAAGGACAACCAGGATTATGCTCCGAGCAGGATTAATAGGTGTGAAAAGAAAAGGAAGACCCAGGAAAAAATGGTTAGATGCGGTAGAAGAGGACTTAAGGAAAATAGGAGTGAGAAACTGGACAGAAACTGCAAATGACAGAAAAGCATGGAGAGAAATAGTAAACAAAGCCCTAGGCCTGAATGGCCTGTAGTGCTAACCAATATATATATAGAATCTAACCGCAACTCATATTTTCAAAAATCACTGCTTTCTGGCCAATCTGAAGTGAAAATATTAACTATGAATTAAAATAAATTGACGGAAACACGTATTTGCTAAAATATATATGCAAATTAGGCAAAAATATGCACTTTCTTCATATTAAATACTTAAAAATTGAATAATAACATGTTACTCCACTTAAACTTAAGATTTACAATTCAAACAATGATTCCGTAACTCGTACGTCACTAATTCACATTGAAATACTGTTTTTGACGCTCACGTGGTGGCACTTTTATTTATATTTTTGTTATTTAGTCGGTCATTTTAACATAAATGCTTAATAGCAACTACAGAAGAGTAGTGATTGTTTTATTTCAGTATAGACTATTTGATTATTTTATATAACATTATTTACAGTTGCCATGGCGCAGAGGTTAAGAGTCTTGCATTTCACCCTGGAGGTCGTGAGTTCGATCCCCGTTTATGCCAATTTGCATTTAAAAATAATGCATTGTACACATACATATACACTCACTCACATACAAACATTTCTTGGTAATTATATTAATAATATATATTTGATCATTGAGTTCTTGGTATTATTTCGTATACTTTATTCGTCCTGAGGTACACGATGTAGTGTCCCAAGGTACACGATGATTTGTACACTTTCCCATTTTCGCTTGTGGTGTAATTTTTTTATATTATAGCTCACAATATGCAAAAACTGTCCCGTGGTAAGACACCTTCCCCTACCTTCAGAAGAGTTACGGTCAGAAACTCCGATCTCACGACCGAGCGAACGAGCGAAATACATATGTACATACAGCCAAGTATATGAGTTATATATATATATATATATATATATATATATATATATATATATATATATATTGCTGGGCAACGCGACAAGATTTTTTGTTAAGGAAACACTTTGATCTGAAAATGTTAAAATTTCATCCGATGCTTGCTTTCTTGTTATGTATTTTCTGTGTATCAGCAAATCATTAGAATTGGCAATTTATCTAGTTTAAAGAAGCTGAGAGAATATAGCAGATAATTCTAGTAATTTAGTGAGGCATGAATATCATGTAATATAATATTACTCCAATACTTTGACAACGAATATTGTCAAATATGATTATTAACGACATCTTATCATTATAGTATAACCTGTACGATTTGATGCAAGGACGATTAAAATTGATGAATTATGTTGGTTTAAATCCGAAGAATCAAACAATATTCCGCATTTGGACTGCTCGTTTTTGGATTGTTGCAACTTTCGCATCAATTGTATTGCAAACCCTATATCTGTTTACGACATCGTACCAAAATTTGACCTACTTTAATATTGATATTGTATTGGTGGCTGGAATAACACAAGTAAGTTAGTTGCGAACTTAAATCTATGGTCATATCATGTACCTAAATATGCAAATCTGCTGGTGTTTAATGCCTGGTTGTAAGTTTCATTTATTCGCTTATTAATAAATCATCGATCATCATTTACAGCCAAAATACATGTGTGTCAAAGCTAGCGTTAAGAACGCTATGCATAACAATAGGGAACAAAAGTTAATTTCTATATCTGGCCGCGAAATTTCAACATTTTAATAATTGTTAAGGAAATTTTGCTTTATTACTCGTGTAAGAATCTGACCCCTATTTACGTCGGACGTCTTATGTGGACATGTAACTGATTGTTACTGTACACGAGTTGGCCTATTTGAGCTTTACCAATATCTTGTAGATATAAAATATCTTTCTTTGTAATATTTTTGGATGGTTTAATTAATTTTCTAAAGGGAGTATTAAGGGGGGCTCTAAATGTTGAGGTTATTGAATTTTAACTGTGAACTGATTCAAATGGTACGCTAAATTATATGTGTAGCAAATTTGGTTCAAATCGCTTCGGTATCTATAGCGGAGTAGAGGGCACACATTTGGTTTTCGAGCGATCGAGTGACGACTAACATTCAAATATAGTAGTTATAAATATATATATATATATATATATATATATATATATATATATATATATATATATATACTAGGGTTACCCGTGGGCACCATGTGCCCATATGGTATACAGAGCATAGGTCAGTTTTGACTGTGGCGAATTTTCAAGTAATTTAATAATAATAACACGGTTTTTCTTCATTTTGTATCGTTTGACTATAATAGTAATACAAATTTCCACATCGAAAATAATAATAAAGATAAAATCGACTCCTTTTTTTGAACGCTATTTTGTTCTTAGATCACTATGCTGAGATTAACTAATCGATCGCTTATCATGCACTGGGTAACATCCGATAAATTTAAACTAAATTTTGTTTAACTTTGATTTTAACCTTGTATAGTGCATATGTGTTGTATCTTTTTGACAGTTTCCATGATTGTATATAAAAAACAGGATTATAAATTTACTTACGATTGCTGTTTCTTATTTGAATCGATTATTCAAAAAATATGTATTACAAACCGTATTTACGCAGTATTTTTAATGATTTGACATTTGATTCACTATTGTTTTTGAATTAAATAATCAGGCTAGATTCTGAATTTTGCAGTATTAAACTGATGCAGTGTAACGACATTTTTAAAAGTGATAATTAGTTGTATACTAAAATACAATGGATTGTGCCATCAAAAATAAAAGAATAAAATTACCAACCAAACATGTTTCTAAATATGTTTGAATTATCACTTCAAGATTTTATTTCTCTAATAATCAGAATTATAAATTTACTGCAATCGGTCGTGTGTCTGTAGCATTCAATATATATATATATATATATATATATATATATATATATATATATATATATATATATATAGATATATATATATATATATATATATATATATATATATATATATATATTGAATGCTACAGACACACGACCGATTGCTATAGCTCCTCTGTGCATCGTACGGCGAGCTAAAAATAAATCGAGAAACTCTGGTTTCTTACACTCACAACTCCCAACAAACGAATTACCCTGTGGCAGCACACGGAGGTCATGTTAATCCAGTACCCCTAGGTACAATTTACCATAGAAACGAGTTATTATGACATTCTAGACATTGATCTATTGTTTTAAGTACATTGATATTTTCCCCTGTATTTCCAATTGTCAATTTAAATAAGGTATTCTAGTTTTTATTGAGTTAACAGAGGTTGACTCTCCTCGAGTCCCACATTGGTGACCCCGTCAGTACACGAATTAAGAAAGATGAAAAACACTGACAGTCCGTCAAGCGAAGGAATAAAAGAGATTGCCCGTGTCTCTGTCAAGGTACCTCCATCTTTCTGGTTCAAGCAGTTAGAATCGCAATTTATCATGGCAGGAATTAAATCAGACTATCAAGTATCATACCATTGTCGCATCAATTGAAAGAAATGTTCTAAGTCAGATAAGTGACATAGTGTTAAATCCTCCCATTTCAAACAAGTATGCAACATTAAATAAGAGACTTGAGGAACAATTTTTAGAATCCGAAGCGAAACGTCTCAAGCGTTTACTGCTAGAAATTGATTTAGGCGACAAAAAACCATCGCAATTATTACGCGAAATGAGAGAATTGTCATCTGGTAATGTAAGCGATGACTTACTCAAAACTCTGTGGCGTCAACGGCTACCTTCACAGGCTCAAGCCATCTTATCTGTGAGCACAATGAAAGATTTGCAAACGCTAGTTATGATGGCCAACAAAATATGTACCATATCGACTTCCGTCCCAAATCCTCAACTCAGTGCTATCACACGATTAGAGACGCAAATAGCTGAACAGCACAGCGAGCCAATCAGGGCTCAGCAACACCACAGCGAACCAATCAGTGTGCTGCTGCACCAATCAGGGCACACATCCATCTAATTAACCACTATATAAGCACGGTCTTGTAAGATTAGAGGCAGTCGTGATCCAGACTCAATAGCTGCAAAGCTAACTTGCTGAAAGAGTATACGGACACCAATAGCCGAAAGGCCAATCATTCAAAACCCACAACGCAACTAATAACTATCGTACTAATACACCAGTTCAGCAAACAAGGACTATACTCCGTGCAGCGAAACGGGAGAACCAAGAGCCGTATCACCACTACCTCCATCACCGGTGAAGTGAACCAAATCGACACCCAACACACGCCGGCAAGGAGAGTCGACCTTTCCAAGGCCAGTCACGATGATGGCGATTCAAATACCTAGAGCCGTATCACCACTGCCTCCATCACCGGTGAAACGAACCAAATCAACACCCAACACACGCCGACAAGGAGAGTCGACCTTTCCAAGGCCAGTCACGGCGACGGCAGTTTATTCACTAAAATCGTTGAGTCCAACACGACAGATCTACTAGGACGTTAACCGGAGCCGAGTACACCCGAGGGATCCATGATTACATTTGATAGTAAAAGCCTACCGACAAATTGGTTTACGGGCAGAAAATCGAACTATAGAATTGTTTAACAAATAAACATAGTTGTAATTTTATAAATGATTAATAAAGTCTAATAGTTATACCTTCACCTGTCTTTCACTGATCCAAAGTAAAAATAGTCGGCGGCTAGTCAACCGTTCGACAATTCTAATACTGCTAATGAAACTAAGATAAACACATTCGGAGTGCGAAACATTCGTTTGGACTTGGGCCTCCGCAGATCTTTCTGTTGGTCTTTCATGGTAGCTGAAGTCTGAAAACCAATCATCGGAGCTGATTTCATCAATCAATTTGGGCTTTTGGTTGACTTACGATGACACTGTCTAATTGATATGAAGACAGGCATGTCTTCAAATGGTACGATTGTTCGTGGTCCTTCTAGTTTTTTGACTACAATTTGCGGGACCTCACCATATCAGGTACTTCTTACTAAATATAAAGATGTTACAATACAAACACAAACGGCGTCTCAAATTAAAAATGATGTTATTCATCATATTCAAACCAGCGGATCACCAGTGTCAGCAAAAGCGAGACGCCTCGCTCCAAACAAATAAAAAATCGCTAAAGCCGAATTTAACTATATGTTAGAACGAGGAATTTATCAACCCTCCAAGAGCAACTGGGCTAGTCCTCTTCATTTAGTACCAAAATCAATTGGAGAGTGGCGTCCTTGTGGAGATTATCGTCGTTTAATAACAGCCACAGTTCCAGATCGCTACCCAATTCCAAATATCCATGATTTTTCACATAATGTTCATGGAAAATTGGTTTTTTCAATTATAGACCTTGTAAGAGCCTATCATCAGTTACCAGTTGTACCAAAGGATGTCAAAAAACAGCTATTATCACTCCATTCGGATTATTTGAATTCCCATACATGAGTTTTGGGCTGTGCACAGTCTTTTCAGCGTTTCATCCATGAGGTAACTCGAGGACTAGACTTTTGTTTCGCTTATGTTGATGATATCCTTTTCGCAACCGAAAACCACGTGGAACTGCTATTTGAACGTCTGCGGCAGTTCGGTATAGTTATTGTTGATGGAGAATAATATTTAGTATCATTTAATCATTTGTATTTCTTATATCAAGAACGTTAGTTACTAAGATTGTATTATTATTGTTGTTAAAACATTACTTGTTATTATGTTGTTTTCTGCAGTTGTGCTGACTTACAAAATTATTAAATGAGGGAAAGTGTTGATGTAGAATAATATTTAGTATCATTTAATCATTTGTATTTCTTATATCAAGAACGTTAGCATAAATTACTAGTTTCAGACGCCATCATTTGCCAAGCAGATAAAGGTAACACTGTTACCATTCTGGACAAAACTGATTACATTTTTAAAGTCAATAATTTTATTAATAATAACAACTTAATCAAAGTCAAGTCTGATCCAACAGATATGCATCAAAAACAGTTAAAGGATAACCTTAAGAATTGTAATAATATTTTCACCGAATTTGAAAAACGTAAATTAATTAATATGAACCTTTCAGCCCCCATTCTCTATGGTCTGCCTAAAATTCATAAAAATGATTATCCAATTCGCCCCGTAGTATCTTACGTTAATGCTCCCTCATACAATTTATGCAAAAAACTAAATTCTGTTCTTCCATTTCATTTAGGTTTTAAACCTGAGTACACTGTTAAAAATAGTCTAGATTTAATTCACAAAATTCAACATATGGAACTACCAAAGAATAGTAAACTAGTTTCTTTCGATGTTTGTAGCTTATTCCCTTCCATACCTACAAATCAACTACAAAACATAATCAAAAGTCTAATAAACCTGAACTCCAAAAACTCTTTGATCAGCAATAACTTAATAACATTAAGTAATATTTGCCTCGAACAAAATTATTTCCAGTTTAATAATCAATTTTACAATCAAAAAGAAGGTCTGCCTATAGGATCTCCATTGTCTCCCCTTTTTGCAGATATTTACATGAATCAATTTGAAATAGATTTATTTAATTCGAAAAATAATAATCACATCAAAAACATTTATTTTTGGTATAGATACGTGGATGATATTCTTTGTTTATGGACAGGCGCAGATAGACAATTGGATTCCTTTTTAAATTCTTTAAATTCTATTGAACCTAGAATTCAATTTACCATAGAAAAAGAGATAGACTGTTCCATTAATTTTTTAGATTTAAAAATCACTCGCTCCGATCAACGTTTCACCTTTGACATCTATCGCAAACCAACTTATACGGACACAGTAATTCCTTATTCATCTGCACATTCTATCAATACAAAATTATCATCCTTTAATAGTTTTATTAATAGATTAATCAGTGTTCCTTTGTCAAAAGATAATTTCATCAAGGAACTAAAAACCTTATGTCTTATTGCCTTTAACAATGGATACAATCCTAAACTCATCATTACTTTGCTACATAGGAGACAAAAAAAAAACAGATTTTGAAAAAATTACACAAAGGTCCTCCTATAATATAACCTAAAGTGTATAGGAAGATACCTTACATTAACCATATCAGCAATAAAATTTCTAAGCAATTAATAAATGCAAATATTTCCGCTGCTTTTTATAATAATTTCACATTAAATAATTTACTAGTAAATAATAAACAAGCTGAATAACAGCGGAATTTATGAAATAAAATGTAACAATTGTGCCTTTACCTACATAGGACAAACAGGTCATAGTTTCCGTATAAGATTCAATGAACATGTCAGATCTTGGAGATTAGGAAAAACCGACTCTAATGTCGCCAAACATTTGACAGATAACAACCATATAATATCCTTGGATTCCTTAAATATTTTACATTTTGTAAAGAAAGGATTAAGAATGAATGTATTAGAAGCCTATGAAATAAACAGAGCTATATAATAAGGTAAATCTCTGATGAATGAACAATTAGACCTTATGGTATCACCGCTTCTAAACATAACATTCATTTAATCCTTTTACAGTTATTTATCCCTTTGCAATTGTGTTCAACTTTGTATACCTTGTATATATTGTAACGTAGATTATCCTAGAATTAAGTTAATTTTAGATTTAACCTTATACCTGTTATAATTATTTGTATGTATATATACCTTACAGTTTACTTCTTTCCGTCACTTCTGACGATGGTGTAAAAGCCGAAATATATATTAAGTTATATTATATTAAATTTTGAAACAACCAAGTGTGTTTTTATTCAAATATTCCTTTATTAAATAATCATGTTTCAACAAGTGCCTACAGCTCATACATTTAATCTTATGCTAAGATTGTATTATTATTGTAGTTAAAACATTACTTGTTATTATATTGTTTATTTTATGCGTGAAGCTGTCATTAAAATTGTATTAAAACTAATTTGTTGAAGGCCAGAATTGTTTTGATTAATAAAGGAGGTCCGAACTGCTCGTACTTATTTCGTATTTTATTAGGTTTACCTCATCAGTTATTACCGCCTCTAAATGTGTTTTCGGATGTTCTGAAGTAGAAACCGGATAAGGTTAATTGAATGGACTAAAGCCACAGAAAAAGTTTTCGATAAAATCAAAAAGGACCTGGCAAACGCAGCATTGCTGGCACATCCATTAGAATCTGCCCCTCTATCATTATCGGTAGATGTATCAAAAATCGTCATCGAAAGAGCCTTGCAACAATGGGAAAATGGAAATTGGAGACCATTGGGTTTCTTTTCAGTGAAGTTCAACGATGCACAGATTAATTATTCTACTTACGATCGAGAATTGCTAGCCGCATATTCGAGAATTAAACATTTCTGTCATATGTTAGAAGGCAGACAATTTGTTCTGTATAATGATCACGGACCACTTACTTATGCTTTCACGCAGAAACATGACCACTGCTCACCCAGACAACTCCGACATCTTGATTTTATCGGCCAATTCACCACAGACACCTGAAGGCATGTTTCAGGTCTCAACAATGTAGTAGCAGACGTTTTGTCACGCATTGAAACAATCAACGTTCCAGATTTTTTATAACTACAAGGTCCAGCCGTCATGTTTTCCGAGTCGTATACACTAGAGGGGGAGTACTGTGGCAGCACACGGAGGTCAAGTTAATCCAGTACCCTTTGGTACCAACCATGGAAACGAGTTATTATGACATTCGACATCGACATCGATCTTTTGTTTTAAGTACATTGATATTTTCCCTGTATTTCTTATAAATAAATCAAGTTTTATCAATTTAAACAAGGTATTCTAGTTTTTATTGAGTTAACAGAGGTTAACTCTACTCGAGTCCCACAACCCTATTCTTATTTCATTCGCTTGAATTAACAGAAATAATATAAATTTATTGTTAATACTTAGAACTATTGCTATAGAAATGAATATCCATGATACATGCCATGTCAGTAGGCGGGACATATCTAAAGAATAAGTCTAAGTTACTAAATTTTATGACGCCATTGTTGACGTTTGATATATGAGTATACAATTTTCAGACACGACTTTAGTGATAGTTAAGAGAACGCTTACGTTTATTTCTTTTCTCTTTTGCCCCTATAAACCTTTTCATATGTTCATATATTTATATATTTCATTGTAATTGGTCATATAGGTTGTAAGAAAATAAAGCATATTTATAATTATCCATCATTGTTATGTACCAATGAATTTAAATAAAGTTTAATTTTCAGGTATTCTCCAAACTATATATTAGCCATTTCAAACGAGACACACTGCTGTTTCTGATAGATACTATGTTTAACAAATTCTGGTCAACAGAATCGCTAACTGTTGAGCAAAATGAAAAAATACAACGAATATATCGCATTATAACAATTTCTGCATATATGTACAGATATGCGATTTATGTCACTGTTTCTTTACATTTTATATCGTCGTATTTTAGAGGTGACTATAATCTGATCATAAATATTTGGCTTCCTGATAGGAGTATTATAGAACAGTCACCAAATTATGAAATAATATTTGTTATCGAAGCCATTCTTCTGGCAATGCCTGCTTTCACTTGCTACTCAGAAATAGATATAATATTTGTAATGATCATTGGTATGGTATTTGCACAATTGGAAATATTAAAATATAATCTTAGAAGAATTGGATCTTCGGACAATGACATTGGGGATTTCGAAATGATTCGAAAATGTGTGGAACAACACAATTTTATACTTGAGTGAGTAATATTTGGTTGCTTGAACAGTAATTGTTAGCCGTTAGCCAGTGTATAAATGCAATTGCAAAAAGTAATCAACGTTTGGTGAGCTGGTGGCTATTGTACCTTCTTCAATGCTTGTATTTACTTTTTTGGACGAAGTTTAAAAAGAAGTATTGTAATCGAGAAAAATGTTATTCTCAAGATTTTATCGGAAATGCACATTTTGACCACCTTATATTTAGTTACTGGTACAAAAATTCGTCGTAACCAATCATTGAATCACCGTTTTGTGAGCTGTTGGCACTTATCCTTTTTTCAATGCTTGTTTTTATTTTCTTGGGCGAAGTCTAAGAAAAAGTAATGTAATTTTAACGCAAATACACTTACTGACCATCCCAGAATTTCGAGAATACGTCTTCGTTTGTGTGTATGCCTATGTGTGTGCATCTGTTCTTGTGTGTGTGTAAACACTCTAGAGCCAAAACTGTTTAAGGAAAAATGATAAAACAATTAACTTGAGACTTGTACATAGCCCGTTTATGCAATTCCTATTTTTAAAAGTAAAGGTTTACTCCGTGAAAAAAATTTGTTTTTGAGAGAATATTATGCTTTTTATTCTGATTAAACCAGGAAATCTTAGAACAGCAAGAGCGTGATGATAAAAATCTAGCTTTCGAATCACCTTTCGAATTACCCGTACGCAGATTTATATTACTCACTTGTCTAAATAAGAATTTGTCTTGGTATAATTTAAAACTCTAAGGGCGCTAAACAACAAGAATATATGAATAAGGAAATCAATCTCTTATGTGTATATGATAACAAGGTAGAACGTTGTGACTAACGTTTTCACGTAGAGTGAACATAATGCATCTATAAACATTGGATTGAACATACTGATTTTATGTACTGAGTTCTCCACCACTAAACGATATCAGTTTCACTAGTCACTATAGTTACATGATTGTGATTACTGTTCACATTCCCAATTCTAATTTAATATTTTCCATTTGCAGTTATTTAACAACAGTTGAAGACTTCAACTCGAATTTCATGTTCTTTTTGGCAGGATCGAATATGATATTGTCCGCCATGGCTTTGTTTTCTATTTTAGATGAATCAAACTTGTAAGTCATGAAACATTAACCGGTCATGAAAATAACGGTTAACCGATACACCGGTTAGCGGGTTATTATAAGGTTGCTTATTAACAGGTTACTTGGCTAACCGGCTACTCACTAATTGGTCACTCGTTTAATCAATAACTTTTTCGAAAATTGTATAGTAACCGGTGAATCGGATAGATTTAACAGCCCTAAATGAATTTGTGATGCAGTAATATCCAATATTGGACGATATTAATCTTTAATGTTAAACTCACAATATTTTTTCTTTCAGGACTAATATTATTACGTTAATATGTATATTCTGTACAGCCAATGCACAGCTATTTATATTCTGCTTTGGAGGCCAATTAATGGACGATCAGGTAAATTATTTTATTCGTCAAGATCAACATTTTGTTTTTCTATGGTTAGGCATCAATTGCATTATACAATTTACATCTTATAATATACATTGTAGATTTTAGAAATTCAATGCTTTTGACCTGAATTAGATATTAATATATTAGGTGTTGCTCTCTTCATTTCCCTTTACTTGGAACCCCTAATACGTTAATCTTGATTGTCTAAAAAAATTATATCAAGATAACAAATACAAATAAAAGTTACAAACCCTTTTTTCCAAATTTCCATTTACTAAAAAATTTATTATAAATATGGCCATGTTACATTTACGTTTCTTTAGTTACAATTTGGGCTGCCACTAGCCGCTGAAAACAATAACCGGTTAACCGGCTTTAAAATTAACGGTTAGCTAAATTATTACTTTCTTATACGCAGTAATAATTGTCTATTAATTTCTAATTCCAAATTTCAACCGATATACACGCATTGACCCTTTCAGAATTGAATGTGACTATTTTCGGAATGACGTCTGACTGTGAACCCTCTAGAGCCAAAACTGTCGAACGTAAAATTGAGAAAAGATATAATGTTTCGCACAACTTTTGTATAGAAATTTTCTTCAGTAAATGTACCAGTTACAAGATAACTGCGAAGGACAATTTTAAATATCTTATTTATGTTATCATAGTTTCGTATATATGCTGAATATGTTTTACAAATTGTATGAACCATGTCTGAAAATATTTTTACAGAAACAAAATCGAAATAATTTATGTCATTTTCAACCGGTTATCGCAAATAGATCGACGGAGAATGTATTTCAGTGTTATGGTTATTGGCAATAATATCGAAATAAATTTTGAAAAACAGTACGTATTAAATTTTTTATTTAAATTATTTTTAAGGTAAATATTAAAGAAACAATCTATGCTTTATATAGAAGAAACAGTATTTGATAACATAATAAAATAATTAGCTAATTGGTACAATTTCAGGGAATTACTGTGGAGAATTGGTATGATTTTATAGTTTGTTTGTAATATATATTTCTAATGAAAACTACGTAATAGAAGTCGAGTACAGGCCACTCTTCATATTTATAAATTACAAAGCCTTAAGTTCTCATTATCAAAAGGCTTCACTTCAATCGATTTAATTCCCTTGTTGAATTGAATTAAAACCCTTATTCTTTTAATTTGTTTAAAATTCCTGCCTAGTTCTGTACAGCGAGCTAGGCAGGAATTTTAAATACAGATAGAACATATTTTTCTAAATAAAAAGTTTATTAAATTCAAGCTTTACCCAAAATCCAAGTTTCGAGATCTGGTTAAATGTTTGTTTAGCAATAGGTATGCGATAGCGTTTCCATCATAATAATCATAAGTTCAATTATAATATGCCCAGGATATTAATATTTTATTACCTGCGGCAATACATATTTATAACTTGCATCCAATGATGGTTTCTATTAACTGAATATAATTGCAGACCCAATCTATGGGTGACACTGCTTATAATTGTAACTGGGAAAACACACCAGACCGTAACGTTCGGCTGGGTTTGCTGTTGATAATAAGACGATCACAAAAACCATTCCATCTAACCATGGGTGGGATCTTCAATTTGTGTTTGGAGAGTTTCACAGAGGTACGAGTATCATTCATAAAAATTAAGATTATTTGTAAATTGTAATGTATGAGTATATGTTTGTGCAATGATAGAACATTGTCACATTCGCTTAAGAATTGGGAGTATTCAAACCCAAATGATAAGAGCTTCGTATTAGTAATTTTAATTTAAGGGTAAGATAGTGAAAAGTCCCCCCAAACGGATTGAGGGTCAAGATGTCATTCGATTCATCTTCGTAAGAAAATCATTTCCCTAGATTTTCAGCTTCGAAAATTATTCCTAGCGCCCCTAACTTCAAAAATTCCTTTTTTTCTTTCTCTCTCAAATAGCTCCAACTTTTGACATGCGGTTTGATGCATTCGAAAGTTCATATAGGGATAATATAGTGGTAATTTCGAATTTATTGGCGGAAAATTCAAATTCATATGACGTTTTGAAGTTTTTAAACGCAATTTTCACACATTTGCCGAAGAGGTGCAAAAAAAATTTTTTTTTTTTGAAGCATATTTAACCTTATTTCATATGGGATAGAGAAAATTTCTTTTTGCCTTGAAAAGGGCCTCAAAGTTTTGAAAATATCATTTTTGTCCATTTTTCACGACTTTTCTCTGTTGCACGTAAATTGGTGGGGGGTCTTTTCACTATCTTATCCTGCTATACCTTTTCATTTGTTGTATCACATTAAATTGAATTGAAAATAAAAAATTATAGATTTTGGCTGGGTTTATTAGCATATTGAAACAAATATTTGATACTACCTTTACTCTGACGAATATAGTCAAACTGAAAAAAAATTGACAATCGTAGTGAAAAATGTCCGTTAATATCGAGACAGGGAACACTGTTCCTAAATGGATAATAAATTATTTCTAAATTATTTTATCATGCTAACAATCTGTATAATTATAGATATTTTTATATTTAATTTAGATAATATTATTTATGATTTCATTACAAGTTTTCTTTGACTTAGTAATATTACTTCAAAGGTATACGTCAGAAAAACGTTACAACTATGGCTACCAACATCAAATAAAATAAAATAAATACATACTAACTCTAATATCAAAATGCTTGCGCTGGACTGTGTTGTTTTGAATCAGAGTGTACTTAAGCGTCATAACACTCTATAAGCTCCTCTCATTTCAGTTTGCACGGTTAAGTTGTTGAAATGTTGTCTTGTACAAAAAAATGTGTTTTTCGCAATTTTCGCTTGGAACCGCGTTTTAAGAACAACGCGTTATAGGAGGGTTGACTCAAGGGCGTCGTGTGAGGGTAGCAAGGTTGTGTACAGCATAAAGGCGCCTCATTATAGAGGGCGCTATTCCAAAGAAATATAATAGTAAATTTTTATACAATATATAAAATTTTAGGAGGGAGGCGCCAAAATATGAGTTTTACAAAGGCGCGTCTCACCCACGCGGCGGCCTTGGGTTAACTTGTTTGTTTTCTACATTTTTACAAACCAATATGTCCGATGTTGGATTTAGTAATCGATAAATATATGTATGTAAATATGTATAAATGAATTTATGTATGTATGTGTGTGTTAAGCTTAGAATATCTTCATGGTAATATTATTTTTCATTTTAACAGATTGCAAAACTGACGTATTCATTTTTGACATTCATGGTGAATCTCAAAGGAAATCAATATCCATGAATTTCAGCTGGATCATATTAAAGATGTGTATCAGGATTCCTCGACTTATGCGTACACTGACGAATAAATGAACTTAATTGTAATTCATATTTTCATCTGTTTGCTAGTACACATTTAGAGAATGAAGTAATTATTCTGTTCTAATATATTTGTTAAGATATTATACTATTCGCTTATGCACATTTCTGTGTTCTTTCTAGTTATATAATAAAATACACTAACAAATAACTATCAAAAGTTAATTTATTATTTCTAGCCATCGAAGAAATGCGGGTTGCATAAATATTACCGTGACATTGTAAACATTAAATTAGATTTTTATTATCGTTAAGTGAATCCATATATGTGTCTTTATCCACGAAAACATCTTTTTAAATTAAGGTATTACTAATAATCAAATCCCTGTGCATTACTAATATCATATTAGTAATATGATATTAGTATACTTGGCCGATAGTCATCGCACATTCGCTCTCTCGCTTATATGATCAAATTTGTGCCCTCTACTCCTCTGAAGGTACCGGAGCAATTTACACCAAATTTGCCACACATATTATTTGCCATTTACACAGTAGAGAATTGAGGTTATTAGTTGTTTTTTTTACTTATATTGCTGTGGGTATGTCTGTTCATAGCATTATTTGGTTCTCTTGCAGATATTGCGTAATTTCTTCTATGACTATATTAGTCATTATATTGGTTGTTAACTCTATGCCGTTTTCTTTTAATTTCGCCATTTGTGCGTTTCTGGAGTGTTCGTATTTTGTGCACGCTAGAAGTATGTGGTTTGCATCGGCTACGCATTCGCTGTTACAATCGCACATGGAGTTGTCTATCATTTTAATTTTGTATAGATGGTGTGGTGAAAAATTGTGATTTAACCTGATTTGGCATAGGGTAGCGATTTTGTGTTTCCTTAATTTTGAATTATGAAACCATGATTTGGATTTGACTTTTACTTGGCTCATGTGGTCATTTATCCCTTTTGTTTTGGATCTTACTTTGAATTCTTTGTTCCATGTTTTCATATTGTTTTTGTAGGCTTCAGCTTTTATCTCCTTTATTGTATTTTTTTTTTGTCTGTTAGTTGTACGCTTGTTGTCTCTTCTTTAGCCATTTTATTTGCCTTTTCTTTGCCTTCCATTTCAATGTGTGCTTTGAACCAAATAATTATTACTTTGTTTTTCACATGCTCGTTTAGTTTGGGTATTGTTACATAAAATAATGTGCCAGTAAAATTGTTGGATATTGAATATTTAAATGGATGTTTGTAGCATGGGTACACGATTCTTCAAAAGGTATTCGTCTGATTATTTCTACCAGTTCTATGTACCTGCCGACAAGTGGAATAAATTTTCTGGTTTTCCAGTTGTTTTTTGTTAAGTAAGTAATAGTAAGATTGATTATGTCTCTTATTGTGCTGTTGTTTGATATGTGTTGTCTGTTGATTAAGTACCTGGCCCCTACTAATCTTCTTCGAATGGAGTGGTTGCTCCGCGGTTTCTCCTAGATTAGAGTGTGTTGGGGTGGAGTGCATTGCTCCAATACTAATTCGTAGATACCTAATTGTATTCTGTTTTATGAGATATCTTGTGGCCGTGTTGCCGTATAGGAAACATCCGCAGTCTATTCGGGATCGTATTAGTGCTCTGTATTGGTTGATTGTTGTGTTAGGGTCACACTCCCATTTCCTATAAGAAACTGTTCGAATTATGTTGACATGTTTTTCACGTTGTTTCAGGATGTAATTGATGTGTGGTATCCATGACAGTTTAGAGTCTAGAACCATCCCTAAGAATTTTACAGATGGTTATATATTTCTTGCATGACCGACCAAGTTGATCGATGCTGGAATATTGATTAAGCGGTGGCTGGTAAAAATGCGCGCTACTGTAATAATGCGCGCTAGCCATAGAGTAATGTTGCTCAGTTTATACTGTGTCCTTTCCTGAAGCCGTGCATGCTATTGGGGATGATGTTTTGGTTCTCCGTCCACCATTCTAGTCTATTTTTTAAGATCCTTTTGAATGTTTTTCCTATGCACGATGTAAGTGTTATAGGTCGGACTGACTTTTCATCTTTTGGGTCTTTATCAGGTTTCCGTATTGGGCTTACGATGTGTACATTCCAGTCGGGTATAGTGTCTCCTGTTGTTGAAAATTTACTTTATTAGGTTCATAGCGTTTTCCTGGTGCAGTGTTGCTATTGTTTTTGAGGACTTGTGCTATATCTTATGTTGTTATGGGTTCTAATAGCATGTGTTGTGTATTAGACTGACTGCGTCGTACATTATTTGTGCTTGTACTGTTGGCGGGGTTAGAGATACGTTGACGCACACAGCGCAATGCAGTGAGGAGAGATCCCTCTGGCATTCCCCGTATTTCCCACAGCAAGGCTGTGGCGCGGGGCCAGGTTCTAGCAGATCTAAGCACTAGTTGCTTAGGCTGTGATGTTTCTGGTGCACAGTTGAATACTGTATTCTATCTCATTATCCTGATACAAATGGCTTAATCATTATTGCTTTATTGGACCGTCGTCAGTCACTGCTTAATGACAGCCTTCTCACTCAGCGTTGACTCAACTCGCATTCTATTTTCTGACTCAACATAGAGGCTCGTATCGGAGGATTCCGTGGGCCGTCGCTTACAGTGTGTAAGGCGTATATGCTCTTATGATTGGTGTTAATGAAATAAAGTGTCACACAGGAAGGTTCAGTGGTTAAACATCGTCGGTTACCATCCATCTTCATACAACTTTAACAACAGGTAAAATCCACCCAAATATAATCGATAATATTTACTTTAACTACTGAAATACAAACATTCCATAGCATAACGAGTGTCAGTTTTCATTGTTGTCAAATATCAACAATCCAATAATATAATGGTTTTTTTTTCTCTATAATCCAGCGAGAATTTTCTCTTGAGCATTTTATTGATGAACACTACGAAAGAAATTTGCAAGCAGAACTGCTAAACATTTCGAACAAAATAAGATTTAAAAAAAAAAACGCAATATCGTCAAAAAAAATTAGTAAACATAAATTACTATTAAAATTAGTAGTCGATATTCAAAACATTTGAATAAAAGAAGTCTGCAGGATATTGTGAAACATATTTAAGAGGAATCCCTACCCAGTAGCGTGAAAACAAAAATCATCGTTCCGCTCTTGACGGTTTCTGATCCTATATTAAAATATAATCGTTCCAAAAAAATATATCTCGCTTAAGTATGATCTAATGAATGACTGTACAGGCGAAATTTTACAATATTTATGTATTTTACATATAAAATAAATGAAACATTGTCCAAAAATTGATGATTTATATAAGTGTCTTACTCTGAATTGAAGTACGATATTCTCATTTTATGTCTGTACAGACATAGATTGAACTTTTAACTTGCAGTTATATATCAGAAATATCTACTAAATATACATTTTATTGCCATTTTATTGAAAAGTTGTAAGAGCATTTTCAAGCAAACTGCATCGCTTGTAGCTACTGCCTCTAGCGGTAACATCGGCAGACACTGCGGTACAGTCTGAAACGCAAGCATTTCAATATCGTGCTTTTGTGAATTGGATGATTTGTTATATATGTGCTACTGTTTATTAATAATGGAATCTACACGTTCTAAATCTAGATTATATTTGTCCGCTAGACGAAAAAGTAAAAAAGTGTTACTGAAAAATATAATGTATTAATTTTTATAAAATATTTGAATTCAAAATATTATTCAATGCAATACATATAGACATTGCTGAGTAAATACGCAAACCGAAAAGTAGTGGGGCTTTCTTAAATCTATTCGACTTTGTGAACGCTTGTTAGCTCGTCGTACGATAGTACAAGATAGCTATAGTGTTTGGTCAAGTATCTTTAACATTCTCGGATCAAAAAAATATCTTAACAAAAAGGGAATGTCTCGTATTACGAAAATGTATATGATTTATATAAATTTTTTTAAATTTAGGAATTTTCTACAAATTATTCTAAGATATTTTATGTCGACAAAGTTATCTAAAAATGTGAGCCCTGGGGCTATAAAAATTAATATCATTTTAATTTTTCTTTGATATAAAAAAACTTTAACAAATTATAAGATATTTTATATTTATAACGTTTTCACAGATTGTGAAGCACTGGTGCTTGGTGTTGGTGTCGAAATGTAAAATATGAAGTTAGAAAAACAGTTAGAACATTGTCAGATATAACTTATATCTTACAATGTGTTACTAGTAAATATAATAATTCAAAATATTATTCTATGTAATACATATAGATAGACAAATTAGTTTGCACGTTACCAAGTAAAAACGCAAACCGAGAAGGATTGGGTTTATTTAAATCTATTCGACTTCGCGGACGGTTGTTTTTATATTTGATGAGGCATAACATTTTGGTAGTACAACAACAGAATTTATGCCAAACATAAAATATCTTAGAATATTTTGTAGAATTTTTCAATATATTAATTTTTTACGCGAGGTTAGTATATTAAGGGTAGCTCCATATTTTGGGACCCAATTACTCCGAACCTGTACGAACGATTGGATTTAAAATGCGACGATAAAAATATATGTATATATACAGTGACGGCGCAAGAAATAATTGTAGATGGCAAACATCTATATATTATATGTAATGATCGTATATTAGTTGAAATAAAAATGTAAATCCTTTTTTTAATTATGCGGGAGGAGGTAACCTGTGCTATGTATCACTTGATACTTTTGTACATTCTGTACGACGAGCTAAAAAGGATTGTTAATCTATTTAGTATCAATTTTCAATTGATTATTAATTTAGAATATGAAATTTATTTATTTGTAATCATCGTAAGTAATACGTTATGTATGGTTTTGTTTTGTAATTCTTTTTAGCAACGGTATGCATAAAATTTGTTCAATTGATACCAAAGAATCTTAATTTTTTTATATGAGTATGAGATAAAATAGTAGAAATAAAATGTCCCTATTCTGCCTATAAAATAACAATAGAAGAAGCCATTGACAAGAAAAAAAATCTATTTTGAACCAAAATTAAAGATTCGCAACAATATGTTGTCAATAAGAACCACCAGTGGTATTAACAAATTCAGGGCCAGTTACATATTACACGTAGAAAACAATGTATACTTGGCGTATGGACTTCAGAAAATTTACCGTTGCGAATTGAATTTATTGAGCGAGATATTGTATTTTGGAAAACAAAAATGGAGCACCACTTAATAAAGTTTTACTGCGATTGTATTCTACCAGAATTAGTGAATCCACGTTATTTACGAAATATGCCAATTAGAGATCCAAAATATATAATCGAAGCAAAGAGAAAACTAGAAGAGAAAAAGAATAAAAAAATAACGCCCAAATTATAAAAATGTTTGTAAAACACAATTTTTGAACTGGAAGTACGCGTAATTAAATTAGAAATTCAATTTCCCTGCAATATTGTACATTTTTAAAGTTTCAAAATGTGTTCAAAAGTCGATATTGTATATTAAAAGCACTATTATATAATAAAGCAAGATTATATGCATACAATCATGTCAACATTGTAATAATGTAATAATAATAAATAAGGCTCATGGTTGAGAACTTACAGCAATATACAATTTCTATGTTTCTGCGAATAAAACCATAGCTATCAGTGTTGTTTCTAATCCGAATGTACTAACTCTATTGCCCGAACTAAGCTACTACGTACGGGTATACCTGTCTTCTTCTATCATAGACTGTAGACCGCGCAACGTATATCATTCGTAAACAGATGAATTATGCTGTAGGCGAACAGCAAGCTAGGTAGGGATTCCTCGCAAGGTATAATATATTTTTCTTATTTTTGGCTCGTACGAAAATAATATGAAATTTTGCACAAAAATTCGTTCTGCGTCTCCCTGATTCCAAAAATGCAAACTTATAACTCTAATTTGACATACATAAAATATGACTAGGTTTTTTTGGGGCAGAATTCGACGATCTACACGTTCCAATAGTCACTTATTTTTTCTACGAAGCCCCTGAGTTGTGGTAAAACTTGCCCTCAACGAAAAAGTACCCTTATTCCTTTTTAATATTTCTTATTTGACCCATTTTGAATCAAACTATCCAAAAATATTTGAATTTTAAACTGCTATAGAATTAGTCCGAAGTGAAACCACCAAATGACTGTACTATAAGTATAAACAAACATTTTCATCTGTTACTGTGAATGTATCTGTAACTTTTTTAATAAAATAGTGTAAAATATTTTTTCTCGCTATTATTATTTATGTAGACATAAAGACACTTTTTCAAATATTAAATTTCACTGCACTAGACACGATTTTGTACGAAGTATTCACTATCGATGCTCAAGCATGAATGAAGGGGCGTATCCAGTGGTCATGACCCCCCCCCCCCCCAAAGCATGAACTTTTTTTAAATTACGGCTTTAATAGTTAAGAGGAATCCCCATAGCCGTTGCAAACATAGCTAAACGAGGTTTCGTCGAACCCTTAAAACTCCTTTATTCAACTCTAAGGGAGCATTCACCTTTAGAGCACGAAAAAAAGGCTGTTTTTTGACATTTTTTTCTCAGGGTACGTTCGAGATATTCGCACGTGGTTATTCGTATCGTGTTTATTCAACTTTTTTCTTTAATAAGGTATTTTTTAAAGTCGGGTACGTTCAGCCCCGGCGAAGATGTCCAGGTCCAAAGTGGGTAGCTCAATTTAGGCGCGCGATAGCATAACTCTGGTCCCAGTTGTTTGAAAAAAAAAGAGTTTTAAAGTATATTAAATTGTCTAGGAATTGACCCTCGGGTGGTCCATTTGGACCATAATTAGCAAAATGGCGACCTTCGTACGAAAAAAGTTATTTTTTGCTTTAAAAAATATTAATAATTGTCGGACACACTTCGTCGAGGATCAACTCTTAGAGAATTTTATTACCTGTAAGATGCGCTTATCGAGAGTTAAATCGGTTAATTCGTTGTTGAGATATTCTACCGCGCGACTTAAAAAATACTGTTTCGAGAAAAACGCGTTTAAAGTTTCAACTACGGACAACTGACGCGCACGAAAACGCCGTATTGAGCAAAAACATTGTTTTGTTTAAATCGCAATTTCACATATTTCCAACTCGAATTTCGAAAAACGGCTTCAGAAACCCATAGACAACACTTCAAAGTGTCCGATTCTACAAAAAAAAAATCGATTTTTTGAATCCGCTTAAGGTGAATGTCCCTTTACAAGAATGAAATTAATTTTTTTCAGATAGCCAATACTTTGCTACGATTTTCAAGTTTTTGCTTAGATTTTTTTTTATATTGTTCTATATTTACCGTGTTAATTGTCCATAGTTTTTATTGAGATGACAAATTTAAAACTTTAAAACTAGAGAAGGATACATTGACTATTTATCTGCCGGAATATTCTAAAAGTTTTATTCAAAAAAATGTATTAGCAAGTATTTTAATATATCGTTTGTTCTAAAGTTGTAAGATGATTAATTATAAAAGCAGAAATATATAATATATGCAAATAGTCAAGTATAGTATAAAATTATATACGATATTTGAAAACTACGAATATAAAAGTTTTTTAATGTTCAGTTATGAACCACTCCCCATCCCGTTACAACAATAACTCCGTCTCCGAAATATTACAGTATCGATTAATATGTATATTTCACATAATTACACGAACTTTTAACGTTGCTGTCTAATTAAATGTACAATTTAAAGTTTTAGAAACAAAACTTTTCTATTTTTAATCATCTACTTTCTTGGACGTAGTGAAAAGGAAGTATTAAATTTGTACATAATAATAAAATCGAGAATAATATTGGTATTTTCGTGTTGACATCTGTGTGTCTGAACACGCTCTACAAAAAAAAATATTTTGAAGAAAAAAATATGAAAATTTAATATGGATTTTTGAAAACCAAATATAAACATGTAGTTAAAATTTATTATTAATAATTTTTACATATTTCGCCGATAGTATCAGAGAGAATTTTGTTGTTTACACCCTCAAAAATCGCACTATTTACTAAAATACACTTTTGAAATTAGTGCATTTATATGTTCAACGGCATTTTCTACATTGTTCATGAGAATCGCAGAATTATCGCATAATCAAATATAATACAAAAGTAAAACAATAATACAAGTCTTCCTGAAATGCACATTTACTCTCATTTTAGCTCGTCGTAGAGTAGTACAAGACAGTTTGGTCGTATGTCTGTAACATTCTCGGATCAAAAAAAAAAAGAAGTACTTTTATTTATAAATAAATAAATATATATATATATATATATATATATATATATATATATATATGTATGTATATGTATATAAAACTGACATACTTGGAAGTATGTATCTCGCTCGCTCACTAAGTCCGTCGTTTTCTTGTAATCGCAATTCCTCTGAAGGTACCACGCCGATTTTACTGAAATTTTGTATACTTAAAATTTGGGTGGTAAAGAAGTTCCCGTCACTATTTAGAAGTAATCGTCAGCGCAGGCCCGAAGTAATTGGGCCTCAATATTTGAAGCCCCCCTTAATATTGCCCTTAGAAAAAATAAAAATGTTCTTGTCGCATTCTAATTCTAGTTATATGTACAGGTCCAGAGAAATTGTACCTTAAAATTTGGAACCCCGTAATACTGCTCTTAGTTTTTAGCTCGCCGTACGTAGTACCGAAGAAGCTTAAGCATTCGGTCGTGAGTCTGTAGCATTCTCGGATCAAAAAATTTCATTAAAAAAAAGTGTTCGTCTCGTCGCCCTGAATCCAAAAATGTATATAATTTATATACTGGATGTTAGTCGTCGCTCGTTTTCTTGTTTTTCAATTATTGAAAAATTCTAAATATATTTTATATTTAACAATTATCTTCAAACTCTGAGCCCGGAATCTATAAATGAATGTATAAAAAATTATAATTATAGAATTAAATTCTTAACTATAAGACTTATTAGGTAAATAAGTATTATTTATATTATGAACTCAATGGCCGGAAAAGAAATATTAAGAAAAATATTTATGAAAGGTAAATCATTTTAGCGTTTAAGGTTATTTGTTATTAAATATAATTTCTTGATCAATATAATCAATTTTTTTGGTTGAAGATGAAATATGTAGAAAGAAGGAAAAGACGGTGGGTATATTTTGACCAATTTATGGTCTTCTTCTGAATATTTGTGATGACGGTCGGCACACTATTCGCAATATCCCGGTGTACTGTTGAAAAACAGTTGTCTATATAAATAAAATAATTAATCCGTCCACTGAATATATAATACCGCGAGCTACAGGCATTGGTGTTTTTTCCTATGCTTGTAACAAAATAATATAAAACACAGTATAACCATAAGTTTTCTTTGATTTCACGTACAAGAAAGTCCAGTGTAGAGCACTGCAAATCTTCTTTATTTATTCATTAAGTTGGCTCGCGAAATGATATATCTGTTAAAAAGAGTGATATTTATTATATCTCTCGAAGCATTCCGATGAGCAAGAATAAGATCAATATGGATAAGGTGAGTCCACTCCCGTATATATTTTTCAATCACATAAACAGGTAACAATTGATTCAGTGGAAGTTTTAATTTTTGCATTCATATACGTAGTTAGAAGTAAGTTTTTTAAACATGAAAAATTTTGAACTCGAGATTTCAACGTCCCAGAATCAAACGTGACTATTTTCGGAATGACGTACGCGTGCCTGTGTGTCTGATTGTTTGTGATAGCTCTATAGCCAATATTGTCAAACGTAAAATTGAAAATTTCAAACTTTAAAAAAAAAAAACTTGAAAATAATATTCTTACCAGTTACGAGAAAACTGCAACGGAAAATTCTAAATTCTTTATGCTCCATATACTGGGATTATATTCAATAAATCGTATGAATAATGGCTGAAAACATATTGACAGAGAAACCTTTTTTTTTTTTTGCATATTTCGATGCTTTTATATGTTTTGATTTTTGTTTGCATGTCAAGAAAACATAATTTGTCGTACCATGCATTTTTTGATGGAACCAAAAATGTACAATTTAACATGTAAAGAACGGGCACTTCTAGGCGATAAAATTTAACTTTCTTTTCTAAACGCCACCATTCTTATAATTTTTGAAATTAAAAGTGCAATAAGAAACAAGATTTGGTACGCGTAAAACGCACCAATGCGTAATGTTCGCCTTTAGGTAAGATATGCGTTGCAAGCAGTGGTTTTTAATTATTATGGTCTTTTGGTTAACAATTTAAAAAAATGTTATAGATATAAAATATCTTATAAATTTTAGAAGAATTTTCGAGTGTTCTAATTATTTTTATAAATGCAGTATTAAGGGGGGCTCAAAATTTTGGGGCCCTATAACTCGAGAAGTATACGGGCGATTGGATTAGATTTAAATAAAGGATAGCTCATCGGAAATTGGACAAAGTCGGATGATAAAATAAAAATCCCAAATATCACTACCGTTTTGGTCAGTCCTTCGACCTTCATCTACAAACAATATTTTTATTTAAATGTAAATGACTATCAATAAGTTTTAAGTTTTACATCGTTTTACATATTGTAAATTTATTTAAGTTTAATTAGTTCTTAAGTACATAGGTCAGTTTTGACTGATGGCGAATTTTCATGTAATTTAATAATAATTACACGGTTGTATGGTGCAACTGGCCATAAGGGTTGTTTCATTTAGACAGTTTCCTTAATTGTATTATTACACAAAAAGCAGGATTATAAATTTACTTACGATTGCTGTTTATTATTTGATTCGATTATTCAAAAAATATGTGTTACAAACCCTTTTTACACAACATTTTTAATGATTTGACATTTGATTCATTATAGCTTTTGAATTAAATAATCGGGCTAGATTCTGAATTTTGCAGTATTAAATTGCAGTGTCACAACGGCAGTTTTAAAAGTAATAATTAGTTATATGCTAAAATACAATGGATTGTGCCATCAAAAATAAAAAAATAATATTGCCAACCAATCATGTTTCTAAATATGTTTGAATTATCTCTTCAATATTTTATTTCCCTAATAATCAGAATTATAAATTTACTTACTTGCAGTTATTATAATTAAACCAACTATAGAATCTTACCATATCATATTTTCAAAAATACCTTCTTTTTGACCATTTTGAATCGAAAATATTAACTATGAATTAAAATAAATGAACGGAAACACGTATTTGCTAAAAATATATGCAAATTAGGCAATAATATGCACTTATTTCATATTATATACTTAAAAATTGAATAACAACATGTTACTCCCCTTAAACTTAAGATTGAACTTCAAACAATGTTTCCGTATCTCGTACGTCACTAATTCACATTGAAATACTGTTATTGACGCTCACGTGGTGGCACTTTTATTTATATTTTTGTTATTTAGTCGGTCATTTTAACATAAATGCTTAATAGCGACTCACAAACTTCAAATTAGAATAAATAAAACTTAAATTATAACTAACAATTATTTATATTTCTCATTGACATACAATATCAATATAATATAGCAGATGCCACTCTGTGTAAAGTACACAACACACTGAATACACTTCAAATCATCAAATGAATTGAAGATTTATCACAAAAACGTTTTTGACATTTCATTCTGACGTTTGATTCGTTTTTGTCTATTTCAAAGCAGACTGAACTTCAGAATCGTAGTGATTGTTTTATTTCAGTATAAACTATTTGATTATTTTTTATAACATTATTAACAGTCGCCATGGTGCAGTGGCTAAGTGTCATGCCTTTCACCCTGGAGGTCGTGAGTTCGATCCCCGTTTATGCCAATTTGTATTTTTACAAAGAAGCGTTCTACACATACACACTCACATACATACATTTCTGGGTAATTATATTAATGATTACAATATATATAATTAAATTATTATTTTTGCTTACCTAAGGTTTATATTTAGTCCAGGGACATTATAAAAAATTATTTGTGTAATAAAAACGCAAATCACTTACACATGTGACTTGTAATTAAGTCGACTTAACAGTGAGATAAAATTGTGTGTTAGTAAAAATCGAAATTTTTATTATATATATATATATATATATATATATATATATATATATACATATATATATAAATAAATATATAAATATATATATATATATATATATATATATATATATATATACGATACACGCTTTACCTAAAGTGTCAAATTCAACAACGCTTGGACGCGACGTTCCCGTGGATCCCGCCGCGTCAGCAACAACATGCCTCTCTTATTTCATAGTTCAAATAAAAACTGCACAATGCATAAAATAAAAACATTATTTTAATTCAGTTAAGAATTGTCTGTCAAATAAGAATAACCTGTTTTATGAATCAAATTAGTTAAGTGTAAAGTGACTTGTACGAAAATAAAAATTCATTTTTTATTCCGAACTCTTAACGGAGATTCGTAATTTATATATATATATATATATATATATATATATATATATATATATATATATATATATATATATATATATATATATACAGCCTTGGCATAAAGTATTAGACCCCCTACAAAATTTTCCATATATGAGATATTATAGTATTACTTCGAAAAGTTATATTATTTATTGGTTCTTAGAATTAATATAACCATGTAAAAAGCCTTTTTATGTTCCTAGAACTGAGGTATGTGTAGTGGGGGTATGGAATATAAAATCTCGCTAATTCCTCTTCATTCTTCTCAACATTTACAAATGACCTGTGTTTGAACAGATAACTTTGTGGTGGTGAACCTTTTCTATTTTTACTTTCTTTTACAGAGTAATAAGTAAGTATTGTAATCATGAAAAATTTCGAACTCGAGATTTCAACGGATATACATGTTTTGACCTTCCCTGAATCGAATGTGACTATTTTCGGCATGACGTCTGTGTGTGTGTGTGTGTGTGTGTGTGTGTGTGTGTGTGTGTGTGTGTCTGTGAACGCTCTAGGGCCAAAACTGTCGAACGAAAAATTATGAAACTTCAAACTTAAGACTTGTATATACCCTAGATGTGCACCTCCTATTTTTGAAAAGAATATTCAAACCGGTAGTTCATGTTTACTCTATACATTTTTTGTTCTATCTCCAATATCACTAGAACGGCTACACTTACGGCAAAAATAGCAATATTCATAATGAAAGATATTAATATTTCGCACAACTTTTGTTTGAAAAGTTTCTTCATAAATTGTACCAGTTATGAGAAAACTGCTACGAAAAAACTCAAATATCTTATTTACGTTGCCATGGTGATACCTACAATTGTGACTAATTTTATTATTTTTAAAACGAATCAACCATGAGTTACATCATTTGTTTCTTGTTTATTGAGAACAAACAAGCATTCCTTTGACAGTTATCTGTATGAATTAATATTTAAAATATTGATTTCTTATTAGAATACATTGTATCAGGTAAATTATTATAGAATCAATTTATATTATATATTTGCTGACATAATTAATTAACAATTTCAGAGTTTTACTGTGAAATTTGACTGTTTAAGAGTGAATACGATGAGTACTTCAAATTCAGATCCATTATAAATTGGTATAATTATCCAGTTATTTTCATTATATATTAATATCTATCTATTGAAAACTACGTAAAAGAAAGTTGAGTGCAGGCCACTCCAGATATTTTTAATTATTATAATCTAGTGTATTAGTTAATAATGCCAAATAAACGTGAATTAAGTGAAGTGGAAAGAGGCCAAATTGTGATTTTGAAGAATCAAGGAGTTTCAATACATGGAATAGCCAATCAATTAAATTTTTCTCGATGTGCTGTACGAAATACTCTACATCGATTCGAAGAAACTGGAAGCTTCAAAAGCAAACCAAGAAGCGGTAGAAAAAAATTACAACCGTAAGACAAGACCGAGTTTTGGAAAGGATGTCTCTTCAAAACCGCAGGCTGACATCTAAGGATATATCTAGTCAGCTGAGTCAGCAGTATAATTTAAAAATTGCACCTAGAACAGTGAGACAACGCCTTGCGGATGTAGGACTTAAGGGTTGCAAAGCAAGACATAAGCCTTATTTGACACCAGCACATAGAAACCAACGGTTACTGTTACCGGCTAGAAAATACAAAAATTGGACAAGTGAAGCCTGGACCAAAGTGATGTGGACAGATGAATCAAACATAGAGGTGAATATTAAAGAACATGTAAATTACATGTCCAAATATTTTTAGTTCGATAAACCCGGTGGTTATTATAATATGTATGTTTATTAATATGATAGCTTTTTGGAAATCCTGGTGCTCAGTTTGTGCGTCGCCGACCTGGAGAAGCTTACAATCCAGAATGCATATTACCCGCCGTTAAATTCGGAGGAAGTAGTATAATGGTTTGGGGCAGTATGGCAGCAATTGGTGTTGGTGAAATATTTGTTTGCTCCGGAAGAATGAACAGCGAACGCTATATTGAAGTGCTCGAAGAAACATTATAAGCTTCATATTTAAAACTGTTCGATGAAATTAGCTTAAATTATTATTTTCAACAAGATAATGCTCCCTGTCATAAATCCAAACGAGTGCTGGAATGGTTTAAAAATAATAGAATTAAAGTTTTGGACTGGCCGCCTCAGTCCCCTGATTTGTCGCCGATTGAGCATTTATGGGGAATTCTAAAGAAAAGAGTAGCTCGTTATAAGTGTTCCACGAAAGAAATATTAATAGATAGGATATATAGTGAGTGGAATAAAATATCAGAAGAAGTATGCCGAAAATTAGTGGAAAGTATGCCCCGTAGAATAAGAAGTGTTATTCAAGCAAAAGGTGCTTGTACAAAATATTGATCAATACTTGTATAAATAAATTTTATAAATTAATAACAATAACCTGCTTTTATTCCTTGAATCTTATACTATTACTTATAAATAAAATATTTAAATTCCTCGCAATTTATATCTAGTAATATGAGTAGATTTAAATTTTCATTGGGGGGTCTAATACTTTTTGCCAAGGCTGTATATATATATATATATATATATATATATATATATATATATATATATATATATATATATATATATATATATATATATATATATATAATATATATATATACATATGTTTTAAAATTTTATTTATGATAAATGAAATTTATTAATATTTTGATATAAAATATCTTAAAATTTTTCTCAAAAAGCAGTATTAAGGGTGGTTCCAAATTTTAGGACTTATTACTCTGGACCTGGATTTAAAATGCAACACCCACATTATTTGTACACCAAATTTTGTAAAATTCGGCACGATAGAGAATATTTAAATAAAAGAACACTTGGTTGTTTCACAATATTTTAATTTATTACGACACGTGTTTCGACTTCTCAGTCATCATCAGGAGTGATGATGACTGAGAAGTCGAAACACGTGTCGTAATAAATTAAAATATTGTGAAACAACCAAGTGTTCTTTTATTTAAATATTAACATGTTTCACCAAGTGCCAACCACTATTTCCATTAATAACGATAGAGAATATTTAGATTCTGAGCGATGAGGCAAGACCTTTTTGTTAAGGAAATAATTTGATCCGGGAATGTTATAGAAATAGGTCCGAAAACTATAGCTCTTCTATACATTGGTGTGTGTGTTCTTTCATAGCAATTTTACCCAATGCTTGCTTTCTTGTTATGCATTTTCTGTGTATCAGAGAATTATAGAAATTGGCATTTTATGTAGATTAAACAGGCTGAGAGAATAATGCTGTTATATTGATTAATTTTGAATGACATGAATATCATGTATAATAGTATTACTCTCTCTCTAGTAATACTTTGACAACATATACTGTAAAATATAATTTTTAATGAACTCTTATCATTATAGTATAATCCGTACGATTTGATGCAAGGACGATTAAAATGGATGAATTACGTTGGTTTGAATCCGAAGAATCAAACAATGTTTCGCATTTGTATTGCCCGCTTTTGGATTGTTGCTAATATCGCTTCATTTGTTCTGCAAACCCTATTTCTGTTTACTACAACGTACCAACATTTGGCCAGCTTAAATGTTGATATCGTAATATGGATTGGAATGTTACGGGTAAGTAAGTTGGGAACGTAAATCAGAACATCATATACCTAAATATGCAATCCCCCTCTATGGCCTTTATCCTAGTACACACGTTACAATTATGCATGGCTGTAAGTTTTATTTGCTGACTAGACACAACGGCTGAATAGATTTCTCCGCTAATTCATTAATCATCGATAATCATTTACAGTCAATATACAAGCAGGTGAATCACGCAATTCACAACAATAATGAACAAAATTTAATTTCTATATCCGACCCTGATATTTGATTAATTGTTCAGGAAACTTTGCTCTCTTATGGTAAATGGTGATGAAGTTTTAGCACAGAATTTATTATGGGCTTACAAGTGATCTCTTATTGAAATTTTATTTAAATTATTTTCGCGCCAGTCATTAACTACAACACAGTTAACTTAAACATTCTTGAACGTGTTCATTAAAGTCGATATGTTAATTTAGCGAAACCTCTGTTCATAGGAATTCTTTACTGTGACACCTTCCACTAATATACCAAACAAGGCTTATTACCACCAAAATTAAATCTACTATCAATAAACCGATAGCATCAGATGTTAAGAATGTTTCCACACCAAATTCAAAAATGTGAAGTAATATACACTCGACTTTTTTGTTTTCGTAGTCTTTGATAACTGATGTTATCGGTGTAGGGTTGTTCAGTAATGGGCTGTTGTTGTTGCTGCTGTGGAATAGATTGCTGTTGAACATGTGGCAAATATTCTTGCTTTGGTCGTGGCATAGATGCTTGTTGCTTTTGGACTTGTTGAGAAATTTGCTGTTGTGTCAGCGATTTATGTTGAGGAACTTGTTGCAAGATTTGTTGTTGAGTCAATGATTGGTGTTGAGGAATTTGCTGAGAGATCTGTTGTTGTTGGACATATTCTTGTTGTTTTTGCTGTTCAACACTCGTATAATGTTGTACATTTTGTCCAGGATCAATCGATTTTTGATATCTTTCCTTCAGAATGTTCCATGCCACATTACACACATTCTACTGCATCTTTTAATGCTGAACGTTAGTAATAAAACAAATGCAACAACTGTGAATACAGTTACATAGGTCAACCAGGATGGAGTTTTCATAAAAGATTCAATGAACACTTACGTTCATGGAAACTTATGAAAACGTTCTCAAATTTGGCAAACCATTTAATAGTTCAGAAGCACACTTGTAAAATAGATATATTCCAATCCGCTTTAATCCCTCAAATCAACCAAATATTAAACTGACCAAATATTTTCGTTCATTTTAATCCGCCTCGTTCCTATCCATTCCACCGACACTGACAAAGCTTTGTCTTGGGGATTTTACCCAACTTAAACTATGTACATATGTCTTGTATAAGTTAAACCTATTTATATCTATTGTATATATATATCTGTATATAAGTCTGTCTATCGTAATACTTTCAAATTTAGTGTTTAAGACATTACTTTTGTACTTTCATGTCAGACCTAATGATGGCGTAACAACCGAAACTAGTCGTCGTTTAAATAAAAATTTATAGTGAAACTTCACCGAGTGTTATTATTTATTTATTAATTATAATGTTTCACCGAGTGCCAACAGCATCTTCCATCCATATTATTAAGTAATGAAACTTATCAATTTCGGAGAGCCTTTCGCTAAAATGAATTAAGGAGTTCAATGTGTCAATAAATAGATTTGAATGGAAATAGAATTGATCATAAGATCCGTTGAATGTCAGTAAATTAATAATTGGTAACTTAATGCGAACAGAATTTGAATGAATTAAATTTTGACTCGTGCTTGCTGAACTCCGTAACAAATCGGAAGGTAATACGGGGATCAGTTTTTGTGATGCTGACATTAAAGAAAAATAAGTTATTTTGAATTCTCTACTCTCATTTTGTTGCTCAGAAGTTTCACCAAGGAACTCTATTTGCGATTGTACGTCATTAAACTCGTTCCAGCTTGATTCAAACTTAGATATGCGAAGTTTAAGTTCTACAATTTCACCATTTTGCTTATAAAATTCATCGTAAAAGGCTAGAAATCTTGTTATGTGTGATTTTATTAAATTTCTCTTGAATACCAGTTTAATTTTTTGTTCATTTTTGAAACTATTTGTTTCCTACTGACTGTATCCGGTTCGAAAGACCAAAATGTTTGATAATTGATTTATCGGTGTTCATAAACTGTTCAAATATCGTCGACAACTGACGTGTTTTTTGTTGCTCCTTTGTTTTTTTATTTGCATTATCATCTATTTATGGAGAATGCCTGATACTCCTTCGATTGACCTAAGTTCGAAAATTAAGAAGGCTCTTAATAGTGCTTTAAGTGATTATATTAATATATTTTCTACTTCCAACGCATCGGAAATAGCGTCGCTTAAAATTGAGTTATGGGAGTGCAAGAATCTTATCGTAAAACAAAGTGATTTACTTAGTGCTATTCATATTCCCGCTTATTTAAACACAAATAAAAATTTGAACCATAATACTAGTAAAACCTACTCTTCTGCTACGGCGAAAACAGCTGAGAAATCCGAAAAATCTGATATATCAGTACCGACTAGTAATAATATTATTAGCAATACACCAGTAACCTTGTCTGTCAATATCAATCGACGACCTCTTCATTTATGTTAGTGACAATGAATTTGATGTGATTGGGCTAACGGAAACATGGCTTCACGAATATATAGCTGATTCGGAACTATTTCCACGCGAGTCCTACACTGTGTTCAGAAAAGATCGCAACTTTGCCGCACTAAATGCCACTCGAGGTGGAGGCGTTCTGCTGGCATTCAAAAACAATTTGAAAATTGAACAAATTTGTTTACAATATTTGCTTGCCTCTTTACCGTCTTTTGATATAGTTGGGTGTAAATGTTACCTAAAAACGCACTATATAATCATATTTGTGATATATATTCCTGAAACACCAAATATCATAAATCTCAGTATACTTACCACATGCCTTGAACAAATATGCATACACGAACAGCATGTTCTTATTATGGGTGATTTTAATGTGCCTACGTTCTCACTTGATGCAAATGATATCTTACGTGACCATATCATGGACTTTACCGCTTTTGTTAATATAGTGCAGTGTAACCACGAACTTAACTCTAACAGTCTTCTACTAGACTTAATATTTAGTAATATTAAATGTGATGTGACTCGTCACGCTTTACCATTGGTTAAAGTTGATTCTCATCATCCAGCGTTAATTATAAATCTGCAACTGATTAGTGAACCATACAACATATTTAATACAAACAATAAACAAAAACGGTACAACTTTAAAATAGCCAACTTTCCACTACTTTACAACGCACTCGACCTATGCAATTGGTCGTCAGTTTTAATGACAAGTTAGAGTTAGAATTAAATACAATAAAAGCCATAGCACACAATAACGGTTACAAAACAGCCACTATTGATAACCTCCTAAAAAAGAAAAACCGAAAACTTATTTTAAATCAAATTTATAATCAAACAACATTAACTCCCAACCCAAATTACTTTTATTTAAATTATATACCAACTATCACAGAAAACATTGCTGCAAAATTCAAAGCTTTGCAAATCAAATCAATAGCTACTAATAAATTAACTTTGGGTCGTCTACTAATAAATAATAAACCTAAAAACAAAAAAGAAGAACAAACTGGAATTTATGAAATAAATTGTAATATATGTGATGCTATATACATTGGACAGAGTGGTAGAAGTTTTAAAATAAGAATTAAAGAACATAAGAAGTCTATAACCAACAACATTAACTCCACAGGCTTTTCTGACCATTGTATAGAAAATCTACATAGTTATGATGGTAACTTCAAAATCCTACATACGGCTACCAAAGGATATAGATTAAATTTGTTAGAACAATCTGCAATTAGGAAAGCAGTCCACCGAAAGAAAAATATTGTAAATGACCAAGTGGATGTCAACTCGTCAACCCTCATTAATTTGTGCATTGAATAATTTAGTATATAAGTACATGTGAGCACCATGTGCCCATATGGTATACAGAACAAAGGTCAATTTTGACTGATGGCGAATTTTCATGTAATTTAATAATAATAACACGGTTTTTATTCATTTTGTATCGTTTGACTATAATAGTAATACAAATTTCCAAATCGCAAATAATAATAAAGAAAAAATCGAGTTCTTTCTTTGAACGCTATTTTGTTCTTAGATCACTATGCTGAGATTAACTAATCGATCGCTTATCATGCACTGTGTAACATCCGATAAATTTAAACAAAATTTTGTTTAACTTTGATTTTAACCTTGTATGGTGCATATGTGTTGTATCATTTAGACAGTTTCTATGATTGTATATAAAAAACAGGATTATAAATTTACTTACGATTGCTGTTTATTATTTGAATCGATTATTCAAATAATATGTATTACAAATCCTTTTTACACAACATTTTTAATGATTTGACATTTGATTCATTATTGTTTTTGAATTAAATAATCAGGCTAGATTCTGAATTTTGCAGTATTAAACTGATGCAGTGTCACAACGGCAGTTTTAAAAGTGATGATAAGTAGTTATATGCTAAAATACAATGGATTGTGCCATCAAAAATAAAAGAATAAAATTGCCAACCAAACTAAATATGTTTGAAATATCTCTTCAAGATTTTATTTCTCTAATAATCAGAATTATAAATTTACTTACTTGCAGTTATTATAATTTGACGAACTATAAAATCTTACCGCAACTCATATTTTCAAAAATCACTGCTTCTTGGCCATTTTGAAGTGAAAAATATTAACTATGAATTAAAATAAATGTAAAGAAACACGTATTTGCTAAAAATATATGCTAATTATGCAATAATTTGCACTTATTTCATATTATATACTTAAAAATTGAAATTATAACATGCTACTCCTCTTAAACTTAAGATTAAACTTTGAATTGAAGATTTATCACACAAAAACCAATTTTGACTGATTTCATTCTGACGTTTGATTCGTTTTTGTCTATTTCAAAGCAGACTGAACTTCAGAATCGTAGTGATTGTTTTATTTCAGTATAAACTATTTGATTATTTTTTATAACATTATTAACAGTCGCCATGGTGCAGTGGCTAAGTGTCATGCCTTTCACCCTGGAGGTCGTGAGTTCAAACCCCGTCTATGCCAATCTGCATTTTTACAAAATAAGCGTTCTACACATACACACTCACATACACACTCACTCACATACAAACATTTCTGGGTTATTATATTAATGATAATTGAAAATATTTCACCAAGTGCCCACCAACGAAAGTATTATGTTAATCAAATCTAATTACTATGTTAAATTTAAAAAAATGAACTCTTACTATTTCAAACAAAAATACTTATCGCTTAGATCATCCATTAAAAATCGTATAAAAGCATCATATAAAAATTACGTAGCTCGTGCTGAAAATTTAGTGACAGATGATCCTAAGAATTTCTGGTCTTTCATTCAAACCAAATTGGTGTGTCGAGGATACCGGGTATTTTGAAAACGAATGATGCTCATTGCGACAATCCTCTAGGCATTCAATATTTCAGTAGTGTCTACGACAATCCTTCATCAACGTATGATATTGACCCACACCCAAATATACATAGCTCCAATTCTTCAATCTCAATCACAGTTAATATCTCTGAGTGTGATGTAGTAGCTGCTGCTGGTAAGCTTAAAAACTCCTCGACTGCTGTATTTGACCAGGTTCCGAGTTTTCTAGTGAAAGATTGTGATTATGCACTCTCTGCTCCACTGCTATTTATTTTCAAGTTGTGCATGTCAACTGGCTCTTATCCAGAACTTTGGAAATACTCAATGGTCTGCCCTGTATTGAACGCCGGTGATCCATCAGATATTCAAAACTATAGACCGATATACATACTATCAAATTTTGCAAAATTTTTAGATATAATCATACATAAACAAATTTTTAACCAAGTACTCGTAAATTCCATTATATCTCAACGTCAACATGGTTTCGTACTCAAACGCTCTACCGTTACCAATCTATGTACCTTTACACTATGTTACTGAAACTATTGCCAATCAAGGTCTGGTAGATGTAATATATACCAATTTTTCGGAGGCTTTTGAAAAAATGTATCATTCTATTTTACTAATTAAATTGAAGCTGTAGGTTTTTGCAATCTACTTATCAAGTTCTTTAAATCATATTTACATAATCGTTTACTGTATGTTGCTTATAATGGCTTCACATCGAGCATGTATATCGCAAAATCGGGAGTACCCCAAGGATTCAACTTAGGTCCTCTTTTGTTGCTCCTGCTTATTAACGATATCTGTGATGCAGTTAATTGTGAAGCGTTACTTTATGCGGATGATGTTAAATTATACCGACAAATCGGTGTTCACACTGATTTTCTTGCCCTTCAATGTGACCTTGATCATGTACGGAGATGGTGCGTCCTGAATAAGTTGAAACTGAACATCTCAAAATGCAAAGTAATGAGTTTCACCCGCAAATGACAGCAAATATTGTACAAGTACTACCTGGGCTCCCATACTCTACCTCGTTGTAGCCTAATTAAAGACCTGGGTGTTCACTTTGACAGTACTCTGTCGTTTATTCCGCATATCATAAATACAGTTTCCTCAGCGAGTAAATTACTCGGTTTTTTATACGAAGTAGTAAATCTTTCAATAACCATAAAACAATCAAAACACTTTTTCTTACCTATGTGCGAAGCAAAATTGAATATGCGATACTTGTCTAGTATTCACCCTACAAATGTCATAGGACAATGCTTGAGAACGTCCAGTGAAAGTTTCTAAAATTCCTATGGTTTAACAATTTTCATGCATACCCGGAGAGGGGAATAGACAATATCCTACTATTTGAAACATTTAATTTCGCTTCAACAAAACCAGATACTCTAATATATATATCTTTTGTCGAAACTGCTATTTCGTATGCAAAGGTGCACGTCACGTAATTATACATTTTTTTATATTGACTGTTCATCCAATATCTCTCTTAAGTTACCTATCAATGTACGATAATGTGTATAATTTATAACACTGCCAGCAATGGCACAGATATCTTTAACTAAAATCTTTCATCTACTCATGCCAAATTGTCATCATTAATATTATTATTCTTGCTTTGTATTTTTTTGTATACTGTTACATTGTATTATTTATTGTTGTATATATATATATATATATATATATATATATATATATATATATATATATTTCATATTTATATTTACTTGTATTGGGAGAAATCCTATTTGGGTAATAAAAGATTATTATTATTATATTAAAGAAATGATTTTCTTTGAACTTCAATTAAAAATCTTTACTTTTTGTGACAGGTTTTTTTGTTGTTACAAATCTTTTGTTATTATTGTTATTTCATGGCTTACTTGCGTTAACACGTTGTATATATCCCAAAAAAACTGCCAAACCAATTAATCAATACAACCTACATTTCCTTCATTTAACCTCACAATCAATTTTACCATCACTAGAAAACATACATCCTAAATAAACAAACTGTTTCACTTGTTCTAGTTGTTGTCCATTTCCTTGCATTCAGTTAAATAATCATACTTTTAAAACACCATAACCTTGGATTTTGCAACATTAAATTCAAGATTCGTGTCATTTCCAATCACACTAACATTCGTTATCATTCTACGTAACTGCTCTTCTGTCTGACCAACAACCAGGACCTCAACTGCTTGTTAAAGCTGGACGTATCACCAAGAATCACAACATCAATTTCACACAAAGCCCTACGCAATAAAACATCCATATATAAGTTAAACACCACACATCCTTGTTTCACTCCAACATCATTATCAAATTATTCACTCAATACACCATCAACCCTTACTGCCGCGTTACTACTTTCATTCAACTCATTTATCACATTCAATAAATTTCTGCCAACTCCAGACTCTTTTAGAATACACCATACTCTTTTACAATACAATGATATATATATGTATATATATATATATATATATATATATATATATATATATATATATATATATATATATATATATATATGGGCTGTCCGACAAGTACTTAGCCTCACCGGCCTATGGCGCCACTGTCGCAAGAGACATAACCTATTGTGTAGTACATTATCTTAGACGGCTACTGTTAAGCCTGTTCTACATTATACAAGTTTCAAACTAGAAAGTAGTACAAGTTTTAATACTAGAATCTAGTATGAAACTTGGGTAATGTAAATTAGACAAAATCACATCAAACTTTGTGTACTAGATACTTTTTATAAACTAGGTCCGGTCCTATTTTCTATCCAAGTTCGATACTATTTTGGTAGATACCAACCTTGAAACAAATTACATGCTTTGACGTTTAATAAAATTTATATTTGTTGTCACAAGAAATAACCAAAACGTTAGTTAACTTATATGAAATTCAACCAGTGTTGTATAAGGTATAATCTTAATCTATAAAAATAAGAGTTATATGTATATATTTATGATATTTTGTAATTAACCTCCAAATGTCAAATTTATAAACATTGGCAGCACTGTTTTAGACAAAGAAAATGAATATCTCTATTTACATCACACTGTTCTTTACTATTTTGAATCCAAGTTTCATACTAGATTCTAGTATTAAAACTTGTACTAGTTTCTAGTATGAAACTTGTATAATGTAGAACAGGCTTTAAAATTTCAGCCGAATCGGACTCGTAGTTTTGTTTTGACCGCGTGTGAAAGCGGGAGTATCCGCAGATTTTAGAAAAATGGAAAAAGAGCAATATCGGTCGGTGATTAGATGTAGCAGGATGGCAGATGGGTAGGATAAAACTATATATTTTCAAGGAAATAATGTATTCAATATTCTCTTCACATTTCACTTCACGACCCCTATTCCTGAGTATTTTAACTCAATATATTGAAGTGAGATTTGAGATAACGATGACGTACCACTAGTGAGACGCGCATGTGAGATCTTTAGGGATTTTTCTGACTTCAAGTTTACAACACATTAAAACTACAGTAAATACAAATTTTATATATATATAATAGCCCGGAAATGTTTGTAAGTGAGTTTTAAACAACACAAAACAAGGAAAACACAAAATACAAAAAACACAAAGAGACCAGCAAAAGATTTCACAAGTAATAAATGGGTAACAGTCAGTTCAAGCGATTTCATTAATCTCTGCGCTTGTACAAAGATGTCATGACACACAACTAATAATCTGTCAATTTTCTCACTAGTAACTTTTCTGGTCTCACTACCTACCGAGGTAATGAGATAAATTTACGAATTGATTGAGATCCATGACGTCATATCATGTTTACGCAATGAATCCAATAGATGGCAACAGCGTTTTTGAGTGAGATCTCACTTCAATATATTGAGTTGAGACACTCAGAATAGGTACCCACATTTCTAAACTGTTCTATCTTGTTACTAACTTCACACTGATCTCTGCCACCTCGCCGCCCAGTTGTACACTAATACTCTCGCGCGTTATTCAAATTTAAATATTGGCGCTACATATATATATATATATATATATATATATATATATATATATATATATATATATATAAAATATATATATTTCATTGTACTTGGCCAAATAGGTTGTAAAAAAATTAAGCATTATTATTATTATCCATCATTGTTATGTATCAATTTGTTTAAATTATGATTAATTTTCAGGTATTATCCAAACTATATATCAGCCATGTCAAACGAGACACACTGCTATTTCTGATAGATACTATGTTTAGCAAATTCTGGTCAACAGAAACACTAACTGTTGAGCAAAATGAAAAAATTCAACGAATATATCGCATTATAACATTTTGTGCATATATGTACAAATATGCGATGTATGTCGCCCTTTCTTTATATTTTATATCGTCGTATTTCAGAGGTGACTATAACCTGATCTTAAATATTTGGTTTCCTGATAGGAGTATTATAGAAAGGTCACCAAATTATGAAATAATATTTGTTATCGAAGCGATTTATGTGGCATTGCCTACCTGGGCTTGTTACACAGAAATCGATATAATATTTGTAATGATCATTGGTATGGTATTTGCACAATTGGAAATATTAAAATATAATCTTAGAAGAATTGGATCTCCGGACAACGATACTGGAGATTTCGAAATGATTCGAAAATGTGTGGAACAACACAATTTTATACTTGAGTGAGTTACACATTGTTGTATATATATCTATATATATATATATATATATATATATATATATATATATATATATATATATATATATATATATATATACCGAGAAAATAAGGTTATTAATAACAAAGATAGAACATTGCGTCTAAGGTATTCATGTACATAAGTAGTAAGGAGGGCACTTTGGGTAGACAGGGCGTGGCTTATCTACGTCATGCGCGTACGTCACAAAAAAAAAAAAAAAAAAAAAAATTTTTTTTTTTGAAAAATAATTTTTTATTTTATTTTGTATGTAGGTGATTTGTGTGTGAATTATTTATGGCTACGTATGGGGTACGAGTTGTTCTGTTGAAGGTACCTGACTTACTGGGTACCGTCAAACCAGCATTGTTGGACGCTGTGCTTGAAATAATGCAATGTATGAAACAACCACTGTAGCTAATGAGTATACATACATATATATATATATATATATATATATATATATATATATATATATATATATATATATATTAAAATATAACAACGTTAAAAATACGAAAATTACATGAATTATGTGTGACTGTATGGTATACATGTTGACCCGTTGCTGGTCTCCGACGTACTGATCACCGCTGGTACGGTACGATAGTCTAAGGCTATAGCGAACATGAAGCGAGATATAGTTCTATAAATAACTTTATTAAAATATAACAACCTTGCAAAAATATATCTGTGACTGGTTGGAACACATGTTGTTCTATCGCTGGTATCTGGCATACTGATGAACTCTGCCTGTGGTCCACTGGTACAATACGACGGGGTCACGCGCTCTGTTAAGATAGCGAATGCTGGATAGTCTGTAGAGCGCTTAAGAGGAATCCCCATAGCCGCTGCAAACATAGCAAAACATAACTAAACAAGGTTTCGTCGAACCCTTAAAACTCCTTTATTACAACATTAAAATGAATGAAATTTTTATTTTTCAGATAGCCAAAACTTCGCTCTATGCCTCTCTAGTTTTCGATTTTCAATATTTTACTTAGATTTTTTTTTATATTGTTCTATATTTACCCTATTTTCAAATGTCCATAGTTTTTATTGAGATGACAAATTTAAAAATTCAAAACTAGACAAGCGTACATTGACTATTTTTCTACCGGAATATTCTAAAAGTTTTATTAAAAAAAATTCACTAGCAAGTATTTTAAGGGTTAAACGAACGCTCCAACTAGAACGCTTCAAGTAGTAAATAGCATTGGCTCTTATGGCGCTACGATATTCGTGCGCTTCCCCCTTTACACCGACCTGTAAGGACGAGCAACCATGGGGATTCCTCTTAAGTGGCCGGAAATAAATTTCAAACTGTGTGGATTAATAATGTGGAGAGAGAGAGAATAAATAAATTTTTGTATGATGTTGATGTGTGTGTGTGTGTGTGTGTGTACGGGAATGTATTGTATGTAATGATTTGGATAGGTTAATTATGTGTGGCTGTGCTGACCTCTGACTATGCTAGTTATTAATGTTCTTGGATACTGTGTGTGTATGATATATGTTCAGGGGATCGTGGTATTTTGAGGATGTAAACTTATAAATTAAATATATAAAGACCATTAATATTTGTATTAAATCTTTATTGACTAATAATATAAAACGTTAAATTACCTCTACAAACTCCAATATGCGAGTGTGTGTGTGAATGGAATTATACACGAAATATTACATATATACACGTAAAGATCTAACATGCACCCTTGTATGTTGGGGTCACCTTTGAATTTGTTTACATTAGATCCTTCTTAGAAATCCACGAATTGTGTATGTCGTCAAAGCCTAACCATTTTACAAAATACTTGCTGCCTTTGCGTCTAACAATTTTCTCAACGAGAAAAATATCAGGATGTTGCGTTTTCTGCAATTCTTGTTCGTAAAACGATCCTTTGATTGGTTGTCCTTGTTCATCTTCTAGCTTAAAGGTTGATGGCGACGTTTGATTAACCGCAATTATCTTGAAAACCTCTGTTGTCCAGTTCGATGTGTATGTTTTATAGAATACATGTTTGTATTTGCTTATACGTACACGATCGTTTACTTTAAATTTCGTTTTTGTTGCGTTTGACGGCTTTGGATGATGATGATGATAATGGTTAATGTGTGTGTTTGACGTCACACTGCTTGGTTTCATTTTAATCGTTCTATGTATGGAGTTGTTGTATTCGTGTACGGTGTCCTCAAGAATATCTATCCATTTGTACGAGCCACGAAAACTGATTTTTTTCCAAACTTTTCCCTTGAGTGTACGATTCCATCGCTCTACAATGCTGGCCTTTAGATGTATAAATGTCGAATAATGATTAATACCTCGCTCTTGCATGAGCTTCTGGAATGTTCTGTTGAAGAACTCTTTTCCATCGTCTGTTTGCATATTTTTAGGCACACGACCGGAAGTGTCAAATATTTTCGTCATAGCATCCGTGACGTTGGTCCCTTCTTTTGTGTAAATAGGAACAGCCCACGCGAACTTTGAATATGTATCAATAACTGTGAGCATATAACGATATTTCTTATTTTCACTAGCGTATGCAATCATATCAACAAGATCGGCCTGCCATAAGTTATCAAATCCTAGCATAACAACATGGCGGCGAGGATAATTGCGACGCGCCAATTTATGTAGTTCATTTACAAGCTGTTGCTTTGTAGTAGTCATTGTTAACTACTGAGTCGTGTGCGGCTGCTGCTGCTGCTGTTTTGCTTTCAATCGTTTTAACTGTTTGATGGTCTGCAGTTGGCCCTCCAGTTCGGCTATTTTATTTTCGTGAATTTGTCGAAAGGATGCCACCTGAATTGATATACGGCGCACCTCTTGCTCGATCTTCTGAATGAGTATTCCAACACCATCGCGTATTCCCTTTATATCATCAATAAGCAAATCGATGGACTTCTTAACGTATTTCACTGTGGTTGCGTCATTTTCGTGCTCTGGATAGCCAACACTAGTCAAACGTTTGCTCACCATATTAAAGTCACCGTGACTTGTCAGCGAAAGTCCGCCAACCGTTTTTGTGTGCGTCACACTGTGGCTAAGATAACGACCAAACTTGTCGTTAGACATATTGCAAATGATCACTATAGAATTATACGCTGCTCGCGTAACTCTTCTTCGAGCGCAATTATCTCATTATTATGACCTGTATGTCCAATGGCTGCTGATGACTTTAATAAATGTAGGCGAGTGACCAACTCATTTGGATCATTCCAGTAAATATAGTCAAGTGGTTTATTTGATACATACATCATACTCTCCCCGCCACCACCAACTTTGTGAAAAGATCTTATTATACGCCTATATTTATTGCTAGCATTAGCCGCAAAACTACCATTCTTTTCGTAATTTTTTCTATCCGCACTTGTTTGCAATACTATGTTTTTATAGGCGCTCAGATCAGTGTCCTGAAGGATTATTAAGAAATAGCAACTGTGCAAGTCCGTCCGTCACCCTATATTGCATGCCATTAATGTGTATGTTATCGTTTGCGTCAATCGTTACAACTGAATCGCCAATTGTGAAAATATCACCGTTCCTCTTGATTCCATACCGAGTGTCCAGCAGTCGTTTCTTCTTATCATCCTCTGTAGGAAATATTATACGTTTAAAGTACTCTCTTGTAATAGGTCCAAATTCGTTGGATAGGTATTCTTCTATTCTAGTATGACCATCTGGGTTGTTTGTCAGTAGGTTCTCAAGGGAGAACGCTGCCGAAGGTTGCTCATCGAGTGTTTCATATTTATTTTCATTATCCATGGTATGCTGCTTTACAGCAATGTTTTGTGCAATTGCCTTATTTAACGACTCGACAATAGGTTTGTATTTCTTCGCATGATAATCATCCTTACTCACCGCCATTTGCTTGAGTTCCCTATACTTCTGCCGGATTATATCCGCTGTTTTCTCAATTTCTAACTCAACACTTGCGCTCATCGTGACTGATAGAGTACGAATGAGCCACAATGGTATCACCTTTCCATTATTATGTACGAATGAAAACCTTTGCGATAGCGTCCTTTATTCAAATCGCTGTCTTTGTCAATAACTAGAAAACCGTGGCGCTCTGTCCAACACTGCGCGCAGATATCTTCAAATTGTTCAAACCGCATGTCGGTGTTGATGTGATCTGCGTGCACATGACGTAGGTTCATGCGATCTTGTTTGAAAAGAATGATAAAGTTTGCGTTATCGCGAATAAGATGTTTTGGAATGCGAGCGTATGTTTGACACAGGTAGAACGCATCAACACCACTGTGTCGTCCAACGCTGAAATAGTCGCGCATTGCGTTTTGTGAATCGCAAGCGATGTCGTCGAAAATGAAGATAGAACTTGGTTTCGCCGCTTCCGGCTGCACAATGTCTGCATTGTTGCTAAACGGGAAATATCCAATGTTGGGCACTGAGTGCAATAGTCTCGCAAGCAGCCTATACTTTGGCTGATTATGTGTTTTCGTGTATAAATAAATGTTTTCAAACTTCAGACCATTTGGATCGGTTATAAGGCTCATCATAACATTTGTTTTGCCACAATTACTGGCTCCACTAATTATACATCGTATACTATCTGGTAAAAGTATGCCATGCTTATAGCTGCGGCCTTCTGTGAGTGCCCCAAGAACATCCAAGTTTTTAACATTTAATGCTTGCACCTGCTTGACAATTTTCATATTCCTACACACACACACACACACAACAACCATAATACAACTGATTGATATTACAACATAATAGCATTATATATATATTACAAACCCTCTCCCCCATCACAACCACCATTTTCTTTATAAAAGGTTGTGCAAACAGGAATTTAGTCATTGTGTTGCTATGAAGCGTCAAGGAAGTAGTCTTCTGAATAGTTTAATTAATCGATTAGGTGTTGAGCTTCATATACCGGGATACCAATATTGTGGGCCTGGCACCAAGTTGGACGATCGTTTACATCGCGGTGACCCAGGCATAAATGCCCTGGACAGAGCGTGTAAAGAACACGACATTGCATATTCGCACGACAAAGAAAATCTGAGCAAACGACACGAAGCGGATCGGGCACTAGAGAACGCCGCCTGGAGTCGCGTTATTGCAGCAGATTCAGGTATAGGTGAAAAAGCGGCTGCGTTCGCCGTCTCGAACACAATGAAAATAAAGCGAAAGCTAGGGATGGGATTGCGTAAGAAACCGAAAAATGCCAAAGTATCGTATGGTCGCGTTGCGAAAGCAGCTCGAAACGCCATCAAACGGGTGTCGACCGAGTCGAAGGCACAGGAGATAATAAAAACGGCGTTGAACGCTGCTCGACGTGAGGTGAGAAAGGTGCGTGGAGCTGACCGCTCGCCACTAAACAACCGAATTATTCCTGTGCCGAAAATCGGAGGAATTTTGCCTTTGATTCCCATATTTGCGGGTTTGTCGGCACTTGGAGCGTTGACTGGTGGCGCTGCAGCAGTCGCAAAGGCTGTTGTGAGCGCCAACGATGCACAAAAACAATTAAGTGAAAGCAAGCGACACAACGACACAATGGAATCGATTGCGTTGGGAAAGGGATTGTACTTGAAGCCGTATCGCAAAGGACTCGGTTTACACTTGAAACGTATCTATCCAAAAAACCGCTAAGATTGCCGAGACGGGCGATGAGTGACAGTGAACTGCTTATGTATGCCAAATATTACAAAATACAAGATTTTCGCGGTGTATTTATGCGCAATGAAATGCCGTCGCGCGTGCGCACCAACGAGTCAGGTATAGTTAATCTTGACAAGTCGGGCGCGGGAACCCACTGGGTTGCCTACCGTAAACGCGGTCGGCGCAGTACATATTTCGACAGTTGCTGCAATTTAAGGCCTCCAGAGGAACTCATCACGTATCTCGGTCCAAACACAACCATAACCTATAATTATAGAAGAATGTGTAACAATGTTGGGGCAATGAATCATTATATTATCCCAACCACTGTTACTATTTTTATTCTAAGTTGAAGGATGGATTACTGGGTTGTTGCTATTAAAATTTGTCTTGGCTTTAATTCACTTTAATGGTTTAGAATAATAAAAAAAAAATAATAATAAATGAAGAATAATAATACAATTAGCAAATGAAGTAGTAATTAAGTTACTTACTAAACATTAGTATAATAATCCTGTTTTTCTAAATTGCACACACACACACCAACACTTAAACAATCTTTATTTTTAACTTATCCAGTATGACTTAACTGTGCGTCTACCTTATTTGGCTATCGGAAATTAACTAACTTACTAACTAAGTCCTTTTTGCGAGCTCCCTGCCCTTATTCTCTACACAAACTTATCCTAATCTTATCCTATTGGCTTAACTATAGTTTTGACTTCCGCAACCAATGACCCTATTGGTGGAGACGCTCGGCCTAGCGGGGTGATACTTAAATCGGTACGGGACGTAGACTCCGCGTCCCTACACAATTTATATTAAATAAAAAAGTCCCCGATTCTAATATTTTAAAAGTTAATAATAAAGACACAATTTAAAATCTAAGATTTTAATTACTATTACCTAGTTTGACAAATAACAAAAAAATACGCAAAACACTACAATAAAATTCGAGTTGAATTGAAATGAGCCGTTGACGCCGGAAGCCAAATTAATACTAATTACTCTAATCTTATTCTAATTAAATTACGCTGCACTTGTTCCTATGGTGGTCCGTTCGCTGGCATTTGTGCTTGGGCGGTCCGAGGGTCATGAGGGCCACCCTGACGAAATCAGGGTGTTGTTTTGGGGTGCATCCGGGAAACCGGGTAGATGGGTTCTTACGCAGAAAACGAATGCTTTCCTCCATCTGGAAGGCATAACCACACCCATCTAGCGTTTCTAGTTGTTGGTACCGGATGCATCCCGCGTTGGCGATCACTCTTGTCCAACATTAATTTTTACGTAACACGGAATTTGGACACTAATGTTGGCACGTGCACTTTAATGTTAAACACATTTGGACCCTATTCGTAGTTCCTAGAATTACACTGCCACAACTCTTATCCTCTTAGACTAAGTTATATATTTATTATTTCTTTTGAAATACAAATATAAAACTTGGAGGAATCTCTTCATCGCAGCTCACGAAGCAATGTACTCTGCACTCCAACGCGGTGGCTTGACTGAACTCTGGAATGTGACTAGCGAGAGGGTTCCTTCTCAAAAATGGGGAGTTCACACTATTTGAGGCTCGTAAACAGCCATTGCGGATATTGAAGCAATTCTGGTTCAGCGTTATTATCCACCTGGTTAGTGCAGCAGCTCACATCTGATGATGAAATTGTGTTCCTCAAGTTGCAACATTCTAGTTAGTATGTACGAAATAGAGCCCGTGGTGTTGTTGTGTGACGAGGTTTCCCATGATATTTTGCGCTATAACAATAAAACGAATACGGCAGAATCTTTTGACAACACAATTCTATAAATGGTTTAGGAACAAGTACAATTAAAACTATCTTATTCTAGAAAAATTCTATTTTAACCCCTATGGTTTTAGTCACGCTCTTTAACAAACATAAGTCACAGTTAACTTCTTAAACGCTTACGAAAACCACAGGTTAGCTGCATACGGAAAAGGGGTGCTAATTTCCTTTAATCAGTGTTCAATGACACTGATTCTGTTATCCAGATACGGCAAGAACACGGAAAAGTAAACAAAAGTAGTGCTGTCACGTTAATTAACATTCAATTATTTAAGTTGTACTTAGTGCTTTGATGCCCAGTACTTGTATTGCCGGATGATACTACAACATTAAAGTTTTCTGTATCCTGTTTGGACATTACTTTAGACGTTGTTATGGAAGAAGACAATAAAAAGTAATTCTTGTTGTTAGCAATGCAAGAAGAAGAAGAATAAGTATAATTCCTGTTCCTTTAATTAACAACAGTGCCGGAGTTAAAAATGTTGCAATTGAGTTGAGCTCGGACAATTAATAGTAATTAAATCGTTATCTACACTATATATTATTAATTAAATGATGATAAAACAAGACAGGCTCGAATATAAATAAACATTTCCAATAAAACAAAAAAAAAAAAATCTAAAGAAACATATAATTATCCAATAAAAAAAAATAATAATAATAAAAGTAAAAATCAGATTCGGGAATCCATGATCCAAGGATGGTCAGGTACGTCACCCGCGCTGCGCGTCAACCGTCTTGGTTCTCCACTACTGTCTGTATCAGCGTCGGTATCAGTATCTGTATAACCATCGGATCCGGCAAGGGGTTCACTACCAGAAATGGATTCACTCTCTGAATCTAAATGATCATTTCTGAGAAGGTCAACCTGCAGGTTAGCAAAAGGCGAGATTTCAGCGTAATCCATTATACTGGGTGGGTCTATTTTGTCCGGTACTTGCTTGTCAATTGTTTCTAACTTAGTTGCATCACCGCAGTAGATTTTTATACGATTGGCATGCACTATGCTTTCTTTGCCGGTTTCCAAGTTTTTAATGAGAAAGTTTACAGGTCCCGTTTGTTTTATTATTTCATAAGGCCCTTTCCATGGCTTTATTAGTTTTCGAGACAGTCCCATGGGAACAGTAGTGTCGTGTAATAAAACTAAGTCTCCAACCGTTATCTTAACTGCAGCAGTTTTCTTGTTGTATTGCTTTTCGTTGCGATCACTAGCATTCTTCATTTTCTCTCTTACTACCGCATACGCATCTTGCAACCGTGCCTTCATTTTGGTTGTAAATTCATCTTGGTCCTCGGTTCGTTGAGGAGTCACCTTATCGTCGAAGGGTGTACTTAGATCACGCCCATATAATAAAAAGTGCGGTGTCTGACCAGTGGCGCTGTGGACAGAATTCCTTAGCGCCATTAAAGCACAAGGTATCCAGCTATCCCAGTCCGTCTGGTCTTTATGAACATAATGTGACAATGTGTCGGCTAGCGTTTTGTGAAACCTTTCTATGCGACCATTGCACATCGGGTGGTATGCAGTTGTCTGTAGTTTTGTAATACCTAACGTTTTACAAATATTTCTGAACAACTCAGAGACAAAATTCGTTCCTTTATCGGTTAACAGCTGATCAGGTACTCCGTGCCTCACAATAATATGCTCAATAAATGCTCGAGCAATTGTTTCCGTTTTCTGGTCGGGAAGCGCAATCGCTTCCGGATATCGGCTGAACGCATCTTGGAAGGTTAGAATAAATTTATTTCCCTTTTTACTTGTTCTTATTGGACCAACTACGTCCATTGAAGTTCTTTGAAATGGTCTCAGAACTTCATTAAATTTTTGTAGTGGAGCTGGTTTTAAATGCGGAGACGTTTTTCTTTGGTTGCAAGATAAACATTGCAAACAATACGATTTTATTTCCTTAGCCATGCCTTTCCAATAAAACACTTTCCGAATTATCGCCAATGTCTTATCATAACCTTGGTGACCTGCTTGCGGTAAGTCGTGATAGTATTTCAGGACCTTGTCTTTCATAACTTGCGGAACTACTAGTCGATCTTCCCATTCGTTGCCACTGCGTGTCTTATATAGGAGGCCATCTTCATCAAGAAAATATTCTTTAGTTGTGTCGTCGGGTTCAATGTCCTGTAGCATTGCAGCCACTTCCTTATCTAATCTTTGTTCACTCTTTATACGCATTCTATCCCAAAAGGGTTCGAATATGTCGTCATCACTAACAGAACTGATTATAATTCGCGATAATGCATCAGCGTTAGTATGCAACTTCCCAGGTTTATGAATTATTTCATATTCGTACTCTTCCAAAGCTAGCGCCCATCTTGATAATTTGCTGCTCGAATCCTCGACATTCATAAGCCAACGTAGCGGACGATGATCGGTCACCACGGTGAACTTTTTTCCGTATAAATAGCATCGGAATGCTTTTACTGCCCAAATTATAGCTAAACACTCTTTTTCTGTTGTGCTGTATTTTTCTTCAGTTCGAGATAACGTTCTACTATTGTAAGCCACGGGATGCTCGTTACCGTTATGCTCTTGACTGAGAACGGCTCCGAGAGCGTAATCTGAGGCGTCGGTGGCTAATATAAAAGGTTTACTAAAGTCAGGGTACCTAAGAATCGGGCTATTAACCATTGCCGTTTTTAATTTATTAAACGCAGTTTGTGTGATTTCGTTCCAAATAAATGGTGTATTTTTCTTTGTGAGACTAGTGAGTGGTTTAGCGACTTCCGAGAATCCTTGGATAAATCTTCTATAAAAACCAATTAACCCAATGAACGCTCTTATGTCTTTAACTTTTGTCGGAATAGGGTAATTATCAATAGCGTGCGTTTTCGCGGGGTCTGCCTTTATTCCTTCATTAGAAATTATATGACCTAAGTACGCAGTTTCATTGGTTATGAATCGACATTTCTCGGGTTTTAGTTTTAAATTATTGGTCCTTAATCGATCGAAAACACTACGCAGCCTGATTATGTGTTCTTGGACATCATTATTACTAAAAATAATAATGTCATCCAAGTACACGTAACATCTATCACCGATTAGTCCACTTAATGCACAATACATCAAGCGTTGAAAGGTACTGGGTGCATTACAGAGACCGAAAGGCATACGGTTCCATTCATAATGACCCCAGGGGGTACTGAACCCAGTCTTCTCTCTGTCTTGTTCCGCCACCTCTACCTGATGGTAACCCGCACAAAGATCTAGGGTTGTAAAGAGAGAAGCACCGTTTAGTTGCTCCAATGTATCTCTCAGATTCGGCAAAGGCAATCGATCTTTTTTTGTTATTTTATTTAATTCACGAAAATCTACGCAAAGTCTCACTTTCGTACTACCGTCTGGCATAGCCCTGTTTACTAAAACAACTGGAGCGGACCATGGAGAATCGGATTCCTTAATAATATTGCCTTTCAATAGTTCCGTCATTTGCGTTTGCAATATTTCTTTTTGAGCATACGGTACTCCATACGGTGCTTTGGCTATTGGGTGTTCGTTTTCAGTTAGTATTCTGTGTTTAATTTTTGATGTACAACCTAATTGTACGTCTTCATACATAAAAATATCTCGATATTCGTCTAGCAAATTCATGACTCTAATTCTATCCGTTGGTTTTAAATGGTCAAGCTGAAATAGCTCTGCAAAATCTGTTTCTCTAACTTGACAAACTTTTGACGTTTCTTTAGCTATTTCTATCGGATTCTCTATTAAAACTGACTCTTCAAACCCAACCAGAGTATGTTTTGGGATAATTATTGAAGAATTTGTAACGTTCATGAGTTTTATCGGAACTTCATTACCGGAAATATTACTAACCGTACGCGCTGCTAAGATACCGTGCGTACGTATATCTACTGGCTCAATTAATGCATCAATGCGTTCCTGCATGGGACATTCGCGAATACCAACGCAAATTACTTCGTGTCTTGCTGGTAATTCGACAGTTTCCTTTGTTCGGATCGAATTGTTTGAAACGATCCTATCAGATTCTACCGCTTGTTTAGTGCAAAATGAATTATTTGAAACATTTGCACTATTAAGATTTTTACTGGCATTACACTGGTGATATTCATTAGACAATGGCTTATTATCTTTTAACGATCCCTTCGTTTTTATCCTATTTTCTTCTAACTCTTTTCTTACTATTAATCTAACTATACCAGCTCTAGATTCACGTTCGGCCTCTGCCGTTTTATACTCAGTTTTAATACACGATTCTACTGGTTTTTTCGTATTCTTAGTCCTATCCTGTCTACAATAATTTAATTTTGATTTGCCAGTGTTAATTTCGTTGCTTTTTATACTTATAGGTGATATTTGAATAATTTCCGAGCCAATTCTAAATTCATTTCTCACATAGCTAATCTCTGTCTGATGTTTTACTAAAAAATCTGTTCCAAGTAGACCATCAGCTGTTAGCGCCAAACTATCTTCACACACAATGAACTCATGATTTATGACTTTATTCTTCAGGCAAAACATGACCGAGGCGATGCCCACAACTGGCAAGGCTTTACCTGATATTCCGGCAATTATTCTATTCTCAACCATTCTGTTAATATTAAACTGTCCCTGCAATACATGTCTTTTAATAATACTCACACTTGCTCCTGTGTCAATTAAAAATTTAAAATTATTTCCTTTAATTTTCAAATAAATCTCATTGTTAATTTCTTTTATTGACGGAATTATGATTTAATTCAAAGACATGTTTTGACGTGAGCCAACTGATTCGGGTTTATCGCTGGCTATTCTAAGTTTAAATTATCGGCATTTTTATTTACGCAGGCGAGTTTTTCAGTACAATGAATCCTTAAATGTCCGTTCTTTTTACACCGATTACACGTTATACTATTTGTTCCGTTACGCGTGGTATCTCTTTGCTGGAACCTTTGACAATCGCGTTGTAAATAACCCAAGGTTTCGCATTTGAAACACATTATACTAGATAGGTCCCATGGTGTGCGACCATTATTAGCTCGGTCAGCGTATCTGTTAGGCGGATTGTTATATCTATCATTGTTGTATCTGTTTTGATTCGGATTTGGACGATAGAAGTTATTTTGATTTGGATAATTTTGGAATTTATTTGGGGTATAGCGATAGTTACTTGAATAATTTGAGCTTTGATATGGCGTTTGATTTCGAGAATCTTGACTTTGTTCATTTTTTACCGTGTTATTAACAATTGTGTCGAATTTACTTTCTAATTTATTGATCATCCGAATTAAATCAGTTGTCGCGTTGCTAACATGATTGATAGGCTCGTGTTCATCATTTAAACTACACATTTGGTAATTTACAATGCCTTCGATTCGTGAAGCTGTGTCAGTTGCTTCTGACAATGTTTTTGGTGAACTCAGCAATAAATCCTTCTGGTACATGCGTAAAACACCGTTGTTAAATTGATTCAATAACCGTTCATCAAGCATTTTGTTCATACCAGCCTGCTCTGCCGCGTTATTAGATATTTGAGTCAATTGTTTGCCAATTGCCCTTAATCTCGTCGCATATGCAATAATAGATTCACCTTTTAATTATACACACGTACTAAATTGTTTTTCTATTAATGCTCGGTTGGGTGTAGGTGCAAATCTATGCAGTAACCCCTTTTTAAATTCTGACCAATCTACTGTAGTACTAAGAGGTGGTTGCGTTTGCATAAAAAATAGTGCTTCGCCGGCTAATCTCATTCTAGCATTATGAACCTTATCTGCATCCAACCATCCTGCGCTCATACCAACTAAATCAATCTTATCCAAGAAGAACTTTACTGTTACATCTGGTGTGCCGCTAAATGTAGGAATTACCGATGAAATTCCGAATTGCGACATTGCCAGTGTTAGTTGTTGAATAGTAACTTGGTCAAGTGCCATTTTGTTTAATTTTAATTTCAATAAAGCTAGCAAAAACAACAAACAATTTTTTTTTTTTTTTTTTTAAAGATTTTAATATTACGAATAGAACAACCCAAACAATAAACAAAAATTATATATATAAAGCAACTGGAATAATTATCGAATCCCACCGCTGTCACCAATTTGTAACAATGTTGGGGCAATGAATCATTATATTATCCCAACCACTGTTACTATTTTTATTCTAAGTTGAAGGATGGATTACTGGGTTGTTGCTATTAAAATTTGTCTTGGCTTTAATTCACTTTAATGGTTTAGAATAATAAAAAAAAAATAATAATAAATGAAGAATAATAATACAATTAGCAAATGAAGTAGTAATTAAGTTACTTACTAAACATTAGTATAATAATCCTGTTTTTCTAAATTGCACACACACACACCAACACTTAAACAATCTTTATTTTTAACTTATCCAGTATGACTTAACTGTGCGTCTACCTTATTTGGCTATCGGAAATTAACTAACTTACTAACTAAGTCCTTTTTGCGAGCTCCCTGCCCTTATTCTCTACACAAACTTATCCTAATCTTATCCTATTGGCTTAACTATAGTTTTGACTTCCGCAACCAATGACCCTATTGGTGGAGACGCTCGGCCTAGCGGGGTGATACTTAAATCGGTACGGGACGTAGACTCCGCGTCCCTACACAATTTATATTAAATAAAGAAGTCCCCGATTCTAATATTTTAAAAGTTAATAATAAAGACACAATTTAAAATCTAAGATTTTAATTACTATTACCTAGTTTGACAAATAACAAAAAAATACGCAAAACACTACAATAAAATTCGAGTTGAATTGAAATGAGCCGTTGACGCCGGAAGCCAAATTAATACTAATTACTCTAATCTTATTCTAATTAAATTACGCTGCACTTGTTCCTATGGTGGTCCGTTCGCTGGCATTTGTGCTTGGGCGGTCCGAGGGTCATGAGGGCCACCCTGACGAAATCAGGGTGTTGTTTTGGGGTGCATCCGGGAAACCGGGTAGATGGGTTCTTACGCAGAAAACGAATGCTTTCCTCCATCTGGAAGGCATAACCACACCCATCTAGCGTTTCTAGTTGTTGGTACCGGATGCATCCCGCGTTGGCGATCACTCTTGTCCAACATTAATTTTTACGTAACACGGAATTTGGACACTAATGTTGGCACGTGCACTTTAATGTTAAACACATTTGGACCCTATTCGTAGTTCCTAGAATTACACTGCCACAAATGCAACAACCTAACACCGTGATATGCGGTCATCTTTGTCTCAAATTTCTAATGAACAAAAACGCCAATGCGGTATCCTGAGAGCCCCCTATTACCGAATTGGTTGTCAGTGCGTCAACACCTAATCCATAGGATATGTCGCTAACGTTGACGCTGACAGGAAACAGTGCACAGCTGAATAGTGTATATTTTCCACCAATTGATCTTGAAGGCGAGTACGCGCTTGGTCTGGTTCTATTTAACACATTTAACTCTATTCCGAACATTGACGCAAGCAATAATATCTTGTATTACGGGGAGACGGAGGACGACGACAAAGGATCGTCTATAGTGATACCGGAAGGTTCGTACAAGCTTGACGACTTGAACACTTATCTGCATCGTGAGTTTAGAGCACGCGGTGGCTATATTGAAATACAGCCAAATAATAACACGTTGACCAGTGAAATAAAGTGCAGTCATTGGCTGTACTTTGATAGATCTAACAGTTTACAAACACTGCTGGGATTTACAAGACGACGTCTGCCACCAAACACATTGCATCGATCTGATTTACCCGTGAATATAGTTCGTGTGAGTAATATACGAATCGAGTGCAACATTACAACAGGTTCATATGTTAACGGCCGACTAGTAAATACAATACACGAATTTTTCCCCTCTGTCCCCCCAGGATATAAGATCATTGAAGCACCGCGCAACATCATATATCTCCCTGTGCGCGTTAAGGCAATAGAGGGTATCGCTGTTCGAATTACTGATCAGAACGGCGAATTGATTAATTTTCGCGGTGAAAGTGTTACTGTTCGATTGCACGTGACACGCAGCAGCAGCAGCAGCAGCCTATCATAATGGTTGTCGTTTATTCAAAAACCAATGTTTTTGCGACACATAAAAAGGCTGGTGCAAAGAGAAGGCGAGTCAGAACACGCACGACAGCTCTAAAGTTAACAGCAAAGAATAAAGCTATACTTCGTGCGCTGGGCTATAAATTAGTGTGAGAGTAAATATGAGTGTAACACCGTACGACGTGTTGTCAGTGCTCGACGAAATTGCATTTAATGAGACAATTACACGTGTAGAGTATCACACGCATCAGGCCTACAATACGTATGAAAACAGTGCAGAGATTCGCATTCCTGTACATCAGCAAGACATATACACACTGCCGAGCGCTAGTTTTCTCTATGTTGAAGGCCGCATTGTGAGCGACATTGAAGGAGCCGCGACACTTGTTAACAATGGCATTGCGCACTTGTTTGACGAGATTCGCTATGAATTAAATGGTGTCGAAATAGATCGTACCCAGAGTTTGGGGCTAACAACAACAGCTAAAGGATATGTATCGTATACTCCGAACGAAGTTGTAGGACTTGAAAATGCCGGATGGTTGCCACCGAAAACAAAGGGGAGTAGTGGCTCTTTTAATGTGTGCATTCCGCTGAAGACACTACTCGGCTTTGCCGAAGACTACAACAAGATTGTGATTAACGCACGGCAAGAGCTTGTCCTGGTGCGGGCAAAAAATGACGACAACGCTCTGATTAGTCCCACCAATGCAGAGGCTTCGGTCGAATTGACAAAAATACAATGGCGTGTTCCGTACGTGTATGTGGCGAGTTCAACTCGTTTGGCACTGCTTAAGCACGTTGAGCACAACAAGTCGATATTTATGAATTTCCGAAGTTGGTCCTCCTATGAATATCCGCTGTTGTCAACAACATCAAAGCACACGTGGTCGATGAAGACCAGCAGTTACCTGGAAAAACCGCGCTATGTGATCGTCATGTTTCAAACGGACCGTAAACATAAACGCGATAAAAATGCAAGCGTATTTGACCACTGCACCGTTTCCAATCTGAAGTTATATCTGAACTCTGAATGTTATCCATATGATAACATGAATTTAGACTTTACAGCTGGTAATTATGCCCTGTTGTATGATATGTATTGCAGATTTCAATCATCCTATTACGGCCGCACAGCGTGCGAACCACTTCACGGTGTTCGAGAATTTCGTGAAAACACACCCATGTTCGTCATAGACTGTTCGCGGCAAAATGAAATGATGAAATCGGCAACGGTTGACATACGTTTAGAGTTTGAATCAAAAGATCCCTTTCCCGAAAATACAGCAGCCCATTGTATCATATTGCACGATCGCATTGTCGAATATAATCCGCTGTCAAACATTGTTAAGAAGTTAGTTTAGTTGTGGACGTGGTCGTGTGCAGACCTGCATAGAACTATGGGTGAAATAGTAATAGATTTGCAAGGATTTCGCGACGCAAACGGTTTCGTGGCCAAAGAGATCGCCGTATTGTGTATGACTACATCATTTTCTAATCGCCCCTCCGCATCCGTTCGAGTCGGTGGCATTCCAGCGGCAGGCTAACTGGTTAACAAGAAATTATCATGGATTAACGTGGAACGATGGCTGTGTCTCGTATCATAGTCTCGACGATATATTTGCAGATATATATAAGAAGTGTACACGCGTCTATGTCAGAGGGCTTGAAAAAGAACAATTTTTACGACAATTTGGCACACCTGAACATCTCATCATTACAAATCTCGAAGACAATCCAAAATGTCCGTCATTACGTACGCAGCGCGAAAGCTATTTTCACAAAGCAATCGTCAGCCACAACAGACAACAAGCTGCAGCGATGTGTGCCTTGCAAAACGCAGAAACTTTACGTGTATGGCTTGTAGAATCAAAGAAATGTAACAAATGCTGTTGCATAAATGACGCACTTCAAAACTTCTATGATTATGACGAAATTTTGTGCAACATGGACCTTGTTCATATTGCAAATCTACCAAAAGCGGTGATGTTGTCACCGACCGTTTGGACACAATTAGCTCATGTGACACACATGCTACCCGAGAAGTTAAAAGAAGATCCCGAAATACAAAGGTTTATATGTTAGTTAGATATATTTCATGTACGTGTGTGTGTGTGTGCGTGTACACACATACACGTTTGTTATAATATTATATGTTTATTTTATAACTAAAGATTGTATCATGCTCTAGACATTTGTACACCCAACACATAGACACTCATAAATAAAGATTTAATACAAATATTAATGGTCTTTATATATTTAATTTATAAGTTTACATCCTCAAAATACCACGATCCCCTGAACATATATCATACACACACAGTATCCAAGAACACTAATAACTAGCATAGTCAGAGGTCAGCACAGCCACACATAATTAACCTATCCAAATCATTACATACAATACATTCCCGTACACACACACACACACACACATCAACATCATACAAAAATTTATTTATTCTCTCTCTCTCCACATTATTAATCCACACAGTTTGAAATTTATTTCCGGCCACTTAAGCGCTCTACAGACTATCCAGCATTCGCTATCTTAACAGAGCGCGTGACCCCGTCGTATTGTACCAGTGGACCACAGGCAGAGTTCATCAGTATGCCAGATACCAGCGATAGAACAACATGTGTTCCAACCAGTCACAGATATATTTTTGCAAGGTTGTTATATTTTAATAAAGTTATTTATAGAACTATATCTCGCTTCATGTTCGCTATAGCCTTAGACTATCGTACCGTACCAGCGGTGATCAGTACGTCGGAGACCAGCAACGGGTCAACATGTATACCATACAGTCACACATAATTCATGTAATTTTCGTATTTTTAACGTTGTTATATTTTAATATATATATATATATATATATATATATATATATATATATATATATATGTATGTATACTCATTAGCTACAGTGGTTGTTTCATACATTGCATTATTTCAAGCACAGCGTCCAACAATGCTGGTTTGACGGTACCCAGTAAGTCAGGTACCTTCAACAGAACAACTCGTACCCCATACGTAGCCATAAATAATTCACACACAAATCACCTACATACAAAATAAAATAAAAAATTATTTTTCAAAAAAAAATTTTTTTAATTTTTTTTTTTTTGTGACGTACGCGCATGACGTAGATAAGCCACGCCCTGTCTACCCAAAGTGCCCTCCTTACTACTTACATAGTTTGAACCCAATGTTTATAAATGCAACTATACACATTGGATTGAACCAACCGTTATTATTTATCGAGTACCCCTCCAATAAACGATATCGTTTTCACTAGTCACTAGATATATAATTTCGATTTCTGCTATTCACTGCCACTCGCATTTACGTGATTCCGGTACTGTTCACATTTCCAGTGTTAGTTTATTATTTTCCATTTGCAGTTATTTAACCACAGTTGAAGACTTCAACTCGAATGTGATGTTCTTTATGATAGGATCGAATATGATGTTGTCCGCCGTGACATTGTTTTCTTTATTAGATGAATCAAACTTGTAAGTAATGCAACTAGGGTTGTTAATAACTGACGAAAACATAAACCGGTTATTAAATTTACTGTTACCTGAAAAACTGGCTAGTCGATTACTAAACGGTTTACCGGTTACTTACTAACCAGGTACTTTGCTAACAGTTTACTCACTAACCGGTCACTTGTTAATCAGTTACTTGTATACATATATATTTACATATATATATATATACAGCCTTAAATTAAACTGTGTTGCAGTAAAATTCAATAATGGTGGTTAATATACATTAATGTTAAACGCACAATATCTTTTTTTTTCAGGACTAATATTATCATGATAATAACTGTATTCGGTTTAGTTAATATACAGGTTTTTATATACTGCTTTGGAGGCCAATTAATCGACGATCAGGTAAATTATATTACTCGTCAACACCAAGTTTTTGTTTTAGTTACCATTCATATATATTATGGTGATGCTCTCTTAAACTTCAATTACTTGGCGGCACGAATACGTTCTTAACACGTTAACTGTCACGTGTATTTTTGGAGAAGGTCCCTCAAAGTACAACACTTTTTTTGATTAATTTTCCTAAGAATTTATTTACGACTATTATACAGCATTTGCATTGTTAATTTACCATTCCGGTAAAGTTATAAGGTTTGCACTGCATGCCCTGGTAGTAGGGTTTCTGAAAACTCGGGTTTATATGACTCGGCGAGTACGAGTCCCACATTTTGAAAACTCGTCGAGTCCGAGTCGAGTCCGGATCTAAATCTAAACTCAAATCAATATGCGAAAACGTTTAATATTTTGGAGTCCAATAACAATTCTCATAGCTGAAGCTGTAACAAAGAAAATTACTACAATTTCTTAAAATTAGAATTATTTATTACATTACAAGATTTTCAACTGAGAAATTGAAAAGAAAGTTTACTCAAATTTATTTATTAATCAATTTATTTATTTTCAAAAATTAAACTTTAAAACTATAGATATAATTATTTGAACATTTATTTGATTCAATTTAATTGCTTTTTTTTGTCTTAAGGCCATTTGATACGGTTAATTATTTATTACAAAAATTACTAAATAATTTAAAATATAAAAAATAAAATAAAATTGGAACGTTACATAAAGAAAAAAATGTTACTCAATTTGTTTTAAAAATTTTAACAAAAAAAAAGGACACCTGTTCTACTTTTTTGAAAATATTTCACTAAAAGTGCGCAACATAATGCGCAGATTGTTAAAATTGAACAATGACAGATGACATTTACATAGGTTATGTGGTATGTTTTTAGTGTATGCAAAATTTAGTGTGAGCTGAAATTGAGTCTCTCATAAATGTATCTTGTTTAGATATGTTATCTTCTATAAGATTAAGTACATGTGAAAATAGAGTTTGGGCGCGTAATTCCGTATTAAACATAATGAGCAAGTGATCACATCCTTCCCGTAAACTCGTCTTTGTAATCACAATCTACATCACGACTTACAGTGAGTTATTATTATTGGGCCACCTATAGAATATGTTTAAAATCGCATAAATCTTCAGTGAAATTAGCGTAATTTCTTTTTGAATTTACTACTTTTATGTGATACAATGTCTGCCAAATAACTAATTACTTATAACTCATAAATGTAAAACAAACAGTTTTTATTGGCATATTCATACAAGTTGAACCAAATTTGCCACGAAATTATAGGGCCAAGAGTTATTCTTTAAAGTGCGTCAGTTCGAGATGGCCATTATAGTGTAGTGGCATTGATTGTAGAATATATTTGGCATTTACGATGTTTAGTATAAACTTTAGCTTTAGAAAAAACATAATTACAATTAGTTTGTACAATGGGACGAAAAAGAACGAATACCACATTTGATCAGCGCTAATTGTTTGTTTTTAGCTCGCCGTACGTAGTACCGAAGAGACTTAAGCATTCGGTCGTGTGTCTGTAGCATTCTCGGATCAAAAAATTTCATTAAGAAAAAGTGTTCGTCTCGTCGCCGTCGCCCTGAAGCCAAAAATGTATATAACTTATATACTTGGATGTTAGTCATCGCTCGCTCGGTATCTCGTAAGACCAAATTTTGTGCCCTCTACTCCTCTGAAGGTACCGGAGCGATTCTCACCAAATTTGGTACACATATTATTTGGCATCCCATTTGAATTTGCTCGCAGTTTAAATCCAATCTCCCGTATACTTCCCGAGTTATAGAGCCCCAAAATTTGGAGCTCCCCTTAATACTGCCTTTATAAAAATAATTGAAGCTCTTAAAAATTATACTAAAAATTCTAAGATATTTTATATCTACAAGATTTTTTCATTTTGTTAACCCAAAGCCCGAAAAAAATTATTAAATATTATAATTTTGAATTTTAAAATTTGCACATTTTTTTTTTTTTAATCAATTTAATCTAAATTTGGTACACATATTATTTGGCATCCCATTTGAATCCGCTCGCAGTATAAATCCAATCGCCTGTATACTTCCCGAGTTATAGGCCCCCAAAATTTGGAGCCCCCTTAATACTGCCCTTATAAAAATAATTGAATCACTTAGAAATACTACTAAAAATTCTAAGATATTTTATATCTACAAGATTTTTTCATTTTGTTAACCCAAAGCCCGAAAAAAATTATTAAATATTATAATTTTGAATTTTAAAATATGCACTAAAAGTTTTTTTTATCAATATAATCTAAAATTAAATGTAAGACTTTTTATATCTATAACATATTTTCAAATTGTTAACCAAAAGGCCATAATAATTAAAAAGCACTGCTCGCAACGCATATTTCACCTAAGGGCGAGCTCTGCGCATTGGTGTGTTTTACGCGTACCAAATCTTGTTCATCATGCGAACGGAAAGAGAGAGAGAAATATAGCTGAAATGTAGCATATACCTAGAAGGACAATTGGCACTATTATAAAGTACTTCAAAAAAAAAAAAAAGCATTGATTCAAACTCATATTCGGGACGAGCAACTTTACTTGACAATCATAATAAGCGTTGTATCATGCAAAAGGTGAATCATAACTCCCGTTTAAGTGCTCCTAAATTGGCCACTGCATTACCAATCTATTGCAAAATAGAAGTTTATCCAGAAACTATAAGACATTGTATAAGAGATAATGGATACAACGGTCGAGTTGCCAGGGAACCATTCGCAAATGATATTTGTAATGGTTATCCGGCTAATTGCTATAAATCAACCGGCTAACTAATTAGTTTATTTTTGAAAATCGTAGTAAATGGTTGACAGTAATAGTTAAAATACATATTGATATTGTTTCACAGCAATCGCAACGTGAATTTAATACGAAATATTACATTGTTATATATGGATAATTTCTATTTATGAAATAAAAAGTAAGTCTTGTATTAATGAAAAATTTCGAACTCGAGATTTCAATGGATATACATGTTTTGACATTCCCTGAATCTAATGTGACTATTTTCGGAATGACGTCTGTGTATGTGTCTGTGAACCCTCTAGAACCAAAACTGACGAACGTAAAATTGTGAAATATATAACTTAAGACTTGTATATGGTGTAGATATGCAACTCCTATTTATGAAAAGAATTTTTACACCGGAAGTGCATGTATACTCTATGCGGTACGAAGTACCGAAGAAGCTAAAGCATTAGGTCATGTGTCTGTAACATTCTCGGATCAAAAAATGTCATAAACAAAAAGTGCTTGTCTCGTCGCCCTGAATCCAAAAAATATATTATATACTTGGTTAGGTTAGTCGTCGCTCGCTCGCTCGTAAGACCAAATTTGTCCCTTCTACTGGAGTGATTCACACCAAATTTGGTACACATATTATTTGGCATCCCATCTGAATCCGCTCGCAGTTTAAATCACCCGCATACTTCCCGAGTTATAGGACCCCAAAATTTGGAGCCTCCTTAATACTGTCCTTATAAAAATAATTAAAACACCCAAAAATTCTACTAAAAATTTAACAGGTTATTGAAAGATTCAATTTAAATTTAAGCGCTAAATGTTTTCAAAAAGTAGGGTTATGTTTTTATTTTCTTTACTTTTAAATACATTTGATCTTGAATTATTATTACAACATATCATATTATTACAATATATCTGATGATGAGGACTCTTGGCTTTAATTTTTGCGGCCAAATTAAGAGAGAATTTGCTTCAACATCATTTTCATCTACAAAATAAATATATAATTTCTATTTTTTTGTTTCTGAATAATTACATACCATTACTATTGATTTGAATGTTTTCAGCATTCGTTTGGTTCTTATCAGTTCCTATAATAAATAACAAACAAACAAACATATCCTCCAATATCTATATATAAACTATAAATATACTTAGCTATAAATAAGATTACCCTCAAAGATATGAAATATGCCTCTCAATAAAACCAAGATCTCCTTGCACCCCACATTTTTCACAAATATATTCACTATTTACTGATGCCATTTCAAATAGAACTAAGTCAAATGGCGGCAAATGCAGCAACCCGTAACCCAGCATGTGTAACCCTACTACAGAGCAGGGTTAGACATGTCAGTAACCCAGCGCTAACCTCTTTGGAGTAACCCGCCACTCGAATGCACAAGTTACTGAAAGCACCAACCGGGTTAGCTGTGGTTAGGCCAAAAAAAGATGCCTAAACATTCGCCACACCGTGTAGCAGAAACATTTGTCATACCAAATGTAGTAATCATTTGACACAAACCTTCGACCAACGTTTGAGTAAACGTTCGTAGCATCGTGTAGTGCCGGCTTAAATCTCATTCCAGTATTGAATCCTCCATGTGAACATGGTAAATCAGTTTCGCTGAATCGCGTCTGGTTCGCGAGTTACCGCGCGGGGTTAGCTCGCGAATTCACGCCGCCAAGCGACGTCATTGCGCAAAGATAACCCACCGCCCAAAGATGCTCTTGCATCGAACTCGAGCGCACCAGCACCGAGCGGAAGCGATGAGCCGCCAACTGACAATTGGCAGGAGGTGAGGAAGCCAAAGTCGAAACCAGTGAAGTTGAGACCGTCGCGCCCGGATATCCTGATAGTAAAGGCGAAAGAGGGCTTCTCCTATGCGGATATCCTACAGAAAATAAAAAGTTACCCGAACCTTCAGGAAGTTGGAGCGAGCGTTACGAAAATTTGGCGTAACGCAGCTGAAAACCTGCTCTTTGAGCTGAAAAGAAGAACAGTGACCACCCAAGTGTGCTCATCAATAACGCAGATTCTCGGAGAATCAGCGAGAATAGAAGTCCGGAAGAACGAGATAACACTCGAACCAAGAGATCTAGATGAGCTGACCAAAAAGGAAGACGTCTGCGAAGCCTTGAAGACAGAACTCGAGATGGACATCGAAGTGACGGCCATTAAATCAATCCTTAAGGCATACGAAGGAACTCAAACTGCCGTTGTCCGTCTACCGATGGATGTATCCAGAGAAGTGTTCGAAAAAGGCCGAGTGAGAATCGGCTGGGTGAACTGCCGAGTGAGAGAGAAGGTGGACCTCGGAAAGTGCTACAGGTACTGGGCTTTTGGACACCTGGCCCACAACTGCAAGGGGCCTGACAGATCGAAATTCTGCCTCAACTGTGGTGAGGCCGGCCACATGCACGGAGCATGTACCAAAAACCCGATGAGCATTCTATGTAAAGACAGCGACGGAGGCGACAAGCATCCAACAGGGAGTTTCATCTGTCCGATGTACAAAGAAGCCCTGCGAGCAGCAGGTAAAAAGAAAGTGGTAAACCAAAGGAAATGAGGATCCTTCAGCTAAACCTCAACCACTGCGCAGCGGCGTAAGACCTCTTGACGCAATCGGTGCGAGACCTCAATATCGACGTTGCAATCTTGGCGGAGCAGTACAAGGACATCGATTACTCACGTTTTTGGATTCCTGACGCTTCCAGCCGAGCGGCTATTTGGATATGTGGGAAGAAATTCATCCAGGAAACACCAGAAGTACCGAAAACAGGGTTTACTTGGGCCAAGGTGGAAGGCAACTACATTTATAGTATGTGCGCTCCCACAAGTGCTTCTCAGGAGAAATTCGAAGTTCTACTGAACGAACTGGCAGACGAGATGAGAGGTCGGCGACCTCTTATTGCAGGGGACTTCAATGAGTGGGCCACGGAATGGGGTAGCAGAAAAACCAACCGGAGAGGCGAGACGCTCATGGACTTCATCGCCTCACTGGATGCTGTCACTCTCAATGGCGATGAAACCCTGACTTTCGCCAGGAACGGCAATACCTCCATCGTAGACGTGACCTTTGCTAGTGAGAATATAGCTCCTCGAGTAACGTCGTGGCATGTCAGTGACCACTACACTTCACCGGCAAGGCGCGAAACTCAGGCGACCGAACGGTGCAACATTGCCACGGAAGCCAGGACGGCGATGTCAGCGCGATGGCAGCAGCTGTGGGACGTATCGACCAAAGGATGGTGGACTCATCGTCTCATTCCGGAAATCACCGCGTGGTCAGCGAGGCAGCACGGAGAGGTGGATCACTACCTCACGCAGCTACTGACGGGATATGGCTGCTTTAGAGCCTAGCAACATCGCTTCAGGTTGGACGACGATGCTTCGTGCCCCGTTCGCCACCCTGTGCACGAAACCGTGGAGCACATATTCTTCCTGCAGCGACACCTCCGACGGCAGCTCTCTCCGGAGCACATAATTGGCGAGATGACCGCCAGTGCGACCGCCTGGGACGTGGTGTCCAACTATGCGGCCAGAGTCATTCAGGAGCTCAGACGCACGGAGAAGGTACGGAAAGGCCTGCCCGTGGCGTAGAAGAGGAGGGCGAGTAGCCAGACTCGCGGGCGCTTGATAGCCAGTCCGCCACCGCGAATTAATGCCTGACGGCGGTCCCGCGGGGTAGCGTGATGTATCGGGAGGTGGTTTTAGTAGGTAGAAATCCCACACGCTGTAAAGCACGGGCTTCGCAGTTGTCTTTTGAAGATTTACACCTGCCCTCGTAAAAAAAACACACACATGTATATCCGTTGAAATCTCGAGTTCGAAATTTTTCATGATTACAAGACTTACTTATTACTTCGTAAAAGAAAGTAATATTGGTAAATGGTACAATTTCAGGGTATTACTGTGGAGTATTGTTATTTTTTGACAGTTTGCTTGGTATATATTTCTAATGAAAACTACGTAAAAGAAAATTGAGCGCAGGCCACTCCTATTGTTTAGTAAAAATAATAACATATTTAATAGATTTTAGTGGAGATATATGTTAATGCATTCAATTGGCGGGCATAGAACAGACCAAAACACAACAATGAAAACAATTGCTTTAAATTGGGTTTATTAAAAAATAACTATATATATATATATAAATATATATATATATATATATATATATATATATATATATATATATATATATATATACATATATATACATATATATATATATATATATATATATATATATATATATATATATATATATACATATATATATATATATATATATATATATATATATATATATATATATATATATATCTTCTTCTTCTCACAAAATGACTGGCTTCTGTTACTGCTTCCATACGACATTCATCGCTGAATATCACCTATATAATGTTTAAAGAATCAGTCTTTTCAAAGTTTCATTATAAAGCATTCAATCACATATAAAACAGCAATAATTTTGATTTACCTTCTTCCATGTATCAATAGTGAAGTCTTGATGAAGTTTTGCCGAAATAAGACGTTTTCTTTTTTCATTGCAACAGTCAGTTTAGGTTTTCTTGCTGGACGTCTGCATTTTAAATTTGCTTCGTAAAGTCTACGGCGCAATGTCATAATCGAAATAAGTATACCCTGCTCATTTAATTGTCTTCTAAGTATCGTACGTGCGTTGGAGTTCTGCGTTGATTAAGTGCCATATTAACTATTTTCGATCTACTCTTCTTGTAGTTTTTCGAATTCCAAGGCAATTTCTCCGATGATTGCTTTGTGGAGACAGGTTTGCTTGCAATAGTTTGAAGATTCTGCTCACTGTAGCTACAGGAACATGTTCTTTTTTAGCTATAGCTCGATAAGAGAATATCTTAGTATTCAATAAGGCAGCGACAGCACTTTTTTTATCTTTCAAGATATCTTTTACACGACCCATTTGAAGGCACACAGAAAATTTATACAATTGCCAAATTCATTAATATTAAAAAGAAAATTACAATAATTTCACACTATATTATTTGTAAAATAGTCTATTTTTGCTGTATCGATGTAAACTTTATTTAATAAAACCAAATATTCCCAAAAATGCGCACCTCTCGACTGCACAGTCAATAGCAGAATAATGCATAATTTGCAAGTATAATAGCCTGTTTGCAAAGGGTCGTCCCCCCAAAAATTATATGGTCAGAAAGTGGTGTGCAGGTTAATTCTTGCTTACTAATTAGTTTACGAATGTAATTTGGTCATAGAACCTCTTAAAATGGGAAATTCCTGTAAGATAATAAGTGTATCTAATTCGATGAACACCTACTGTATATATAAATATATATATATATATATATATATATATATATATATATATATATCAAAAATAATATAGTTATTTAATATATATAAAGAAATCTAACAGCCGTATTAAAGAAAATTTGGGGTATTATAACTCTGTAAGCTGTAAGTCTATTCGATTTAAATTGAGACGAGAAATTAGTTACCAAATTTAGTACTAATCAACCCGGTCGTCCACAAAGTTGGTTATACGAGCGCACGCCAATTTTATATCTTATACATTTTCGGAATCAAGGAGACGTGAGACGAATTTCTGTAAAAATTAATTTTTTTAGTTTGACATGTAGTATGCAAAATTGGATGGAAAATATGTTCAGTCTATTTTGAAAATTTGCTGCTAGTATCGTACTGGAATAAGCTGTTACGGAATTAAATCATCCAGGTATTCAAAAAAGGACCGAAGTTGATTTTATTGTTATTTTATTAGATGGAACATAAAACTGAACTTTTATAGACATTTTTTTTTTGGCCTAACCACATCTAACCCGGTTGGTGCTTTCAGTAACTTGTGCATTCGAGTGGCGGGTTACTCCAGAGGGGTTAGCGCTAGGTTACTGACATGTCTATTTGAAAACTATATATAAAATAGACATTTACCAGGGTACTTCGCCCGGGGAAACAAGATTTGGCACGCGTAAAACGCACCAACGCGCAGAGCTCGCCTTTAGGCAAAATATGCGTTGCGAGCAGTGGTTTTTAGCTCGCCGTACGTAGTACCGAAGAGGCTTAAGCATTCGGTCGTGTGTCTGTAGCATTCTCGGATCAAAAAATTTCATTAAGAAAAAGTGTTCGTCTCGTCGCCCTGATTCCGAAAATGTATATAACTTATATACTTGGATGTTAGTCGTCGCTCGCTCGTAAGACCATATTTGTGATTAGATTGATAAAAAAAAATTATTGCAAATTTTAAAATTCAAAATTATAATATTTAATAATTTTTTTCGGGTATTGGGTAAACAAAATGAAAAAATCTTGTAGACATAAAACATCTTAGAATTTTCAGTAAAATTTGTATGTGTTTCAATTATTTTATAAGGGCAGTATTCAGGGGGGCTCCAAATTTTGGGGCCCTATAATTTGGAAAGTATACGGGCGATTGGATTTAAACAGCGAGCGGTACCTTCAGAGGAATAGACCGTAGAAGCTAAAGCATTCCGTCGTGTGTCTGTAGCATTCTCGGATCAAAAAATTTCATTAACAAAGTGTTTGTCTCGTCGCCCTGATTCCGAAAATGTATATAACTTATATACTTGGATGTTAGTCGTCGCTCGTAAGACCAAATTTGTGCCCTCTACTCCTCTGAAGGTACCGGAGCGAATCACTCCAAATTTGGTACACATATTATTTGGCATCCCATTTGAATCCGCTCGCAGTTTAAATCCAATCGCCCGTATACTTCCCGAGTTATAGGCCCCCAAAATTTGGAGCCCCCCTTAATACTGCCCTTATAAAAATAATTGAAACACTTAAAAATTCTACTAAAAATTCTAAGATTTTTTTATCTACAAGATTTTTTCATTTTGTTAACCCAAAGCCCGAAAAAAATTATTAAATATTATAATTTTGAATTTTAAAGTATGAACTAAATTATTTTTTTATCAATATAATCTAAATTTGGTACACATATTATTTGGCATCCCATTTGAATGCGCTCGCAGTATAAATCCAATCGCCCTTATATTTCCCGAGTTATAGGGCCCCAAAATTTAGAGCCCCGCTTAATACTGCCCTTATAAAAATAATTAATACACTTAAAAATTTTACTAAAAATTTTAAGATATTTTATATCTACAAGATTTTTTCATTTTGTTAATCCAAAGCCCGAAAAAAATTATTAAATATTATAATTTTTAATTTTAATGTATGAACTAAATTTTTTGTTCCAAGTTTATTGTTTCATTTCTTTACGATATATCTATTTAGCTGTATTAGTAATAATTAAACTAGTCCTGTTATTTCTATAATTTTAGAAAATCTGGTATTATATTGCTGCATTCAATTTTTTATTGTATTTAACCATATTAAATCTTAAACATAAGGTTTTTTTTTGAGCCAACCCGGGTAGGATTTGGTTGGAGAAGTGGTTGGCACGGGTTACAATATGGCGGTAACCAGTCAGTAACTTCAGTGAAATGGACAAATTGAAAGATTCAATTTAAATTTTAGCGCTAAATGTTTTCAAAAAGTAGGGTTATGTTTTTATTTTCCTTACTTTTCGAATATTTTTTATAAAAGTAAAAATAAAGTTAAATAAACAGATAACAAGATTTGGTACGCGTAAAACGCACCAACGCGCAGAGCTCGCCCTTAGGTAAAATATGCGTTGCGAGCAGTGGTTTTTAATTATTATGGCCTTTTGGTTAACAATTTGAAAATATGTTATAGGTATAAAAAGTCTTACATTTAATTTTAGATTATATTGATAAAAAAATATCTGGAGTGGCCTGCACTCAACTTTCTTTTACGTAGTTTTCAATAAATAGATATTAATATACATATATATCCCAAACAAACCGTCTATATATATATATATATATATATATATATATATATATATATATATATATATATGTATATAGTAATAATATAATTATTATAGAATCAATTTTTATAATATATATTTGCTAACATAATTAAATAACAATTTCAGAGTTTTCTGTGGAGTTTGACAGTTTAAGAGTAAATATGATAAATACTTCAAATTCAGATCAATTATAAATTGGTTTGTTTGAGATTATATATATATATATATATATATATATATATATATATATATATATATATATATATAATCTCAAACAATACAATTTATAATTGATCTGAATTTGAAGTATTTATCGTATTCACTCTTAAACTGTCAAACTCCACAGTAAAACTCTGAAATTGTTATTTAATTATGTTAGCAAATATATAATATAAATTTATTCTATAATAATTTACCTGATACAATATATTCTAATAAGAAATCAATATTTTAAATATTAATTCAAACAGATAATTGTCAATGTTATGGTTCGTTTACTTTGCTTGTTTTCAAGAAACAAATGATGTAACTCATGGTTGATCCGATTTAAAAATAGTAATATTTGTCACAAGTGTAGGTATCACCATGGCAACGTAAATAAGATATTTGAGTTTTTTCGTAGCAGTTTTCTCATAACTGGTACAATTTATGAAGAAACTTTTCAAACAAAAATTGTGCGGAATAATAACATCTTTCATTATGAACATAACTATTTTTGCCATAAGTGCAGCCGTTTTAGTGTTACTGGAAATTGAACAAAAAATGCATAGAGTAAACATGCACTACTGATTAGAATATTCTTTTCAAAAATAGGAGGTGCACATCTAGACCGTATACAAATCTTAAGTTTGAAGTTTCATAATTTTTCGCTCGACAGTTTTGGCCCTAGAGCGCTCACAGACACACACACACACAGACACACACACACACACACACACAGACACACACACACACAGACACACAGACGTCATTCCGAAAATAGTCACATTCGATTCAGGGAAGGTCAAAACATGTATATCCGTTGAAATCTCGAGTTCGAAATTTTTCATGATTACAATACTTACTTATTACTCTGTAAAAGAAAGTAAAAAATTTAGTTCATATTTTAAAATTCAAAATTATTATATTTAATAATTTTTTTCGGGCTTTGGGTTAACAAAATGAAAAAATCTTGTAGATAAAAAATGTCTTAGAATTTTTAGTAGAATTTTTAAGTGTTTCAATTATTTTTATAAGGGCAGTATTAAGGGGGGCTCCAAATTCTGGGGCCCTATAACTCGGGAAGTATACGGGCGATTGGATTTAAACTGCGAGCGGATTCAAATGGGATGCCAAATAATATGTGTACCAACTTTGGAGTGAATCGCTCCGGTACCTTCAGAGGAGTAGAGGGCACAAATTTGGTCTTACGAGCGACCGAGCGAGCGACGACTAACATCCAAGTATATAAGTTATATTCATTTTTGGATTCAGGGCGACGAGACGAACACTTTTTCTTAATGAAATTTTTTGATCCGAGAATACTACAGACACACGACCGAATGCTTTAGCCTCTTCGGTACTACGTACGGCGAGCTAAAAAGTGTATAATGTTTTACCCAAGATTCAAGTTTTGAGATCAAGTGAATAAGTTTGTCTTAATTTAGATATGCGATAGCGATTTCTTCATAAAATTCATAAGGTTTATTATGCAGGTTTATAATTAACCGAGATTATTTATATTTTATTACCTGCGGCCAAACATATTATAACTTGCATACAATGATGACTACTATTAACAGAATATAATTACAGACTCAATCTATTGGTGCCACTGCTTATAATTGTAACTGGGAAAATAATCCAGACCGTAACGTTCGTCTGGGTTTACTGCTGATAATAAGACGATCACAAAAACCAGTCTATCTAACCATGGCTGGTATCTTTAACTTGTGTTTGGAGAGTTTCACAGAGGTACGAGTATCATTCACATACGATAAGTTTGGTTGCTATGTATTTGTAGTTGTGTGTGCAATGATAATAAATTGTCGCTATGACTTAAGAGAAGGGAGCATGTAAACCATAAAGATAAGAGCTTAGTATTAGTAAAAGATAAAATTTATAGTGTTGGGCTTTATGAAAAAAATATTTGATCCTACTCTGACAAATTTCTCAGAATATCTTTATTTTACAATTTTTCCTTTATTTACAGATTGCAAAACTGACATATTCATTTTTGACGTTTATGGTGAATCTCCGAGGAGAACTATATCCATGAATTTTACATTTGCACAACCGGTTCTATTTAAAGATGTGTCATAGGAATCCTCGACTTGTGCGTGCACTGAGGGATAATTGATCTTAAGGAAATTAGTATTTTCATCTGTTTGCTCGTACACTTTTTGGTAATGAAGTTATATTTCTGTTCTAATATATTTATGTATTCGCTTATTCACATTTCTGTATTATGTCTTGTTATATAATAAAATACACTTACAAATAAATATCAAAAGTAAAATTATTAATTTTAGCAGATTCCATCGAAGTAATGCGGGTTGCATAAATATTACCGGGACGGGATTGTTAGCGTTACTTAAATAGTAAACACTTAATTATTATTAAGTGAATCTAATAAAAGGTCTATATTCAGGGAAGCATTTTTTTTCATTCAGATATTAGTATTTTTTAAAAACAATTACAGAAAGAGATACAAACAAGAACTGGCGCTAGCGCCAGTGCTATCAGCTTCGTTCAGTTCCGGCGAGCGCGGTCACATCAATAAATACAAAACTAAAAGCGATAGCAATTATTATAGTACAAAATTTATTGTTGTTATGATATTTCATCGGCATTTAATATGAAATTAATACATTTCTAAGTTTACGTTTATAATTCTAAATCATCGACATTATACTCACTCACATTGCCCATTGAACCAATCTAACCAATTATGATCCCGACATTTATTTATTCCTGTACCATAACAGTTTTAATTTCCAAAAACCCCACATTTAAAATTACACACATCCACATGGGTTACGTTAATATCGTTCGTTTCGTGATTTGCCAACGATATTGATAATTATTTGATGAACATTTCCTAATTTTATTCATTAAAACACAGAAGCAAATGGTTTATACATTGGAAAATATAACCAAACAAATTACTGTCAAATAGACAACTTTTTCATTTCACTAACAGATGGCGATCAATGTCTGATATACTTCAAAATAAATTTATATTATTTTTTTTAAGCCTATGGGCTCACAATTTGAAAAAACTTTAATCACATAAAATATCTTAGAATGTTAAGTAGAAAATTCTAAAAATTTTAAATGTTGGCTAAGGGCAGTATTTAGGAGGGTTCCAAATTTTGGGGGCCTATAACGCCGGCCCTGTACTGACGATTGGATTTAAAATGCGACGGGAACATCACGGGCATAGAAATTATATGCATACCAAATTTCATCAAAATCGGCCCGGTACCTTCAGACGAGTTGCGGTCACAAACTCAGGTCTTACGACGGACCGACCGAGCGAGCGAGCGAGCGAGCGAGATACATACATCCAAGTATATGAGTTATATATATTTTTGGATTCAGGGCGAAAATACAAGAACTTTTTGTTAATATTTTTTTTCGATCCGAGCATGTTACAGACACACGACCAATCACTATAGCTCTTTTGTACTTACTGTACGACGAGCTAAAAACAGCGCCAACTGGAGAGCGCACGTAGGTAGCGCTCGGAGGTTGCTCGATCTCAACCTATAACTTTTGTAATAATTCAAATTTCGATAAACGACTTCGGAAATCGAATTCTTAAATAGTTTTTCTAAAAAAGAAAAATAAAGATATTTTGGAAACGTCAAAGGTATATGCCTACTTAAACGTAATGTTACCGTAGCTCAATAAAGAAATTTTGTATGTTATTTTAAAAAGCTTCAAAATGTTTAGATTCTATGTGACTATGGTAGAAATTTTGATTTTTAGCTCGTCGTACAGTAAGTACAAAAGAGCTATAGTGATTGGTCATGTGTCTGTAACATGCTCGGATCGAAAAAAAATCTTAACAAAAAGTTCTTGTATTTTCGCCCTGAATCCAAAAATATATATAACTCATATACTTGGATGTATGTATCTCGCTCGCTCGCTCGCTCGCTCGGTCGGTCCGTCGTAAGACCTGAGTTTGTGACCGCAACTCGTCTGAAGGTACCGGGCCGATTTTGATGAAATTTGGTATGCATATAATTTCTATGCCCGTGATGTTCCCGTCGCATTTTAAATCCAATCGTCAGTACAGGGCCGGCGTTATAGGCCCCCAAAATTTGGAACCCTCCTAAATACTGCCCTTAGCCAACATTTAAAATTTTTAGAATTTTCTACTTAACATTCTAAGATATTTTATGTGATTAAAGTTTTTTCAAATTGTGAGCCCATAGGCTTAAAAAAAATAATATAAATTTATTTTGAAGTATATCAGACATTGATCGCCATCTGTTAGTGAAATGAAAAAGTTGTCTATTTGACAGTAATTTGTTTGGTTATATTTTCCAATGTATAAACCATTTGCTTCTGTGTTTTAATGAATAAAATTAGGAAATGTTCATCAAATAATTATCAATATCGTTGGCAAATCACGAAACGAACGATATTAACGTAACCCATGTGGATGTGTGTAATTTTAAATGTGGGGTTTTTGGAAATTAAAACTGTTATGGTACAGGAATAAATAAATGTCGGGATCATAATTGGTTAGATTGGTTCAATGGGCAATGTGAGTGAGTATAATGTCGATGATTTAGAATTATAAACGTAAACTTAGAAATGTATTAATTTCATATTAAATGTCGATGAAATATCATAACAACAATAAATTTTGTACTATAATAATTGCTATCGCTTTTAGTTTTGTATTTATTGATGTGACCGCGCTCGCCGGAACTGAACGAAGCTGATAGCACTGGCGCTAGCGCCAGTTCTTGTTTTTTTTTTTTTGATGAGAAGAAAAAATCTAGTCTTTTTTTTGAACGCTATTATGTTTTTTTCTAAAAATCAGAATTATAAATTTACTTACTTGCAGTTATTATAATTTGACCAACTATAGAATCTTACCGCAACTCATATTTTCAAAAATTACTGCTTTTTGGCCATTTTGAAGTGGAAATATTAACAATAGTGGCGGGGCTAGCTCAGGGATTTTGGATTACGTATTACCCGTTTGAAAGTAATTGTTTATTCATATAACACAGATGTTAGTTGATTTATTTTGTTAACTTTTTATACAGCACGTTCTCTAGTTGACATACTACATTTTAATCATTGTTACTAACTGGTGTAAAACATATATAAGGTTGGCATTCTGACATCATGGTTTGGGTTTGAATTATGGCGGGCGCTATACTATGAATTAAAATAAATGGACAGAAACACGTATTTGCCAAAAATATATGCAAATTAGACAATAATATGCACTTTTTTCATATTAAATACTAAAAAATTGAATAATAACATGTGACTCCCCTTACTTAAGATTTACAATTCAAACAATGTTTCCGTAACTCGTACGTCACTAATGCACATTGAAATACTGTTTTTGGTGCTTACGTGGTTGCACTTTTAATTTTTTTTTTTTTTTGGTCGGTCATTTTAACATAAATGCTTAATAGCGACTCACAAACTTCAAATTAGATTAAATAAAACTGAATTTTATTAACTAACAATTATTTATATATCTCATTGTGTTAAGTTATAAGTAGTTTTGCCAAGGCACCCTAATATGATGTTAATTATGTAACTAAGAAACAGACAAAAACATAAGATAGTTGTTGTAATATATTTGACACGAAAAATACACTATTTTTACGTCTACAAGAATCTTGCATTTTCTCACAATTACAACTTCCCGAATACGCTACGCACACAACATTGGTCCTTCGAAACACCGGATTCATCGGATGAACTACAACATTTGGATGAATTGAAGAAATTGGATAAGATTAGAAAACGGAATTTGAAGAATTGTCACACCTCACAGTAAGGGTATCGTTTTCTATTGATCTAATTTTAATTTGCGTTAGTATGGCTGAACTCAAAAGTTTAAACCATAAACGCGGCAGTTTAACTGCTCAATTAACTTTATTCTCAAAATTTATTAACGGTCTAAATGAAACTGCGATAACTGAAACTAATCTAAATATTCTAAAAATTAGATTAGATAAAATTCAATTATTATTCGATTCATATAATGAAATACAATGTGAAATCGAAGCAATAGAATTAGACACAACAAAAAATTTACTTGAAAGAGAAACATTTCAAGATACATTTTTTGAGCTTACTACCTTAGCATCAACTATTATAGCTAAAAACAAAATAGTACTTGATGACCAATTAGAAACTACTAAAATAGTGGTACTTCTCAGCAACCACAAAAATTATTAAATGTCAAACTCCCTCAGATTGATCTACCAACCTTTGATGATTCTCTTACAAAATGGCGTGAATTTTGTGACGTTTTTAGCGCTCTGATTCACACAAATGTTGATTTGTCAAATGGACAAAAACTTTGTTATTTGCGATCTTCCTTGAAAGGAGAACCTCTTTACATGTTAACATCTTTAGAGACAACAGATCTGAATTATACCATTGCTTGGGATTCTTTAAACAAACGATACAATAATAAACGTAGAATAATAGAAACGCATGTTCAAAACTTATTAAATTTAGAGCCTATTAGCAAAGAATCCTATATAACATTGAGACAGCTAATAAACACAGTAGAGAACAATATGAAATGTCTGGAATCACTTGGCCAATCCACAAATACATGGGATGCAATTGTTATTCCCATTATATTGAATAAACTAGATTTTTATACTACACGCGAATGGCAAATGAAATTAAATGCGACACTTGAAAGTGACATTACACCAAAATATTCTGATTTTATGAACTTTTTAAATACAAGACAAAACACTCTCGAGTCACTTGCAAGCAGACGCACCTTTTCAGATAATAAGCAAACAAAATACACTAAACCACAATATAACCAATCCATAAAGACTTACACTTCAGTTGATACTATTTGCCCTAACTGTCAGGGAAATCATGCAATACAATCATGTTAGGCATTTTTAGATCTTAACTCAATCGGAAGACATGATCTGATAAAGAAAATAAAACTCTGCTTAAATTGCTTACGCAAAGGACATTTTGTAACACAATGCAGATCCTCAATGTGCAAAACGTGTCACAAAAAACATCATCATCATCATTGCTACATGGTCAAACTTCATCTGACATTTATGAAACTCAAACAAAACAAACAAAACAGTTGCCTGAAAGCAATGCCAACCAAGGTATCAATGATGATAAATTCAACAATAGTTTAACGAGCTGTTCTACTCTTAATAACGCTTCATATTTGTCTTATACGGTTTTACCTACTGCAAAATGAAAAAATCTTGTAGATAAAAAATATCTTAGAATTTTTAGTAGAATTTTTAAGTGTTTCAATTATTTTTATAAGGGCAGTATTAAGGGGGGCTTTAAATTTTGGGGCCCTATAACTCGGGAAGTATACGGGCGATTGGATATAAACTGCGAGCGGATTCAAATGGGATGCCAAATAATATGTGTACCAACTTTGGAGGGAATCGCTCTGGTACCTTTAGAGGAGTAGAGGGCACAAATTTGGTCTTACGAGCGAGCGACGACTAACATCCAAGTATATAAGTTATATACATTTTCGGAATCAGGGCGACGAGACGAACACTTTTTCTTAATGAAATTTTTTGATCCGAGAATGCTACAGACACACGACCGAATGCTTTAGCCTCTTCGGTACTACGTACGGCGAGCTAAAAATCGATTGTGGCCAACACAGGACTCTCTTTTACGTAATTTTCATTAGTAATATATATTCCAAACAAATTGTCAAAAAATACCTATACCAATACCCTGAAATTGTACCAATTAGATTATTATTTTATTATGTTATCAAATATATATATATTTTCAGTATTGATGTTGATTCTTTAAAATTCACTTTATAAATATATTCAGATATAATTTTTAATACGAACTGCATAGATTAAACATACATTTTCGGTTTGAATATTTTTTTCAAATATAGGCCATCTAGGCCATATACAAGTTTGAAATTTCACAATTCTACAGTTTTGGCTCACAGTTTAGCGTTCACTGACTGGCACACAGACGTCATTCCGAAAATAGTCATATTTGATTCAGAGAAGGTCAATACGTGTATATCCGTTGAAATCCCGTTTTCGAAAAGTTTCATGATTACAATACTTACTATTTACTTCGTAGAAGAAAGTAAAACAATAATTTAAAAATGCACCACACACATTTTTCGGCGAGCTGAAGGTATAGGGGCCTGTGTCATATGTATACTGTATACCAAATTTCGTTGAAATCGCCTCGTTACCTTCAGAGAAGTTACGGTCACAAACTCAGATCTTACGATTGACCAAGCGACCGAGTAAGTTACATACATTGGAGTATATGAGTTATTTATATTCAGGGCGACGAGAAACAATCTTTTTGTTAAGGAAATTTTGTGATCGAAGCATGTAACAGACGTACAGTCAGACACTATAGCTGTCTTGTACTATACTGTACGATAAGCTAAAAATTATTGAAATAAATTACGAGTTTGGCAGGTTTAGTATAAAATTGGAAATCATATTTATAATACTAAAATTAGTAATACAAGAAAGCGACTTGACTTCTGCTATACATAAACCTGCACACCACCCAACCAAGACGAAGGCGGAGCCAATGCAAAAAAAAATCTACTTATAATTGTAAAATTGGTTGCTGCTCACTAGGTGTTTGTTACGTTGAAAACATAGTAAAATCGCTTGAAATATTTGAAGTGTTTTGTTATTTTTTCCCAAAACTGTTTATATTAAATTGTATTTAATTATCGCAAATTTTTGTCTATGAAATACACAATGCCTGCACATAATTATTTTTTTAGTTTTTGAAAATATCAAGCCGCGAATTACTGTTCTTTTATAATTACATAAATGCATCTACTCACTTATTGATAATTTTTTTTTAAGAAAAACTCAGTGACACCTAACATAACATTAAAAAGAACATAATTAACATTAAATAAAGAAAATTCATTTCAAAACCAAAGTACAATCTTGCATTTACTAATCTCGTTTTTCTTTTGTTTTTTAATAATTAATAGATGAATACAACAGATAGTAATATTTTGTCTGGTGCATATTATTTCAAATACTTCAATTTACGTTAAAAAAAAATTATTCAGGTGAAAATTTTCATTTATATGGGTTTTAATTAAAGCATTCTGATAAAGTTTTAAACAAAAAATAATACAGAACAAATTGCCATCAACATTATTCGATAATACGACGACCTTAAATACGTCTCACACGGCTAAAAACTCCAACAATGAAAGCAAGAATTGTTTCATTGAATATTTTCAAATATGAATTTATAATTTTTCAATTAATATACTGACAGTCATTCTATTACCTACTTGCTTATGCAATATTCAAAAAATAAAACAATAATCATTGAAGTCAAATATGAAATCAAATATGCATTAAAAGGAATAATGCCATTTACTATATTAAATGATTAAGCACATTTTATTCTATTTATACATACAAGTTCAGTGCGGAACACCGCAAATTATTATTACAGATTATAATTTTTAATATATTAGCGTCACCATCATAAAAATTTAAGTTTTCGAAATTGTAGGCGTTTGTAGCTTATAAAATTTGATAGGATTAACGGGAAGAGGCATGTAGGGTCTTTAATGGGAACTAGCAGGGATACTGATTTAAAATGGTTAGACAATGCTTGCAGTGCACAGAATAAATACCTATAGTCACTGTAATCATTCGGATATGGTTGAGATGGTTAACATGTGTTCCTATTAATACTTGAGTTCGAAAATTCTTATGATTACAATACATTATTACATACTTATAGGATAGTAATAATAATAGTTGATAATCATATTTTGTAACCTCATTATACAAGAAATTTTTAATGAGGCCAAGAGAGTTTAAGGTCAAACATCAAGCTTCTTGTGTGTGTGTGTGAGTGTGTGTGTGTGTGGGCGTGTGTGTGTATGTGAACGCTCTAGAGCCGAAACTGTCCAACGTAAAATTATGAGACTTCAAACTTAAGACTTGTATATGGTCTAGTTGTGCACCTCCTATTTTTGAAAAGAATATTCAAACCGGCAGCGCATGTTTACTCTATGCATTTTTTGTTCTATCTCCAATATCACTAGAACGGCTGCACTTACGGCAAAAATAGTTATGTTCATAATGAAAGATATTAATATTTCGCACAACTTTTGTTGCAAAAGTTTCTTCAATAAATGTACCAGTTACGAGAAAACCGCTACCGAAAATTTTAAGATTCTTGTATACGTTGTCATGGATTTAAATGTAGCTTAATTAATCGGATCATCTGCGCCTGTCAATATTTCGACAAGAAAACAAAATGGTCTGAATTAGATAAATGATATTTCAGAATATTTCTGTAGAGAATTGTTTAGTTTTGATAGTTAGTACTTCGAAACCATTACAAATTGGTATTGGTATAATTTTCAACCCATTCATTTATATAAGGTAAGCTTGGTTTTCATATTGTTTCTGTTGGATTATTATTTCCTAATATTATATTTTTATAATCAATAAATATTGATAAAAACTACGTAAAAGAAAGTCCCGCGTTGGCCACAACCCATTTTTTAAACATGGCCTACGGAATAAAGGAGTTAAAGGAATGAAAAAAATGTTTTTTTAAAAGAGAAATACATGCTCTATATACTGCAAAAAGTTTCATTCTTCTAAACATTTTCCTTGTACAAAAATAAAAATATCCGGAGTGGCCTGCACTCGACTTTCTTTTACGCAGTTTTCAGTAAATATAAATATATATATATATATATATATATATATATATATATATATATATATTTATATATATACAAAAATAAAAATATCCAGAGTGGCCTGCACTCGACTTTCTTTTACGCAGTTTTCACTAGATATAAATATATGTATATATATATATATATATATATATATATATATATATATATATATGCATATATATATATATATATATATATATATATATATATATATATATATATTTATATATATATATATATATATATGTATATATATGTATATATATATATATATATATATATATATATATATATATATATATATATATATATATATATACAGTAAAACTTCCCTAACTCGAATCTCGAGGTACAGGATAAAAGATTCGAGTTAGGGAAACTTCGAGTTATAGAAAATACACAATAAAAATATGTGAAAAAATTAGTTGTTTATTTTAAAGTATTCAGTAATTTTCTTTTGTATTTTCCAAGACCACCTTTCATTTTCTACAAAATCTTTCCACTAAATTTAAAGAATTGTATATATAATCAGGAACATACATTCATCAATATCAGTATAAACACAAGGTGTAAGCCTTTTGCGTTTACTAGTACCACTGTAGTTATTAACTTTTTCTAAAACTCTATCCTTGTTTTTTAAAATGGTCGATAAGGTGTTAGGGGGAATACCGAATTGTATAGCAATATCCTTTTTCTTCTTTGTGCCCTTTTCTACCTCGGCAATTAAAGAAAGTTTTTTTTCTAATGATAAGCACTTTAAATTTCGCTTCATATTCGAGATACATACATATGCACTTCAAAATAAAGTTTTGTTAACTAGTAATTACAGCACTGTATCACCTAATCTTCAAACTAAATCAATCACTAAATTATATACAATGACATTCTGAAATACACACTGAAATAATAAATAACATATATGTCCTGCGCCTCACACGTACAAATTTGATTGTCAGTTGTATGCGGCTATTCGTACGTAGGGAATACCCCAGCAACGAGAGAAAATATCACTTCGAATTAGAGAAATATTCGAGTTATAGAAATTCGAATTAGAAAGATAAAATAACATGTAAAAAAGAACGATATATTAGTGTTCAAGAAAAAAGTTCGACTTAGAGAATACTTAGAGATAGATACAACGAGAGAAAATATCACTTCGAATTAGAGAAATATTCGAGTTATAGAAATTCGAATTAGGGAGATAAAATAACATGTAAAAAAGAACGAAACATTAGTGTTCAAGAAAAAAGTTCGACTTAGAGAATACTTCGAGTTATAGAAGTTCGAGTTAGGGAAGTTTTACTGTATATATATAACCAAAACCAGCTATCAAACTAACCAATACTCTACAGAAATATTCTGAAATGTCATTTATCTAATTGAGTCTAATTTGTTTTGCTGTCAAAATAACAGATGATCCGGTTTTATAAGCTATACAAGCGAATCCATGCAAACGTAAACAAGATATTTATAATGTTTCGTAGCATTTACCTCGCAACTGGCACATTTTTTGAAGAAATTTTTCAAAGAAAAGTTGTTTGAAATATTAATATCTTTCATTATGAACATAACTATTTTTGCCGTAAGTGTAGCCGTTCTAGTGATATTGGAGATAGAACAAAAAATGTATAGAGTAAACATGTACTACCGGTTTGAATATTCCTTTCAAAATAGGAAGTGCACATCTAGGGTATATACAAGTCTTAAGTTTGAAGTTTCATAATTTTAGGTTCGACAGTTTTAGCTCTAGAGCGTTCACAGACATACAGACACACAGACGTCATTCCGAAGATAGTCACATTTGATTCAGGGAAGGTCAAAACATGTATATCCGTTGAAATCTTGAGTTCGAAATTTTTCATGATTACAATATTTACTTATTACTCTGTAAAAGAAAGTAAAAATCATGAAAATATGCGTTAGAAAGGTATATGCCCCCTTAATTCATTTACGTCGCCCTAATACACAATTTATATTAATCTTCCATTCGATATTCTCCCCACATTAACAAACTAGCATAAAAACAGTTGTAACTTTTAAATCTAGTTGAGTCAACATTTCTTTTTTTCTAATTATAATTTTCCTTAAGCCGCTTCTGATACTTCTGCTAATTACAAATCTGGCATGAAATGAATTCTCAAATGCATATCGGTAGAATAGCTTGAATGAATGGCGCATTCAATAGTATTTGCTTATCGCATATAGTCGCCCATCAAATTTTTGATAATCTTTAAATGTATAACCAAAAGCGGCTAGATGTTTGGTCTACTTGAATTAGCAGCAAAAGACAGCAGAGGATAGCAATGCGTTGGTATGACAAGGCGATGACAATGACGATGTGTCTAGAAGGCAGTATATCTGAGCACACCATTTTTCCATGTTAGTTCTCAACGTAGCCGCTACTCTGGCCCATCGTTCTTTTTCTAACACAACCTTAATAAAACATTGTACGAAGCTAATAAGTGTATTACTTATATGGGGGAGTGGAATACTTCTTGATTACATATATAAATCGGCAGAAGGTAAAATGTTCATTGTCTGTGCAAATTGTGCATTTTAAATAAGGGCTATTTAGTATTTTCTATAAAATCAACTACGATATTGGTAAATATGTTGAATTCAAGTGCAGCCGATGTTGAAGTAGAAGTAGCAATCAATATCATCGGGCGATGCATCCCTCAATCAGCAAATATTGAGGAATTAAAGAAAACATTCATGGAAGTGGTGGATATGGTTGAGACAGCACGATGGAAAGCAGGTAATATATATTCCATAACTTCTGTTTTCGGCAATAGTTTGATATTTTGTTTTCAACACAATGATCATTACATTTAATCTATACTTAATTTTTATTTAACCTTACTGTGTCGTTGGTCAACAGTTTTTAATTAAAAATATCAATGGGTTGGCATGTCACGACTATTAATTATTTACAAAAATCATTTAATTTTAATCTTAATATATTTACACAATTCACAATGTTGGGGTTACATATCATATGACCCCATACGAATTTTACTTTGTAATGCACTTGAACGCTGAATTATTCATGCTCAACCTGTTGCTTGGTGTCTAAGGCCTTGCATATTTTAATATTATATCCATAATATCTAGTTATTTAATGCATTTTGTTTAATCGCAAACATTCAAAAATGTAGCTACACAGTTGTACATTTTTCTGTTAAATAATTTTGGCTATTAAATATAAGCACAATGTTGCTAAAACTAAATCCAAAACAGTAAAAAGTTATTAACAGTTGTCCATTGTCAGTTCTACAGTGATTGTAGTAAAAATTAATTCCAACCTGCTGTATATATTACAGTATACTTATGTAATTATAACAGTTATTATGTTAACAGAATCTTTAACAAAATTGAATAGTCCAATGAACATTATATTATAGTTAAATTCAATAAGTGTCTATGTTGATTTAATTTTACAGTGATATGTTTGTAAAAATTGCATATATTTTGGTGTTTTCTATTTTTTGGAAAATTTTGATATCTGCAAAATTAAAAGTTATACAAAGAATATGTGAGCCCTAACAATTATGTATACGCTATTTTAGTTAAAGATAATAGCTTAGTGTTTGAAATGAACTCTTAAAGATTTTTTCTTAAAAAATGGACACATTTCAGATGAATATACTAAAGAAACTGAGAACCTCTGTACTGTTTAGATCTACCTGACCTTAAAGATGATAAAAAGACCATCAAAATTTTGGATGAGTTTTAGCGTTAATTACAAAGGAAATTTGACCGAAATAAGGAGCACGCATATTACTAGCAAATTACGTTATTGCTGGTTTGGCGGTAAAATCTCACAATTGTTTCAATTATATGGAATAATTATATATTTTTTATACTTTTTTGATATTCACGCATATTTCTAAAGTCGTTGGACATTGCATGCATATATTTATTTGTGTAAATATTTTATGCTGAATTTTCCATTGTATCCTTATTATATCGGCCATATTAAGAGTACAATCACGAATTTTAAAATTCTGACTTCAGCTTCGTAATTAGCGACATCAATTGCATATACATAAATCTGAATACTTAAGTCAGTATTAAATTTTGAAATTCAGTGGTCGTTTTCACCTTCTTAGGTATAATTGCACAGCTCTTAATCTTGAAAATATGAAGTTGATACCATAAGTTTTAAGAATCTGCAAAAACAAACCAAGCAGGTATTGAATTAGTTCGATGATTGGCTACTTTTTGATACCAAGGGACTATACTATTTCTTGAATAAGTGAATTGAAAATTGCATAATATAGTTGCTCTTACATTGTATATAATTAAATAAATATAAATTTGAATTTGCCAATATGTTCTTCGAAAAGGGAAGATAATAGATGGAAACGAAACGCTGGGTTACATTGTAAAGACTGATAAGTCGATATTAGATAAAAGCCAGAATAAAAGAATTTGAAAGTGAAAAAATGATAGTATTTTTAAAAATTATCTGATAAACAAAAAGAAAGCAATTATAGCTCATAAACAAGATTTTGTACGCGTAAAACGCACCAACGCGTAGAACTCGCCTTTTGGCAAGATATGCGTTGCGAGTAGTGGTTTTTAATTATTATGGCCTTTTTGGTTAACAATTTGAACAAATGTTATAGATATAAAAAGTCTTACAATTTTTTTTTTAGATTATCTTGATAAATAAATTTTTTTAGTGCATATTTTAAAATTAAAAATTATAATATTTAATAATTTTTTTCGGGCTTTGGGTTAACAATATAGAAATCTTGTAGATATAAAATATATTAGAATTTTTGGAGGTTTTAATTATTTTTATAAGAGCAGTATTAAGGGGGGCTCCAAATTTTAGGGCCCTATAACTCGGGAAGTATACGGGGGACTGGATTTAAACTGCGAATGGATTCAAATGGGATGCCAAATAATGTGTGAATCGCTCCTGTACCTTCAGAGGAGTAGGGGTTACAATTTTGGTCTTACGAGCGAGCGACTAACATCCAAGTATATGTTATATACATTTTTGGATACAAGGCGACAAGACAAACACTTTTTGTTAATGAAATTCTTTGATTTGAGAATGCTACAGACACACGACCGAATGCTTTAGCTTCTTCGGTACTTCGTACGGCGAGCTAAAAAGAAAACAAAACTAAATTCCATAAATGCATGAGTCCCCAATGTTCGGAGGCCTGATGCTCCAGCATCGTAAGCATCCCTATAAATCCGCCACTGAGTGGTCCTCCTGGGACATAAAAATTATGTTAAAATCGGCTAAAATTTCTTACTGTATACTCATATACTGTAACGCGGTGAACGAGTAATATAAAATATTGTTTATAATAATGAAAATGGTAATGCGTCCGCTGACGTTTCACGTAAAATTAATTCATGAAAATCACTAATAAATATTTCAAGTTCATTACATAAATCAACATACTGTTAAACGAAAATTAATTCAATGAAGTTAAAATTCAAGAATAAAACTTAACTGTAACACTTAAATAAAACCAAATAAAATTTATAGATTATTTTTTGAATCTATTTGGTTTCACAAATATATAATTTGAATCAGATTTATTTAACAAATATCTATATGGAATTTGATTGGAATAATCGTCTAAAATTGCAAGTATGTTGTGTGATTGTATAGTAATTAAATGATTCTTTGATCTAAAGTCGCACAAAAAAAGATATATACAGGATAACGAAATAAAAACAATTTGAATTCTTTACTATAACAGACAATGTATTGCACATACATTTATGAAATGCAGTTTCGATAACAGTCAGTTTAATAAATATATTTCATCTAATAGGCATGTGGCAAGCTTTTGCTGTGGAAAAAATGACATATATATATATATTTTAAATTATAACCCATTTAATTACTATAACCTGTATCAATTCATTAAATAACGCCAGAGACTAGGATATTTTACAAAGACCGTTAACGCCATATGATTTTATGCAAGACATTCGTTTGTAGCGGTGTGAAAGAGAAGTGTACTCAGTTACTAGCCCGCTGCCTGGCCTAAACATGAACTATACATTTCTACTTTCTTAGGTATATATCTAACTCTCTCGGCAAAACTAGTTGCAAGGAATATCTGTAGTAGATTGCGCTTTTGTATTTCTTTAACAGGAGTACGGGAGAATTATGAATAGTGATAACGATTTTGTTGAGCAAATAAAAACGTGGTTGGAAGTGCAGTGCAGTGCAAAGTGAATGTGGAACAAGGTGGACTAAGAATATTTATAATAAACAACATAACTTTTGAAATAAAGTTAATATAGAACATAGTGAGCAGTGCATGAGAGACACGAAGGTAGATAGTAGTCCAGTGACAAGTGTGTACGAGGCGGTGCGGGCCGGTTGGGCTAGAATATCTTGTCGTATAAACAATACTGTGTACAGTGAAGATGAAATACAGGAAAGGATTAAGTGGAAATGAACAATAACAAAAGAAATAGAGAAAAAACAGAAGCTTTCAAAAACTCAAAATAAATTTTGAGGTCGCCGGAAGCAAGGAAGATAGAAGAAGAAAGGAAAAGAGCCATAAAAAGTAAAAACGAAAACCAGAAAATAGAGGAAATAGTTGAAAAGGAAGAACAAGACATGGAGGAACTGAAAAGGATGCTGATTGAAATGATGAATGACATAAAAGAAATAAAAGAAGATATGAAAACGAAGGAAAAGAAGTGGGAAGAAGAAAAGAAGAATCTATACAATAGAATAGAAATGCTGAAAAACCGGGTGGAAAAAGAAGAAAAAGAAAAAAAGGAAAAATAATATTGTAATAACAGGAATAAAAACTGAAGAGGGAAACATAAAAGAAGGAATAGAATAATATTTCTTAAAAAATATGCAAATTAAAACATCGGTGAAAGAAGCATACAAGGTCAACAAAAAAGATCAGAGAGAAATAATTGTAGTTCAATTGGACACATGGGAGAAGAAACAGGAAATAATGGTAGCGAAAAATAAACTGAAAGGAACACAAGTATATATTGACCACGATCTAACTGTAGAAGAGAGAAAAATCCAAGCAGAGATTAGAGCCAGAGAAGAGAAGAAATTAGCAAAGGAAACAGAGTAAGAGTTTGATACCAAAAGCTGGATATTAATGGCGACACATACAATTGGTGTAAGAAAGGAAATGGCTTGGAACCAATACAAGAACCGATAAGCGAGAAACAGGCAAAAATGTAAACGGGAAGAAGAACAAGAAAACGAACAATGAAACGGAAACGACAGAAACAGACAAAATGGAAACGAATTGGATAAGGAAAGGATAATTCAATTAGGAACATGGAATATAAGATGTCTGAATGGGAAGGAAACAGAGTTAATTGAAGAATTCGAAAAAGCAAGAATAGACATTTTAGCGATAACAGAAACAAAGAAGAAAGGAAATGACATAATTAAGACCAACAAGCTTAGGTACGACGCACCTATGCGTCCAGCTCGCCTTATAAGTAATATATGCGATGCGAGCAGTTTTTAATAATTATGGCCTTTTGGTTAACTAATTGAAAAAATGTTATAGATTTAAAAAGTCTTACATTTAATTTAAGATTATATTAAAAAAAAAAAAAAAATTTTCAAATTTTGAAATTCAAAATTATAATATTTAATAATTTTTTTCGGGCTTTGGGTTAACAAAATGAAAAAATCTTGTAGACAAAAAATATCTTAGAATTTTTAGTAGAATTTTTAAGTGTTTCAATTATTTTTATAAAGGCTCCAAATTTTGGGGCCCTATAACTCGGGAAGTATACGGGCAATTGGATTTAAACTGCGAACGGATTCAAATGGGATGCCAAATAATATGTGTACCAAATTTGGAGTGAATCGCTCCGGTATCTTCAGAGGAGTAGAGGGCACAAATTTGGTCTTACGAGCGACGACTAACATCCAAGTATATAAGTTATATACATTTTCAGAATCAGGGCGACGAGACGAACACTTTTTCTTAATGAAATTTTTTGATCCGAGAATGCTACAGACACACGACCGAATGCTTTAGCCTCTTCGGTACTACGTACGGCGAGCTAAAAATGGTCACATAATGATATACAGTGGAGTGGAGAATAATGAGAGAGCAAAAGCATAATAAACAAAAAAATGGAGCAATCAATCAAAGAGTGGAAATGTATAAGCGTACGGATCCTCTTAATTAAAATAGACGATACGGACAACTTAATAGCAAATTTAATAATAATTTATGGAATGAGCGAAGGCGGAAGCAAAGCAAACAAAGACGAATTTTGGGATAAAGTTCAACTAAAATTTGAAAAATTGGATGAACCAATATACATAATAGGAGATATGAATGCAAGAGTGGGAAACAACAACAAAGGACTAGAAGATATAATGGGGAAACTATCAAAAATAGCAACGGAAATAGACTCATAGACTTTTGTATCATTAATGACTTAAAAATACTAAACACATTCTTTGCACATAAAGAAATACATAAATATACTAGAGAAGAAAGGAGTAGAACCGAGAAATCCATAATTGATTATTTTATAACTAACAATTCACAAAGAAAGGTAGTTAAAGATGTAAAAGTTAAAAGAGGTAGTGAAATTGGAAGCGATCACTATCTAGTTATAGCAAAAATAAAAGCAAAAGAGAAAGAACCCAAACATATATTAAACAAGAAAGAAACAACATTAATTAAGACCAGAATAGACAAACTAAAAGACAAACACATACGCGAGCAATACAAAAACAAGATAAAGGAATTAATTAGAGATACACCAAAACCAAACATGAGCAAGGTGGAAGAAATGTGGGGTGCCTTCAAATACATTTTAACAGAAGTATCTTAATGCGTATGTGGAACAACTCAACATTCACACAACAGAAAAAAAAACCCACTGGTGGAACGAAGAAGTAAAAGAGGAGATAAAAAACAAAAACAAAAATGGAAGAAGTACCTAAGCACGAAGAAGAAAGAAGATTACGAAGAATACAAAATACAAAGAAAAATAGTTTTTATACATATTTCGCATCGCTGAAGTGTCCTCTTTCGGTTTCTCGAAGAAAAAACGGATTTCGTTTACATTTGTCCGAGCTATCGCGATTTTAGTTTTAAAAAACACGCGATTTCAATCGAAAAATCGCGCTCTCAAAAAGTTTGTTTTTATTTATTACTATTGTTTGGAGTATCGAATAAAAATTTTAAAAACATGACAAATTGTGGAATTTTATGCTTTACAATGTCATATTTTTTTCGAAACGTTTTGACCACCTTTTGAAATTCAACTTTTTCCCTCGGTCCCGACTTACGTTCGGCCGCCGTTCGAGCGTAAGTCCGGTTATAGAATCCGGGCCCTCAATTATAACACTAAATGGAAGAGAGATAGAGCAGGTAGAAACATTCAAATACCTAGGTTCAATAATAGATAATAAAGGGAGGCTTGAGAAGGAAATAAACAATAGAATCCAGGCAGCAAACAAATGCTATCACGCAACGAACAAAATAATTTTGAACAACAAACAAAAACGAAGAAAACCAAAATGACACTATACAAAACAATATACAGACCAACACTAATATACGGAAGTGAAACGTGGATAATGAGTCAAAGAACTAAAAGTAAAATACAGGCAGCAGAAATGAGATATCTAAGAAAAATAGAAGGGTGCCCAAGGCTAGACAGAATAAGAAACGATCAAATAAGAACAAGGTTACAAGTAAAAAATATACAAAACACCGTAGAGAAGAAACAACTAGGATGGTACGGACATTTAATAAGAATGCCAGAAGAAAGACAACAAAAATAGTATGGAACCCGAGAGTAACAAGAAAAAAAAAAGGGGAAGACCATAAAAGACATGGGAAAAAATATAGAAGAAATATTAAACAGAAACAACATCAGCTACCAAGAAGCAAATAAATTAGCGAGGAATAGAATGAAATGGAAAAAATTTATAGAAGATATTAACTAAGACTCGACACCCGTAAGGGTAAAAGAGATTTAAAACGCTTATATATATATATCTATATATATATATATATATATATATATATATATATATATATATATATATATATATATATATATATATATATATATATATATATATCTATATATATATATATATATATATATATATATATATATATATATATATATATATATATATATATATATATATATATATATATATTTATATATATATATATATATATTATATATATATATATAAATATATATATTATATATATTATCTACTAATCACAAAAATAATAATAAGCACAAAAATATCGGAACAGCCGACGAATAAAATACAGAGATTAAGAAGACACCCAATGTGCTGTGGATTTGATTTGATTTAGTCAAAATTGTATTCTATGCATTTCCTTACTTACGGTCAGTGCTGGGTTCAACGGAGCCCCAAAATTAGTGTTGCCGCCGCGACCGAGACTGGTATCGGTCTCGTCGAGAGTTTCGTAGACTCTCGACGAAACCGATGAACTAATGTAGGCAACCAAAGTAACGCACACGCATTATTGACAAATGTTAAGCTATACCTTTCTATTAGAAATTATGGGAGAGAATACGGATATCGTAGACATTTAGTCTACGGTTCATCTACAAAGTTGCATTTATTACACACATTTAATACTTAAAATGTAACAACCTAATAATAGCAATTGTTAGGATTAAAATGAAGATGCAGGCACCATTGTCTTCAGCTCGATAATATAGGCGCTAAAGATTTCAGACGAAATGGAAATATATTATATATATCTTAAGCAAATTATTTATGACTAATTTGTTACAATATTAGTTATTATTGCTTTTACTAGCTCGCCGTACGAAATACCGAAGCTAAAGCATTCGTGTGTCTGTAGCATTCTCGGATCAAAAATTTTCATTAATAAAAAGTGTATGTAGTCGCCCAGAAACCAAAAATTTATATAACTTATATACTTGGATGTTAGTCGTCGCTCCCTCGATCGCTCGCTCGTAAAACCAAATTTGTGCCCTCTACTCCTCTGAAGGTACCGGAGCGATTCATACCAAATTAAGTACACATATTAATTGCCATCCCATTTGAATCCGCTCGCAGTATAAATCCAATAACCTGTATACTTCCCGAGTTATAGGGCCCAAAAATGTAAAGCCCTCCTTAATACTGCCCTTATAAAAATAATTAAAACACCCGAAAATTTTACTATAAACTCTAAGATATTTTATGACTACAAGAAGTAGCTACTTGTAGCCTAGGCTACAACCTCTATACATTTTATTGCGGAATTATGCTGGGTTTGATAACTTTGTCGATATTTAACAAAACAAGTTTTGGTAAGCGTAAAACGCACCAACGCGCAGAGCTCGCATTTAGGAAAAATGTGCGTTGCGAGCAGTGCTTTTTAATTATTATGTCATTTTGATTAACAATTTGAAAAAATGTTATAGATATAAAAAGACTTACAATTTTTTGTAGATTAAATTGATAAAAAATAAGTTTTGTGCATATTTTAAAATTCAAAATTATAATATTTAATAATTTTTTTCGGACTTTGAGGTAACAATAAGAAAAATTCTTGTAGATAATTGTTTTTAGCTCGCCGTACGTAGTACCGAAGAGGCTAAAGCATTCGGTCGTGTGTCTGTAGCATTCTCGGATCAAAAAATTTCATTAAGAAAAAGTGTTCGTCTCGTCGCCCTGATTCCGAAAATGTATATAACTTATATACTTGGATGTTAGTCGTCGCTCGTAAGACCAAATTTGTGCCCTCTACTCCTCTGAAGGTACCGGAGTGATTTACTCCAAATTTGGTACACATATTATTTGGCATCCCATTTGAATCCGTTCGCAGTTTAAATCCAATCGCCCGTATACTTCCCGAGTTATAGGGCCCCAAAATTTAGACCCCCCCTTAATACTGCCCTTATAAAAATAATTGAAACACTTAAAAATTCTACTAAAAATTCTAAGATATTTTTTGTTTACAAGATTTTTTCATTTTGTTAACCCAAAGCCCGAAAAAAATTATTAAATATTATAATTTTGAATTTCAAAATTTGAATTTTTTTTTTTTAATATAATCTTAAATTAAATGTAAGACTTTTTATATTTATAACATTTTTTCAATTAGTTAACCAAAAGGCCAAAATTATTAAAAACTGCTCGCATCGCATATATTACTTATAAGGCGAGCTGGACGCATAGGTGCGTTGTACCTAAGCTTGTTCTAAGGGGGGCTCTAAATCTTGGGGCCCTAACTCGGGAAGTATACGGGCGATTGAATTTAAACTGCGAGCGGATTCAAATGGGATGCCAAATAATATGTGTACCAAATTTGGTGTGAATCGCTCCGGTACCTTCAGAGGAGTAGAGGGCACAAATTTGGTCTTTCTCCTTAGAGTCGGGTTGCTTGAGAGTGCAGCTCTAAGTGGGTGGTAAACTCCATCTAAGGCTAAATATGACCACGAGACCGATAGCGAACAAGTACCGTGAGGGAAAGTTGAAAAGAACTTTGAAGAGAGAGTTCAAGAGTACGTGAAACCGTTCAGGGGCGAGCGACGACTAACATCCAAGTATATAAGTTATATAAATTTTTGGATTCAGGGCGACGAGACTAACACTTTTTCTTAATTAATTTTTTTGATCCGAGAATGCTACAGACACACGACCGGATGCTTTAGCTTCTTCGGTACTTCGTACGGCGAGCTAAAAATGATTGGTTGGCAATTTTATTCTTTTATTTTTGATGGCACAATCCATTGTATTTTAGCATATAACTAATTATCATCACTTTTAAAACTGCCGTTGTGACACTGCATCAGTTTAATACTGCCAAAATTCAAAATCTAGCCTGATTATTAAATTCAAAAACAGTAATGAATCAAATGTCAAATCATTAAAAATGCTGTGTAAAAAAGGTTTGAAATACATATTTTTTGAATAATCGATTCAAGTAATAAACAGCAATCGTAAGTAAATTTATAATCCTGTTTTTTGTGTAATAATACAATCATGAAAACTGTCTTAGTGATACTTATGGCCAGTTGCACCATACAAGGTAAAAATCAAAGTTTAACAGAACTTAGTTTAAATAAATCTTAGTTTAAATTTATCGATCGATTAGTTAATCTCAGCATTGTGATCTAAATCAAAATAGCGTTCAAAAAAAGGACTCGATTTTTTCTTTATTATAATTTGCGATGTGGATATTTGTATTACAATTATAGTCAAACGATACAAACTGAAGAAGAACCGTGTGATTATTATTAAATTACACCAAAATTTATTTTAATTCATAGTTAATATTTCTACTTCAAAATGGCCAAAAAGCAGTGATTTTTGAAAATATGAGTTGCGGTAAGATTCTATAGTTGTTCAAATTATAATAACTGCAAGTAAGTACATTTATAATTCTGATTTTTAGAAAAAACATAATAGCGTTCAAAAAAAGGACTCGAGTTTTTTTTAATTAATATTTGCGATGTGGAAATTTGTATTACTTTTATAGTCAAACGATGCAAACTGAAGAAAAACCGCGTAATTATTATTAAATTACATGAAAATTCGGCATCAGTCATAAATGACCTATGTTCTGTATACATATGGGCACATGGTGCCCACGGGTGACCCTATAGTCTAATAGGTAACCTCAAAACAAAACAAGAACTGGCGCTAGCGCCAGTGCTATCAGCTCGCCGTTCCGGCGAGCGCGGTCACATCAATAAATACAAAACTAAAAGCGATAGCAATTATTAAAGTACAAAATTTATCGTTATGATATTTCATCGGCATTTAATATGAAATTAATAAATTTCTAAGTTTACGTATATAATTCTTAATCATCGACATTATACTCACATAGCCCATTGAACCAATCTAACCAATTATGATCCCGACATTTATTTATTCCTGTACCATAACAGTTTTAATTTCCAAAAACCCCACATTTAAAATTGCACACATCCACATGGGTTACGTTAATATCGTTCGTTTCGTGATTTGCCAAGGATATTGATAATTATTTGATGAACATTTCCTAATTTTATTAATTAAAACACAGAAGCAAATGGTTTATACATTGGAAAATATAACCAAACAAATTACTGTCACATAAATATAACTTCTTCATTTTACTAACAGATGGCGATCGATGTCTGATATACTTCAAAATATATTTATATTATTTTTTTTAAGCCTATGGGCTCACAATTTGAAAAAACTTTAATCACATAAAATATCTTAGAATGTTGAGTAGAAAATTCTAAAAATTTTAAAAGTTGACTAAGGGCAGTATTTAGGAGGGTTCCAAATTTTGGGGGCCTATAACGCCGGTCCTGTACAGACGATTGGATTTAAAATGCGACGGGAACATCACGGGCATGGAAATTATATGTATACCAAATTTCATCAAAATCGGCCCGGTACCTTCAGACGAGTTACGGTCACAAACTCAGGTGTTACGACGGACCGACCGAGCGAGCGAGCGAGCGAGATACATACATCCAAGTATATGAGTTATATATATTTTTGGATTCAGGGCGAAAATACAAGAACTTTTTGTTAAGATTTTTTTTCGATCCGAGCATGTTACAGACACACGACCAATCACTATAGCTCTTTTGTACTTACTGTACGACGAGCTAACAAACAGCGCCAACTGGATACAACAAATATAAAAGAGAAATTAGCAAGAAGAATTATATATTATATATATATATATATATATATATATATATATATATATATATATATATATATATATGTATATATATATATATATATATATATATATATATATATATATATATATATATATATATATATATATATATATATATATATATATATATATATATATATATATATATATATATATATATATATATATTGAAACGTGCCACAAATTCACTATAAATATCGCGGTATCAAACTTTGAACCATTTTTTTTTTATTTCAAATAATAATATAATAATAATAAAAATAATTTAATTTGTTCAAAGAGTAAAACTCTATACATATAGATTGGTAACAACTTCATAATAATGTTTACATGAGTATATTTATATATAACTTAAAATGGATCAGATGTTCATTAAAAAAGATCTAAGTTTAAAGCAGTTCTCATGTAAAGGGCAGTGTCTCGCATCTTCTCCATGGTTGGAGCGGCTAGTAAGTCTGATATGGCATTTTCTGCCAGTTGACGTATGTGATGTAGATAGTTGGAGCGGACTGGTTCGAAAATGGGACATCTAAATAGAAAATGTTTTAAACTGTCTTCTTCTTGGAGGTTGCAAATACTGCAGGTTACACCTTTATCAAACATGTGTCGATAGCCATCTTGAAAATAATAAAATGTTTGATTATTTGTTGTTCTCAATTGGCTGTAAGTTTTTAGGATATAAAAGGGAATTTCTACGGATAAATAATTATTAAATGTAATGTAGGTTTGGAAAGTAGGGCAGTACGTAAATTGTATAATTCTTCTGGTATCTTCTTCGTAAAGTATTTCGTTGTAGGATTTTATGATGTTAGTTTTTTCATTTTTTAGAACGATACTGCTCTGCTCTTCCCAAACTCGCGCGAAGTTCGCCTTGTTGAGTGTGTCCTGTAGGTGTCTGACCCAGTTATGTTTCTGTTGCTTTTTAGGTGGAATAATGTTTGTCAATTTGTCGTTTACGGCAACAAGCTTGTTATAGCATAGTTTAACATATCTTTCTTCTGTCATTAGGAGTATTTTAAGCCAGTAGTTGAGTATTCTTTCTAATATTTTTAATTCCATATTAAATATGCCTGTCTCCCTTCTTATAACATATCCTGTAGTGGATTTTTGCCAACCAAAAATAGTAGTAGTAGTAGTAAAAAGTATATTTATTTACTATCTTTATTTCCTTGTTTTGGCATACATGATTCATGTGTCGTTTTGGTGGAAGTCCCACATGGAAGTGGATTATGTTTGTTTTCTCTTCATTTACGGTGAGATGATGTGCGTTGCAATAATCTGTTAGTGCGTTGAGCTTTCTTTGTATGTTGTGTGGAGAGTGTACAAAGACAACTATATCGTCTGCGTACTGTAACGACAATATGTCCGAATTATTGTTTATAAAGTAGCCATCGGGGTTTCTTTGTTTAATGTAGTCCTCTAGATCGGAGATGTATAACGCGAAAAGTAGTGGACTGGTGCACTCGCCTTGTAGCACGCCTTTGGTGATTTGAATTTCTTGGGATAAAGTATTATTAACACTGATTTTTAGAACTGCTTCATCGTAAATATTTTTTAAAAGTCTTATAATCTTGCCACTTATACCTATGTGGTAGATTTTATTCCATAATATGGAATGAGGTAAGGAGTCAAAGGCCTTACGAAAGTCTATGAAGATAGCGTAGACACCCTGTTTTATTTGTTGAGAACGACGATTGAATTATTGAGCTGAGTACAAAGATGTTGGCGGCGCAGGATCTTTTTCTTCTAAACCCAGATTGGGCTTCTAGCATTATTTTTTTACTTTCACACCAGATTTGCATTCTATTATTTATAACTAGGGTCACCCGTGGGCACCATGTGCCCATATGGTATACAGAACATAGGTCAGTTTTGACTGATGGCGAATTTTCATGTCATTTAATAATAATAACACGGTTTTGCTTCATTTTGTATCGTTTGACTATAATAGTAATACAAATTTCCACATCGCAAATAATAATAAAGAAATAATCGAGTTCTTTCTTTGAACGCTATTTTGTTCTTAGATCACTATGCTGAGATTAACTAATCGATCGCGTATTGCATCACACTGTGTAACATCCGATAAATTTAAACAAAATTTTGTTTAACTTTGATTTTAATCTTGTATGGTGCATATGTGTTGTACATTTAGACAGTTTCTATGATTGTATATAAAAAACAGGATTATAAATTTACTTACGATTGCTGTTTATTATTTGAATCGATTATTCAAATAATATGTATTACAAATCCTTTTTACACAACATTTTTAATGATTTGACATTTGATTCATTATTGTTTTTGAATTAAATAATCAGGCTAGATTCTGAATTTTGCAGTATTAAACTGATGCAGTGTCACAACGGCAGTTTTAAAAGTGATGATAATTAGTTATATGCTAAAATACAATGGATTGTGCCATCAAAAATAAAAGAATAAAATTGCCCACCCAACCATGTTTCTAAATATGTTTGAATTATCTCTTCAACATTTTATTTCTCTAATAATCAGAATTATAAATTTACTTACTTGCACTTATTATAATTTGACGAACTATAAAATCTTACCGCAACTCATATTTTCAAAAATCACTGCTTCTTGGCCATTTTGAAGTGAAAAATATTAACTATGAATTAAAATAAATGTACAGAAACACGTATTTGCTAAAAATATATGCTAATTAGGCAATAATATGCACTTATTTCATATTATATACTTAAAAATTGAAATTATAACATGCTACTCCCCTTAAACTTAAGATTAAACATTGAATTGAAGATTTATCACACAAAATCCAAATTTGACATTTCATTCTGACGTTTGATTCGTTTTTGTCTATTTCAAAGCAGACTGAGCCTTCTGAATCGTAGTGATTGTTTTATTTCAGTATAAACTATTTGATTATTTTTTATAACATTATTAACAGTCGCCATGGTGCAGTGGCTAAGTGTCATGCCTTTCACCCTGGAGGTCGTGAGTTCGATCCCCGTCTATGCCAATCTGCATTTTTACAAAAAAAGCGTTCTACACAAACTCACTCACTCACCTACACACTCACATACAAACATTTCTGGGTTATTATATTAATGATTGAAGTTATCGCATTGATTAAGGCGATTCCTCTGTAGTTATTTTTTTCTAGACGATCTCCTTTCTTATGTATTAGTGTTAATTTTACAGTTTTAAGATCCCGTGGTAAGTCTTCCTCTGTGAGGAATCTATTTAGTAGGTTTTTAAGATACATTTTCCACATATACGGAAGGTTCTGAAGTTGGCAACACTGTTTTTAATCGCTACAGTCGTGTTTAAAACTGGTGTCAATTTAAATCAAATAAATAGTGTGAATATTCTATTTTTATATATAAATATAGTGTTGTGATTATTCCTTAAATCCCCTCCTAAAATAAAACCATAATTCACTTGTGAATATAGTAATTCACTTTAATAAACGTGTTTATTGCTAGAATATCATGTCGGTAAAGTTATCCACAGTTTTCTACAGCATACAATTTTTGTTGCCAACATAAAAAACTAAAAATCCCCTAGATTTTTATTTCGCTTAATACGTGGTATTATGACCTCAATTGTGTTTCATTTTGTGTAGAATATCAATAATTAGCTATATATAAACAAAAACTGTAGAAATATGTTCAGGAATTATGAATTATCATTAAAAACCCCCGGCTCATAGGAACAAACAGCACGTCGTCCGACGTATCCCTGATTTACAAAAAATCTAAATGTCTAAGAAACAAGGGAGAACCGTTTTTCGTAATCTACACACTGACACCTTTCAGAAAATGTATAAAACATGAATTTACTTAGTGCATGCATTAAAAAAATAACATTTTAAAATGGAATTGGCTACTTGTTACATCTTCTTAATTTGTATGAAAATCTACACAGTCCTTATGCAAATGTGATACATCATCTTAATCAGTGCACTTTTTGCTATCATTTAAGGTATAATACATAGAAATCGAACGAGTGCAGTCAACGTACATTGAATAGAATCAAAATGGTGCACCTGCGACTATAGACATTTCCCCAATTTACAAAAAATCTAAATGTCTAAGAAATAAGGGAGAACTGTTTTTGTAATCTACACACTGACACCTTTCAGAAAATGTATAAAACATCCCACATAGCACCAAATCCCGTAAGACCTAATAAAGACGTCCAAAAATATGACATCTTTAAGACTTTTAGTTAGGACGTCTTAATGACATACATAAATAAGACAACATTTAACAAAGTCTTCAAGACGTCTTTAAGTTGGACTTAAATAAGACGTCTTGTAAATGTCGTCCTCAAGACAACTTAACGACTTCCATCCAGACAAATTTAGGTGGTCGTATAGACGTCTTTTTTTGGTCTACAAGACCAAACCAATGCGGAGATATGCTGCCACCTATATTAAATTTTCAGAACCTATACTTAGCTTTGTTCGTTTGTCCTGCACTGACTGATCAGTTCATGATTTGTCTTTCTTCCACTTATAATGATGAATAAGGACAGATTATGAACAGAGCAAAAAATGCAGGTCCAACGAACAAACCTATAGCATTCTACAAGTAGTTTCAGCTAATGGAGACAAGTTTATAAGAAAAGGTAAGTATTTTACAAACAATTATTTGCTGTGTAACAAGTTTGTGCATTAGTTATTAATTTAAAATGTATATATTATGCATGTTCTACAGTTTTTATGCAATGTTCATAAAACAAAACCTCATTAAAAGTACAAGTAACAAAATATTATAGAACAAAGAGGATAACACCTTACAACGCTAGTGTTACATATTTAATAAATAAATAAATACATGATGTTTACAGAAACAAAAAATTCTTAGTATTGGAGGAAGGATCAAAGAACGTGGACAGATGCAATATATGGCCATTAGGAAACGCCCCCGTAATGAAAATTATAACCGGTAACAATTGAATCATTCAATTCTCATTAATATTATAGTATAATTTTTGTATATTTCAGAAGCGCTGCGTACAGATTACTGTAACTGCCAATGATGAAACAAAAACTGAACGAGAACAAGAATGGATGAGGAATGTTCATGAGCGTTCAGCTAACGGCTAAACCTGGCAAATAAAATTACTATTTTGCCGTACACACTGTGATTTCAAATATGTTTTCTTCAGTTTCAATATTTTCCGTGCTGCACAACCGTAGCGGACAACCTAAATAATACATTGTGTACATATGCCCAGACTTCTTAGTTTGAATGCTACGGTTGCGAGTTGCGACGTATGTAAACTAGAAATCTATCTTAAATGAAGTATATGACTGTATACAAGCAAATTATAATTAATTCCAGTTAATAAATCAACTGCTCTTTATTTGTAATATTTATATGTTTAATAATGTATTATACTATTTTTTTATAATTCGAATTTGTTGGTTATTTATAGAAAATTCTGATATTACATTTGTTTTGCTATCTAAAAACAACACATTTGGATGCACTATTAAGTATCAAACAAATGTGTATTTTGTGTAGATAGTAAAACAAATGTAATACCAGAATTTTCTAGCCTTATAAAAATCACTACCTATTCCCGCAAGACCACAAAATGTCCAATTTTGGACGTCATTATTTAGACCTATAAGAGTCTAATAGTAGTCATTTTGAACGACCTATAGACGTCTTATTGTTGACTTATAGTTATCCTTTTAAAGTCTTTAAATTACGTCTTTAAGACGTCTTTTCGACACGTCTTAAATTGGTCTTAAACGAGCGAAGTTAGACGTGTAGAGGACGTCGCTTTGTATGACTTCGGGCTTCATACCATTAATGACTTTGACATCTTAAAGACGTCTTTCAGTTTGTTTTGTGCTATGTGGGTTTGACATCTTAAAGACGTCTTTCAGTTAGTTTTGTGCTATGTGTGTGGGATATAAATTTACGCAGTGCACGTATTAAACAAGATTTGGTAAGCGTAAAACGCACCAACGCGTAGAGCTCGCCCAGGTAAAGCCTGTTCTACATTATACAAGTTTCATACTAGAAACTAGTACAAGTTTTAATACTAGAATCTAGTATGAAACTTGGGTAATGTAAATTATGCAAAATCACATCAAATTTTGTGTACTAGATACTTTTTATAAACTAGGTCTGGTCCTATTTTCCATCCAAGTTCGATACTATTTTGGTAGATACCAACTTGAAACAAATTAAAGGCTTTGACGTTTAATAAAATTTATATTTGTTGTCAGAAGAAATAATCAAAACGTTAATTAATTTATATGAAATTCAACCACTGTTGTATAAGGTATAATCTTATAATAAAAATAAGAGTTATATATTTATGATATTTTGTATTATCACAACAAAATTAATTATCTGCACTTAACCTCCAAATGTCAAATTTATAAAAATTTGTTGGCAGAACTGTTTTAGACAAAGAACACGAATATCTCTATTTACATCACACTGTACTTTACTATTAAGTATCCAAATTTCATACTAGATTCTAGTATTAAAACTTATACTAGTTTCTAGTATAAAACTTGTATAATGTAGAACGGGCTTAGGATATGCATTGCGAGCAGTGGCTTTTAATTAGTATGGCCTTTTGGTTAACAATTTGAAAAGATGTTATAGATATAAAAAGTCTTACATTTTTTTTGTAGATTATATTGATACAAAAATATATAAAGCAATCGGTCGTGTGTCTGTAGCATTCTCGGATTAATAAATATCTTAAGACAACAAGGGTTTGTCTCGTCGCCCTGAATCCAAAAATATATATAACTGGATGTTAGTCGTCGCTCGTAAGACCAAATTTGTAACTCCTCTGAAGGTACCAGAGCGATTCACGCCAAATTTGCTACACATATTATTTACTATCCCATTTGTATCCACTCGCAGTTTAAATCCAATCGCCCATATACTTTCCGAGTTATAGACCCCCAAAATTTAGAGCCCCCCTTAATACTACCCTTATAAAAATAATTTAAACACCCAAAAATTCTACTAATAATTCTAAGATATTTTATGCCTTCATGATTTTTTCATATTGTTAACTCAAAGGCCATAAAAAATTATTAAATATTATAATTTTGAATTTTGTTAACCAAAAGGCTCGCATCGTATATATTACATTTAAAAAGCGAACTGAACGCATTCATGCGTTGTACGCGTACCAAATCTTATTTATATAAAAATAAATTGAATTAAAAAATGAGATGGTATGCTTAAAATTTATATAATTATTTTTTTAAGTCGAATTTTGCAAAACACTTTTAAGAATATATTCTAGACATATTAAGACAAAAAAAAATCGATTCTTTTTCTTTTCACAATGTGAATACCCCCTTAATAAACCGAATATATTTTATGCAAAGTTAAACTCATTTAAGATTTAAGAAACGTGGCAAACTTCTTAAAATATCGACATAACTTTGACAGTATAGTTATCTTTTGTCGAGTTTTTGTTATACATAAAAAACAAATTGCATATTTTAAAATTAATAATTATTATATTCAAATATGTCTTTATGGACCTTGGGTTTACAATATGAAAAAATTTCTTTATCTTTACGTCGGACGTTCATATGTGAACATGTAACTGATGGTTACTGTTCACGAGTTCGCCTTTTTGAATGTGATGTGGATTAAGGAAATAAAATGCACAAATAAAATATAATTTAATTAACAAAACATTTATTAAATTCAGATAAAATATACATTAATAATCACAGAGTTATATTTAATAAAAGTTAAACAATACAAATAAAAAGTTTAGGTAAATTGAACAAATTATAAAAATACTTTGAAGCCACAATGATTTAAAACAAACAGAATTATTCCATGTACAAAATATTTACTTAAAAATTATTCAAACTCTCAGAACGCTAATCGCAAAAATATTCAATATAAAAATTATTTAAAGCAAATAAAACTAAAACATTTACTGATATGATAAACTACAACAAAAAATTATGTAATTCTAGTTTTAGTTAATTTACCTGAGTTTTTTTACTATATTTCTGCGTATAATTATATGATTTATAATTGTAACTTTACATGGACTTGTAAATTTATATCCATTATTTACATAGTGTTGCTGTCTTTTAAAAATCGTATTTAACAAAATGTTTATTATAATATGAATTGAATATTCAAAATAAATATTTGGAATGTAGTTTTTGGAAAGAAAAAGAAGTGATTTTTATGAAACCTGTTAGTTGCATCAATCAGTATTTGAATAATAGTGATTGATGCTTAAGCCCTGCCACCTCGACAAGGTCGGTTCCACGTCGGCAGGGACCCGCCTCCCCCCTGAAATTCGTCACTTTAGTAAGAGTTGCAATCGCGAGTACTCGCCGCAGACTTGGACTTAACTATCGCGCGAGCCCCACCGAACAGACAGAGCCTCTGCTTCTTCTGATCTAGTCGACACGCCTCAACGACGCTAACCCATTTAAGGATACGGAAGGCGATCAAACTTAAAGTTCGTTTTACCAAGGACTTACAGGACTTGGATCAGTACAGGAAGCGCTGCCGGGCCGCCAACTGGTGAACGAGTACCTTTGATTGCAACGTTACTACACTGCGAATTATATATTATTCGTCGCTCGTTGGGTGCCCACTATTACATTTAATTCCATTTATTCAACACTTAAGTAAGAGTTTGTTTCTTCCAACCGCGGAATAGCCAAATTCCGTGGTCTTTTTGCGCGCGACGATATGATTTTATACTCCAGCAGGAGATCACACGGGGCCACTGAATATTTTGAGTACCTTTGGTTTGCAAACAGTTACATAAGTGTGAATACCCCTTAAAGTTCAAACATTTGGTGCACCATACACAGCTGTAAAATAATTATACAAATTAATACAAATTAAATTAAATTAAATAAAATTAAATACTCGTAGGGCCCTACTGTAGACCTGAAAACATAAATTAATAATTAGAAGTTGGGGAAATAAGTGGCCTTAAAACCGCAATCATTCCCATTTATATCACACACAGCATACCACACACAGCATACCAATACAAAGCATACCATACACAGCATACCACACACAGCATACCACACATAACATACAAAACAGAACGGACACATTATATAGGAATACAATAGGTTAACAATTAGCGTTTTTAAATCGTCGATTTTACCACGATATCGATATCGTAAATAATACCTCGACTGGAACTGGAACTGGAACACATCCGACTGCTTTGCTCGATGTTTTAATACTGTTTATAAATGTTCATTATAACTATAGGACTGGTATAATAAAAATCAAGTTTTTCGACATAAACACACACACACACACACACATTCAATAATTATTTGATTCTGACATTCTGTTAATGAAACTAGTCATTATAATGTTTCTACATTATAGTTACGTATTCACGATTTTAAATATTTATGGCGATTTGAGACATTGACAAGTACAGAAGAGCTGTGGTATTCGGTACGTACAATGCACCAATGCGTCCAGCTCGCCCTTAGGTAAGATACGCAATGCGAGCAGTGTCTCCCTTCTACTTCACGCTTGGCATTAAAATTAAAAAAAAATTTTTTTTAATTATTATGAACTATGGGTTCACAATTTGAAAAAAACAAGTAGCGAGCATAATAATAAACTGTAAAGCCATCTATTGATGACTAGATAACTGCTCGCATCGCATTACTTATAAGGCGAGCTGAACGCATAGGTGCGTTCTATAATAAATGAGTCTCTTTAAATATTTGCAATTCCGGGGAGCGAACGTTAACTATATGCTGATTGTGGTTAGATATTAAATTCTTTATATTACGAATATATTTCATATTTACGAAATATTTTGCGTATAATGTTCTCATATTGCAAACAATAAATAATTAAAAAAAAAAAAAACAATATATATGTAACTAGTCTATATATAATAGTTGTTATTCGTGATGATTTGTGTGTATTGCGCCAAATATTTTTCTTTTCATATTTAATGTTATTGTTTGATATATATGTATCAGATTATCTAATATTATGTTGTGCATAATGCCAAATTTATGTGGTTTTTGTTTAGAAATTGGCAAAAAAGAATATTTTAAAATATTAATATTTAAATTAAATACACAACATAAATCTGTCAAGTAATTAACAGAATAAATTTTAATCGCTAGAAATTCATGGGAGTAATTTAATTGTGAGATTTACTAGGGAAGTAAATCTATTTATCGTTTATAATACGGAAATCTATGGAGTAAAGTATTTTACTTGGTTAGTAAATAAAATCTACAGAGTAAAAGTTATTTGTTGAACGTCTGAAATAGCCGCTGATACAAGTAATTTTACTTCTTTCAATTGTTTTGCTCAATTAGTTATTTGTTGAACGTCTAAAATAGCTACTGATACAAGTAATTTTACTTATTTCTATTTGTTTATCCAAGTAAACGCATTTGTTGAACGTCTGAAATAGCCGCTGATACAAGTAATTTTACTTATTTCTATTTGTTTACCCAAGTAAACGCATTTGTTGAACGTCTGAAATAGCCGCTGATACAAGTATTTTTACTTATTTCTATTTGTTTACCCAAATAAACGCATTTGTTGAACGTCTGAAATAGCCGCTGATACAAGTAATTTTACTTATTTCTATTTGTTTATCCAAGTAAATGCATTTGTTGAACGTCTGAAATAGCCGCTGATACAAGTGTTTTACTTCTTTCAATTTTTTTTTTACAAAACTAAATTCATTTGTCGTCCATTGTCAGATTTAATTGACCCGATTTAAAACTATTGTTCTAAACGTATTTATTAGTAAACTAATTCTTTTTGTACGATATTTCTAAATTAGAGTTTCGTAAACTAAATTTACATAAATAAACGTCGATTCGGTTGCCTGACCGGCCACCCAATATCAGGGGAGATAGCAGGTTTACCAACCGATTGGCGAAGATCCCAAATTTTCTTGAGCAAGTATTCTTTAATTATTTATTGTTTTGAGCTAGTAAAATTGTCAATTATTTATTGTTTTTGAGCTAGTAAAATTGTCAATTATTTATTGTTTTTGGGCTAGCAAAATTGTCATTAATTTATAGTTAATTGAACAAGCAAAATTGTCGATTATCTATTGTTAGTGAGCAAACGAAATTGTCATTTATTTATTGTTAATGAGCAAACAAATTTGTCAATTGTCTATTGTTATTGAGCAAACAAAATTTTCATTTATTAATAGTAAATTGAACAAGCAAAATTGTAATTTATTCATAATAAATTGAACAAGTAAAATTTCATTAATTTATAATAACTGAGCAAATGATATTTCATATATTATTGTAAATTACTCTGTTCTGATACTGTGAGGGCGATATGTGATGAATAGTTTTATGGTATGTTCCGCCAATAACGGTTACTGATCGACTGAATAAACCTGTATTCAAAATCATCCACACAACAAAAAGATGTCTACGCTATATCTATTTAATTCATCGGGTGTTTGTTTATTGTGACTGAGAAAATATTCCGAATACATGAACTATATTACCAAACCACTCTGGCTTGAGATAAAAAATCTCTCCTAGAGAACACCTTGTGTCTGTTGATTTTATGCGCAGTAATAAACCAGTCGATGTCCGTAACTAGTAGCTAATTTAGCCAGTGGTGTATCGGTGAAACGTGAAATGTATTGTATAACATATTTGTTTAAGTAACTCACAATTTCATACATTGTAGTTTTGGTTTGAATCATATAAAAATTATATTCAACAAATTAAATACTTTTGTTTTGAAATTTGATAGAATATGTTTATTCAATTGACTGTTATCGAAACTGCTTTTCATAAACGTATGTGCAATAAATTGACTTTTATGTTAAAGGATTCAAATTCTTTTTATTTCGTTATCATGTATATTTCCTTTTCTGTGCGACTTTAAATAAAAGAATTATGAGGTTACTACGGTTACACAACGTAGGGTTTATTTTAGACGATCACGCCAATTAAAAATTTGTTAAATAAAGTAGAGTCAAATTAGATATTTGTTGAAACAATTTGATTCAAAATAAAACGGTAAATTTTATTAAATTTAGCTTTATTTTAGTGTTCAATTCAAGTTTTGTACTTTTGTATTAAATTAATTAAATTCATTAAATTAATTCTCGTTTAACTTAAATTGTTAGTATTTTATTAACTTGATTTTGAATTATTTGTTAGTTATTTATCTGACTAAATTTTACGTAATGACGTCACGGGACGTTTTTAGATTTTAGTGACGTAATGAGTGGGATCCGCGCGTTACAATATATATATATATATATATATATATATATATATATATATATAAATATATATATATATATATATATATATAGAATAACAATTTCGATTTTTACTAACACACCATTTTACCTCACTGTTAAGTCGACTTAATTACAAGTCACATGTTTCAGTGATTTACGATAGTCAGAATTAAGTCTTGTAACCTGTAGCATCGTGCTATATTGTATTTTAAAATAAATCATTTTTAAAATACTTTGCGTTTATTCAGAAAGTTAACTAGCGCAGTGGGTAGGATTGCCAATAACGAAATTAACGAATATAATTTCGGTTCACAAAGTGATTTGAGTGGCAATTTAAGAACTTTAACTTGTGAAAACCAACGCAAAATCTTCGAAGAGGATCTCCTGCATCTGAGAGAAATCAGCATCTCCGAGTGCAGCCATTCCTTGGACAACTACCACATCGGTGAATCAACAGCTTCAACGCAAATGAAGTGGACATTGATTGCCGTGAGTAGTACTTATGTCTAACAGAGGTCAATTTAGGGAAATAAATTCCAATAGTACCTCAAGTTCAAATTCTGATTCTGACTCTGGTCCCGAGAACCATCCCCAAAATCTAAGTTGCTTTACACCACTAGTGCTTACACCAATTTTAAGAAATCCCACTTTGATTTTACCCCAAAGCCTAAATATGGCATTAAAAAAGGAATACCTCGAAATGGTACCTGATTTTTATGGAGAACGAGAACTTCTCCCACGATTCGTAGAAGTCTGCGAAAAACTTGTAAACAAATTTTATGATACGGCAGATGTAAATAACTTCCAAAATGAGTATTTAATGTCAAGTATCCGTTCTAAAATTAAAGGCGAAGCTGCCATTAATATATCTAGTTGTTGTATTAATAACTGGTTAAGTTTAAAAACCGCGCTAATAAACACGTATGCAGATAAAAGAGACTGCTACACCCTTAACGCGGAAATGTCCGAACTAAAACAAAATTCTAATGAAACCGTATTTGAATTTTTTAATAAAATACAGCATTTACTTAATTTGCAAACTTCATATTTTACCACAAATGTACCTGGTAATGGAGCATCGATTTTAAATGCATACTTCCGTAACTATGCACTTAGAATCTTGTTACGTGGCTTAAGAGAGCCAATTGGACAACTTATGCGTGCTAAAAACCCAGTAGATTTAAACTCTGCTCTTAGCATGTTAACTAATGATTTTCAATTTGAAAATGATATTAAAATAACAAAATACACCATGAACAATTTTTCAAATATGCAAAATATGCAAAACAACAAACAAGCTCAATATAAACCATTACCATTGACAAACTTCGCGCATAACACTCGTTTCCCATTTAACAAACCAATTAGACAACAATATACTAATCAAACACCTTTTGTAAACAAAACCAATTTCTCTGGTCCTTACAACAAATATCCAACTCATAAGCAAAACTTACCCAAACCAACCCCCATGAGTATCTCGACTAGATACGCTCAACCATTCCAACCCAGACCCGGACCTTCAATACAAAATCATACTTATTCCCGACCAAATAGACAAAACTATATAACAGTGGAACTTTTTAACATAGACGAACAAACACCAAATACATATTGCGAAGAACCAAATTTTGACAATGAACCCGATCTCTACTACACCGAACCATCAGTAGAATTCCCTGTTGAAACAGAATACCATAACGAAACACAAAATTTAAATGAGAATAATTTTTTAGAAGGCCCAGACTTGGATCAAAATGTAAACCAGTAATTGAAGTAATGAATTTAACAAACCATCAAAGTAGACTACCTTATATTATAATCCCTGAATATAATTTAAAAGTTTTAATAGATACGGGCAGTACTAAATCTTTCGTCAAACCAGAAGTAGCAAATAAATATTTCAAAAATGCTATAATAAAAGATCCTTTCCAAATATCAACCGCACATGGAACCTCGACGGAACAATTTAGCACCCTTATACCCATTTCTAAAATATTTAAAATACAAAACCATTCTGCACTAAAATACCATCTTTTTAACTTTCACGATCAATTTGATATACTATTAAGAGTTGATAACTTAAAATTATTACAAATATTAATCGACATGCACAATGACTTGATCATAACACCAAATTGCAAAATTAAAATTCGATATCACGATCTTAAAAATAAAATCAACACAAATAATATATCAAATACAGATACAATTACAATAGACCCGACATCCGAAAAAATGATCCAAATCAAGGTTAATTTAAATAATGGAACTGTAATTATACCTCAGCATAGAATAAACAATTTAATAATTCCAGAATGTGTGACCATTGCAAAAAATTATGTAGCATTATGCACAGTAATAAATCCTACAGAAACAAAAGAAAAATTAAACATAGCAAACCCTATTGTTACAAAATACTAAACGCAAGTAAAATACACAGAAAACCCAATCGCTTTATTCAAGAACCCAAAAGATATATTAGTTTTATTTATTTGACATATACACTTCAAAACAATTGTATATTACTAGTATCAATTATGTATCCTAGGTTACATAAAGCTATCTTTCGTTACATCCTCCCACCTGAGTCGTACGTAACGACTCAAACAAGGGAACTTGCTGGTTTCACTGCAGCAGCTACTTCTAGCGGGTAGATTCGTTGTACTGGCCTTAGAAGTTCAGTCGTAGATGTGCGTAGCCGTAGAAGACGCACATGTCCATCTTTCCCGGGTATAACTTCTTCAATACGAGCAAGTGGCCAATCGATGCGCTTCTTGTTATCGTCACCAATAAGTACTATATCTCCCACTTGAACAACGGGTTTTTTGCCCTTATTATCAATTCTTTTGCTCAACTGTCCAAGATATTCACTACGAAAAACGACGTCGTAGAGTTTCTTTAAGTTTGCATTTGTATTGACATCGACGTCGCATACTAGATGCGTTTATTGAATCTAAATCTGGAACACCCACTTGTTTGATTTCTTGAAGAAACATAGCTGGCGAGGTCTTCCTCTCCTCGCCACAAATCGTCTGAAAGGCAGATCCATGCTGTACGGTTTTCTTTTATAAATAGTGGTCCCGCGAAGTCTACACCAATCACTTCAAATATCTTTCCATCCTTTACCAGATTTTCTGGAAGAACGGTTGGTGGTGACTGCAGATGATCTGTTTTATATCTTTTACAAATTATGCATTTTCTAATTACTGCACGTACGGTCTGTCTACACTTTAGAATCCAATAACATTCTCGAATACTACACATCATGATAAGTAGTCCAGCATGATCTAATTTCACATGTTTTTCCATAATCAATTTTTCCACAATAGGTTGCCGTGGATCCAATACAACTGGAAATCTGAATCCAAATTGATCATCTCGAGTTGAAATCGGTGTCTTTAGCCGAATGATCCCTCTGTCATCGACAAAACAATTTAGACAATTGATTCTAGCATCATTTATTCCAATAAACGACTCCCTTTGAGCAAGTCGTATTAAGGTGTCTTCAGCTTAATCCAGTTCTTTCACAATTAATTCTTCTTTTGTGCGAGTTAAGGACGTACATCTACAATTAGAGATAACTCGCTGTATCCAACCTAATAAACGCACAATTTGTGAATAACGAGAAAAATAGATTGTAAAACAACTGTCTGTCAGCCGACAATAGCGTTTTATATTAGTCATTGCCACGACTTCCTGCTTCCCAGAGTTATTAGTCGACTTTTTCTTTTCTCGGTTGATCTCGGCCTCTATAATCGGTGGTACTGCAGTAGGCCAAAAATCAGGAGCGTTCTTAAGCCACTCAGGCCCCTCCCACATATTGGCTTTTGATTTCTTCCTTTTTTCGTTCTCATTATTAAAATCAAATCCGTTTACTGCCATGGTAATCCTTTGCTCGTTATCCACTTCAGCGGCTAAGAATTCCATCAGTTTCGTGAGTCGATCCTTCGGAATTACTTCTACGACACTTCCATAACGTTGCCAAGCTCGGAATAATTCTTCTGGCAGCGATGACTCGACAAGTGGGTATAGCATTGCAGCACATTTATCCGAGGTAACTCCTAAAGTGTCTAATGCTCGCATATGCGATTCCAATTTATTAAATAGAGTAGCCAACTGAGTATTCTCATTAGATTTCACAGCATTTTTTAATACTAATTTCAATAGCTCTCGTACATAGACCTCTACTAGCAGATCATCTTTACCAAAACGGTTCTTGAGACTACTTATAACCTTTTCGTAATTGTTGCCAGTAGGAGGAAAACTATTGACGAGATCACTCGCACGTGAATCAGGTACCATTGCTTGAATTAGGTACTGGAACTTATCTTCATTGGCTATGTCAGAATCTTCATGAATCTTTTTAAATTGGCTCCAGAACCTTAACCAATCCTTAATTTCACCACTAAACTTCTTTAATTCTATCTTGGGTAAATTATAAGAGTGTTTCTTATTCTGTCCTACTTCAGATTCATGACATATCTCTGAAGTCCTAGAATTAATGTCGTTGGTAATAGCTGTAACTTGCGAAGCTGCCCTGATATACTTAGCTTTATACTCATCTGCGGCTGCTGATTCAGCAATTAGGTCACTTTCATCCACATCAGCGTCAATTAACAAATCAAAACACTTCTGATCAATTTCTTCTAGTCCGGTGACCTTGTCCTTCAATAACTGGAAAGCTACCTTTACTTCAGCTATATTAATAGGGTCGTTTGCCAATAACTCATTTAAATTATTCAGACTCCGGGTGAAATTTGATCGCCAAGCTCTCCTGGTCTTATTAGCTCTATCCATTGCAATTGAGAATATTTACCACGTCCTGTCACGGTCGCCAAATGTTACAAAATACTAAACGCAGGTAAAATACACAGAAAACTCAATCGCTTTATTCAAGAACCCAAAAGATATATTAGTTTTATTTATTTGACATATACACTTCAAAATAATTGTATATTACTAGTATCAATTATGTATCCTAGGTTACATAAAGCTATCTTTCGATACACCTATTATAGTAGAAAAATTCGATAACTATGTAACTTACTCAAGCCCGAATTTCAATCACTTACAATCAAATAAAATTAAATTTGATATCTCCAAAATACGAATAGACCATATGAACACAGTTGAAAAATTTGCAATATATAAATTAATAAAAGAATATTCAGACATATTTCATTTAGAAGATAACACGCTTTCAATTACAAACCAAATTAAACATTCAATAAAAACTAAAGACGAAATTCCGATTTACACTAAAACTTATAGGTATCCTCAAATTCACAAACAAGAAGTTAACCAACAAATTAAGAAAATGTTAGATCAAAAAATAATTAGGCCTTCGAACTCATCATGGTCTTCACCCATTTGGATAGTCCCCAAAAAATTAGACGCCACTGGAAAACGTAAATGGCGAATTGTTGTGGATTACAGGAAATTAAACGACAAAACTATTGGCGATAAATACCCTCTACCTAATATAACAGATTTTCTCGATAATCTTGGACGATGTCAATATTTTACCGCCTTAGATTTAGCTTCTGGATTCCACCAGATAGAAATGAACAAAGACGACATATCAAAAACCGCTTTTAACACCGAAAACGGACATTATGAATTTTTACGCATGCCATTTGGCTTAAAAAATGCTCCGGCAACATTCCAACGAGTCATGAACAATATATTGAGAGGATTAACCAATCAAAAATGTTTAGTATATTTAGACGATATTATTATATTCAGTACAAGCTTGCAAGAACATATAAACAATTTAAAATTAGTGTTTGACCGACTCAGAAATTCAAATTTTAAGATCCAACTAGACAAATCAGAATTTCAAAAGAAAGAAGTGGCGTACTTAGGCCACATTGTTACCTCTGATAGTGTTAAACCAAACCCAGACAAAATTATAGCTATTCAAAATTACCTAATACCAAAAACCACTAAACAAATAAAAGGATTTCTCGGACTTTTAGGATATTACAGAAAATTCATAAAAGATTTTGCAAAAACTACTTAACCATTAACTAAATGTTTAAAGAAAGACGCAATAATAAATATTGAAGATCATGATTATATAAAATGTTTTGAGACATGTAAAAATGTATTAATTAATGAACCACTTTTACAATACCCCGACTTTACAAAGGAATTTAATTTAACGTGCGATGCCAGCAATTTAGCAATCGGTGCCGTGCTATCACAAGGCCACATTGGCAATGACCCTCCAGTTGCTTACGCCAGCAGAACTTTGAACAGTTCTGAGATAAACTACTCTACTATTGAGAAAGAACTTTTAGCCATAATCTGGGCAACACAATATTTCAGACCCTATCTTTTCGGACGCAAATTTAAAATTTATACTGATCATAGACCACTTCAATGGCTATTTTCATTAAAGCAATGTAGTCAAAAATTAATCAGATGGCGGTTAAAACTTGAAGAATTTGATTATGAGATAATTTACAAAAAAGGAAAATTAAACACAAACGCTGATGCTTTAAGCCGCATTCCACACGAACATGACACTCAAAATAATAAATTAAAAGACACTCACAAAAATCTATCCCCATTAACACAATATAAAAATTATTTAACTAATAAAGAAATAACCAACATTAATAACAATAACATTTTAGAAATAGAAGGAGACTTATTTGATACACCATCCAATAATAGCATAGCACATTTTGTCAGCAAGGATTTGAAAATGTCATCAGGCATCGCTAAACAAATCACAAAAAAATTCAACAATTTAAGTAAATTAAAAAATCAAAATTCGAAACTTCCTAATGTAATATTTCAAAAAATTAATGATAGATTTATAATATACCTAATAACTAAATACCGGTATTTCGATAAACCAAGCAACCAAGACATATTCTATAGCTTATTAAATTTAAATCATTTTTGTATAAAAAATAACATCAGTTACTTGAGTATCCCAATATTAGCCTGTGGAAAAGATATGCTAAATTGGTCAGATGTTAAATCCATGCTACAATATATTTTTAAGAATAATGAAGTACAAATTACTGTCTTTAAAAAACCAAGTAACTAAATAGAACTCAACATAAATGAAACAGACAACACAGATGCATTTTTCAAATACATGGAAGACTTTAACAACCAACTTGACCGAAATAACAAAAATTCAGAAGATAATCAATCACTTATAGTCGAAGTAGATAAAACTATTAAAAACTCAGACGATGACGCATCAACTGACAGTGACAACACAATACATTCAAACCAGGAACACCCTATAGTAGGCATTCCTATAGTAGACTGCCCTGTAAACCACGGTAAAAACAAAATTATTATCTCCGAAGTTGAATTTAACCCTACTAAACCAATTCTCACTAGACTATATAAAAACAAACAACGAATAGCCATACAATTTTCTAAAAATAATTTTGAACAAGAGATAATCAATTTTGTCAAAGAATTCATAGTACCAAAAGTAAAATATTATCTTTATTTCGAAAATATGAGCCAATTATACGAAAAATGTCGAAAAATTCAGTATCATTCTTCAAAAACATTTCAAAAATAATACCGAAATAAAATTGATTAAATGTACAAAATATTTAGAGGACATCTCTGATGAAGACGAAATAACACAAGTAATAAAAAAATTCCATGAAAGCAAAACAAACCACAGAGGTATTGATGATACAGAAACACGCATAAAACAACACTATTACTGGCCAACACCACGTAAATCAATTCAATTTTATATTAATAATTGCGAAATTTGCCAAACTACTAAATATGACCGCAGACCCCTCAATTTAAAATTTAATGTCACACCAACAGCAACTAAACCATTTGAAATATTACACATTGACAGTATTACTTTAGAAAAAGCTAAATTTCTTACAATAGTAGACTCATTCTCAAAATATGCACCAGCATATGTATTAAATTCAGCCCAAGGCATATAAATCGCTAATAATTTAATAAAATATTTCACCCATCATGGCATCCCCGAGAAAATAATATCTGATAACGGGCTAGAATTTAAAAACTCGCTGGTTAAAGAATTATTAGAACTACATAAAGTAACAACGCACTTCATCAGTTCTCAACATCCCGAATCTAATGGAATAGTAGAAAGATTCCATTCTACCCTCATCGAACATATTCGATTATTTAATAATCAAGCAGAATATAAAAATGAACCTATAGAAATTAAAGTTAATTATGCTTTACTAGCCTACAACAACACAATACACTCAGTAACTAAATTAAAACCCTGCGAAATAATAACAGGACATTTAGATTTAAAATCCCCATTCAACATAGAAATTGACAAACAATTAATAAATAATTATATACTCAATCACAGAAATAAAGTAAAGCTACTTTATCAAAATTTAAATGACAAAATTCAACAAAATAAAGAAAAGGTTATAAGCAAATTAAACGAAACTAAGGAAGAATTAACACATATCCCCGAACTTGTACACGTAAAAAACAGGCAAAAACAACAAAAAACCTGCAATAAATACAAAACAGAAAAATTAAAAAGAATAAATAAAAATTTAAAAACGGCCAAAATAAATACGAGACACGGTAACACTACAGAAAAAAATACACCTTTCTAACATAAAAAGACTCAGAACAGGAACCAACCAATTTGAAATTCTTCCAGGTTGTTCGCATTCGGACTCGGACAAGGACAAGAAATCAAAAACATAACAGAAAACCAAGGCATCTTACCCATAAATTTGGGTATAGCCAAATTAGAAAAGACCAAACATACATTCATTCATTACTACGACCTGACAGAACTATTTAACGAATATATTCTTAAATACTTAAATATTCAATACGAAAATTTAAAATTAAGTACAACTAATAATATGATATACGCTAACGAACTAAACAACCATAATAAAATAATTCTAATTTGCAACTAACCATAGAACAAAAACTTAATAATATCAAATATCAATCGATTAACTCAAAATCCAAAAGAGGCCTTATCGACGGATTAGGAAAAATATTCAAATTTGTAACTGGTAATTTAGACGCAGAAGATGGCGAACGATATAATAAAATTCTTGGACATTTACAAAATAATGAACATCAATTATAAAACCAATTAAAGCTCGCCTACTCCGTAAACCACCAAATTATAAACAATTTTAATGATACAGTACGAGATATACAGCATAACGAAATAGTTTTAAAATCACGAATCTTACAACTCAGTGAAATGGCCAAAAGAAATTTAGAACAAGTTGATATATTATTTGCAAAAGACTTATATAATCAATTAATAACATTCTATAGTACTATCCTGAATATTTTACAAGATATTGAAAATTCTATAACATTTTGCAAGTTAAGAATTCTGCATCCCAGTATCATAAACCACGATGAACTACTAGCAGAACTACGGAAAATATCATTACATTATAAATATCAGTTACCATACGAACCAAATCGCGAAAACATATTAGAATACGAATCACTGTTAAAAGTAAATTGCAAAATTGATTCCCTACGAATTACTTACCTTATAGCTGTCCCTATCAATTACGAAAAGAAATTCGAACTCTATTACCTTTATCCGTTACCTACCTACCATACAAGAATCAGAAATTGTAACAATAATTCCCGAAATCGGATACTTGTTAAAATCAAAAGATAATGAAATTAAGCCTCTAAACGACATCTGTACTCGAGGTAAAGTATATCAATGTCCGAATCAATTCCACATTCACCATGAAGAAACTTGTGAAGAACAAAGTTAAAAATCAATAAAAACCATGTAGAAGTGATTCCGGAAATTAACCAATATTTAGGAGTATTTCCCACAGAAGAGAAAATCACCATAAAATGCCCACAACGAACCGATATAAAATCATTGACTGGAATATATTTAATTAAAGAAAATAATTGTGACATTTACATTAAACAACAAAAATGAACGTATCAAACTAAAACATACGGCAAACCTATACTGCTAACGGAACTACGATTAAAATTAAAAGTTAATAAAATCTCCAACTTTACAATAAACTTAAAAACATTGAAATTAAAAGACATCATAACTAATTCACCTGTGGTAATTAAAAAGAAGAACAAGTAAATATTCACGTGCCAAGCATCTGGACAATAATATTATATATTACAATTCTAATTGTTGGTATATACCTACTAATCAAATACATAATCAATAAAAAACAAAAATTAAAACGGAAAACTATATCAGAAAACGTAGAAGCCATCGAACTACCAGGAGGAGCCTCATTCTGAGAAGGGAGGAGTTATTATATATTAGTTAGTTAGTCAGAATTAAGTCTTGTTACCTATAGCATCGTGCTATATTGTATTTTAAAATAAATCTTTTTTAAAATACTTTGCGTTTATTCAGAAAGTTAACTATGTTAGTTATTTATGATTCAAAATAAAATTTGGTTACATTTGGTTACAAGTGTAGGCGGTGAAGCGGACTTCTAATTGTCAATATTCTTCTGGTATTGAATTAATAATAACACTAATGTTTTACAGACATCAATTTGCTGTGAATAATAAAATTGCATTAATAAAATTAACAAATCAATTTCATTTTCTTTTTGTTCATTTATGAATTTTCAATAATTCAATCTATCAAGAAATGCAATCACTACAATTGGTTGCTCGGTTATTAATATATTATCAAGTTGAAATTTATCGGCCGCAATTTTTTTTTTATACATTAATTTAATTTAAAATGTTTATTAATTAATTTAGAGCTAAATTTATTCAATTTATTATGTATAATTATTTTAAAATTCAATCAATCATAGTAATAGGCCATTAAAATATTAATTATATCAATTTTTAACATTCAGTTTGATAAGTAATTATGTTTTAATACCTTTAAAAATATCGCCAAATTCAATGGAAACATCCCACAGACATGAAAATTTACTTTAATATGAAGTCCTTGCAGCAAAAATGTATTTTTCTAAAATCAAATTCTTAAAATACATATAAATACTTATTAGAACGATATAAGTTACCAATAGGGCTTGATCTTCATGCAGATAATATATATTTAATTGGCCAATATTTAACAACATATTTTTCGCCTAAAAATAACACATTCAATAAATTAAACTAAACTATAAATATTTAACAGTTTGAATCGTATATTGTGAATATCACTTTGGTATATGTGAACCCGGGTACGCGGTTATTGAACATGCATATTATAAACTTCAAGATCCATATATTTTCTTAATTAATTTTTATTAAAGTGAAAACAGAAATCGACATGAACTCTTTATTGGAGTAAAAGATAATTATACGTGTTTTGGTCATTTTTAATTTCTTATACGTATGTATTATAATTACGAAATATCTCGTGATTTTAACGGAAGTACACGTTTTGACCATCCCAGAATAGTTTCTACCTATTTCCGAAATAATGACTGTGTGTGTAATTGTTTGTGATCGCTCTATAGCAAAAATTGTTAGTGATAAAATTAAAAACTTTCAACTTAAAACTTTAACCGGAAGTAGTGGTTTACTTTAGCTACGTTTGTATATCACGGAAAAGACACTACTTAAAGAAAAATATATTTTTATAAAAGTTACAGATATATTAACCATTCTAGCAATAGTTACATACAATATAGTATATATTATTTATAATGACAAGATAGTCGAGTGAAGGACTCTCCAACGTTGATATATATATATATGTAAACGTCAAATAAACATAAATTTGTATATATGGCCTACTCTGTGTAAAGGTCTCTGTGCGTGCACATAACGGTTATTATATTATTTTAAATACAGTTATCAACTTACTTCAAGATGAGTCCAGAAACTCATAAAGTAGATCCACCCCATTTGAGTGGTATAAGATGCAAAAAGAACAAGTAACTCGAAGGAGCTGGCTTCCTTGAACTTACCATTATATAAAAACATAATTGCAAAAGCTAACTGAACAATATTTGATACTACACTTAGCAGTAGAATTAATGAAAATGTCTCATTTATTTCTTGGACGACTATAACAAGTTTTTGATAAATTTCTGTGATTTTTAATAAAATAAAAGTTGGACCATGTCTTCCATACAACTTAGTTTCATCTAATTTGTCATCCATAGCCTCCAAATATTTATTCAAATAAATAAACCTCTCCATAACTGAACCAATCGCTAATATCCACAAAAATAAAGTTATAAATCGAATATATACAGGGTAAGCCATTGTGAAAATATCTAATAGTTTTTTTGGTAACGCTCTATCGGTTATAAAAATTATTGCTATACCTACAAAAAAAATAAATCCTTTGAAATAAATAATTTTTACCGTTGCAAAGTTATTACGGACACTGAACAATTGAAAATTTTTATATTTTTCTTCAAATAATTCAAATAAAATTTTATACATTAATTTTGCGTACAGATTTGAAATGAATAATAACCAATTGTCTTTTTTTGTATTTTGGTTTCAATCAAAGACAAACATTTTATTATTTTTTTCAACTCTCGTTTAAGTTAAAATTCTTACATTTCAAAATTTATGAGTCCCTAATAATTTTGCAAATCTCTGTATTACCGATTGGCATAAACGTTAGATGGACCGCCCCATATGTAAACCAATATTTATAGGTTAAATTGATGCTTAATTGTGGTAATTCCAAGTCGATTTCTTCTAATAAATTTATAGCATTCACATAGTGCTCGTGACGAATTAAAAATATAATTACTGATGCAAACGATATAATAGATGTAAAACAAAACAATATAATAAGAGCAAGATACGTTCTTAAATCGTCTTTATTCGTAATTTCAAGCCTCACGTATTGGCACGTGAAAATTATTGAATACAAAACTAGAAAAAACAAATAAATTTTTCATATGCTAGTTTATGCTACGTGTGTGTGTGTGTGTGTGTGTGTGAGAGAGAGAGAGAGAGACAGAGAACGCTCTAGAGCCAGAAACTGTTTCAATAACCCGTAAACGGCATCAGTAAGAGAAAAGGCCATTATAGATAAAGTTGTAGATATTAAAATTTCTAGCAACTTTGGTTTAAAAGTTCTTGTTCGAAAAATGTACCATGTACTTGAAAAACATTTTTGAAAATAACTATGGTATATTTACGTTTCCTTATAGTTAAAAAACATATTGTTTCTTAGCAGTCACAGCAAGAATTAAAATAAACATTATATAAAGAAAGGAATTGTTAGTTGAATAAAGGCCACACTAGTTTCTTGTTATTTATACGTCTAACAATTATAGTTTTTTGAAAGTTACCTGATATTGTCAATAGCGGAATCCAATAATTCCTGCGTTTGTCGATTTTAAAACCATCCTCTGTTTTTACCATTTCAAAAGCGTTAAGTCCATTTAATGCTAATACTATATAGATATCTTTGTGAAATTGTTGAATTGTTTGCGAGAAATACATTGTAGTCTCTAGTGTGAACGGTTACACGTAGAATAATCAAATTGAATTGTATCGAAGCATATTTATAATAGGCGATTCATATAGGTACATTAGAGAAAGAATATTAATCTTCGTAAAAAATGTATAACCATAATTTTTCACTTTTCAATTCTGTTTCTGTGCCATTAGCCATTAGCTTTCTCGAAGAGATGTTTTAAAATGATATATGTAAATCACTATTATTCTAACTCTAGCCTACCTAACCTCATGATCATGACGTCATGAAATTCCCCCATTACCGATTACAGGACAGTTTTATAGATAAACATGCTAACATTGCACCTATGCATTCAGCCTTATAAGTTACAACAACAAACAATACAACAAACACAAAATGTTTTGTGCGCAATAGTTCAATTATAACCATGCCGTACGTCCACACAGTCGCATACAGATTATGTATAGAACTAGATTTGGGACGCGTAAAACGCACCAATGCGTAGAGTACATATATTTTAGTATATACACAGAAAATTTCATGTCAGTCCGACAAATATTCTCGAAGTTACACGCATATTTATAAAAAATGTTTACTATGTGTTAAATGCTTTTGAAACGTTTCTCTCTTGTGACAAGAACTAGATATTTCAATATGTATAATATTCGTAGCTCTTAATATTTAGCAGCAATGCAAGACGTTTTGACAGAGGAAATCTGACTAACAAATGCGCACCTCAATGTCTTGAAAATCGTAACTCTAACCTCAACAATAATAACGTAACTGTAACACGTAAATCGAAAACGAATTAGAATACATATTCTTAAGAATCTTAGCTAAATGAATCGTCTGTTCCGAGCGCAACATAAACACGGTAAAGGGTAAACATTTCTAAGAAGTGTGGCGCGGTGAGGGCTCCAAAACCCCGCCTACGTACAGTGCGATACATTTAATACCATGAAAATTGCTACTTAGTATATTTTTCCATACAATCTTATTTTACCCCTTTAAGAGATGATTATCCAAAAATCCTGGTAAATATCAATTTTCATAGTATTCTACAAAAAAACGGAATTTTCGTACAAACTTGCATCCCAAATAGGAGATGGAAATTTGTATGGGAATTCCGTTATTATAAAGTTAAAACCATGAAAATTGGTATTTGGCCTTTTGGTTGGAAATTAAGATAGGTATACTTCACCATTTTTGAAAATTGATCTCTTAACATTGGTAAAATGTGTAAAGTATTTTTTCCGCCAAAACGGTAACAATGATTATCATTTTGACGTAAACATTTTATTCCACATTGACAAAGAATAAATAAGCTTACAAAATGGAAGAAAAGGGATAACTAATAACGAACGAAGAAACATGATTCTCATAATCATGATTACTTTGATTAGTTAGATTGCTAATCACGGTTTGAAGAAACACGCCTATTCTAACAATGTTATTTTCCTAGGGGAAGTTGAATCGATGATGACACCAAACATATTGGATGACACATCGCTGCTCTTGCCCAGAGTCACAGAGGAACCCACCACTAAACAGGGACACGCTAAAAATCCAGATAAATACAAATGGAATATTGTATGGGGAAATGTATTTGCTTTGATTTATCTACATGCTTGTGCTGTTTACGGCCTTTACCTTGTATTTGCCGCTGCCAAATTCGCCACAACTTTGTGGGGTACGATTTATTTTGTTTATATATATATATATATATATATATATATATATATATATATATATATATATATATTTATATAATATATATATATATATATATATATATATATATATATATATATATATATATATATAATTTGCTTCTTGAGCCAATTGTCTGACTATTTTAATGTGTTTCCTACAAAATTTTATATGCTTCGGCCGAATGTTCGGCGCTTCGGCGAAAATTTAAGCCGAATATTCGGTATTCGGTAATTCGGCCAAACCATGCTTCGATGCATCTCTAGTTAATACATCTACAAAATTGTTTCCTTATAATCGTTGCGGCGTTGATTGTCAAAATTTATAAAAATGATGAATGCACTATATATGATATGGGCACATGATGCCCATGAGCTAACATATGTCTGAAAATATCTGTGCAAATTGGATGTACAAATTTAATTGAGAACTTTATCATTTTCAGCCATAGGTCTCGGCTTGATAGCAATTTTAGGAGTGACAGCAGGTGCCCACCGACTTTGGGCACATAGGTCATACAAAGCAACATGGCAACTTCGACTAATTTTAATTATATTGCAAACAATCTGCTTTCAAAATGACGTATACACATGGGTACGAAATCATCGTGTTCATCACAAGTACACAGACACCAACGCTGATCCTCACAACTCTCAACGTGGATTCTTCTTTGCGCATATGGGATGGCTAATGATTAAAAAGCATCCAGATGTGACGAGCAAAGGCAAACTAATTGATTTCAGTGACCTCCTTAAAGACCCACTAGTCAGGTTTCAAAAAAAGTTAGTATTATATAAATTAGATTCTCAACTTCAAATTTTCAAAATTAATATGTGCGTTTACCCCAAAGAGGGTGAAAACGCCCTCTGGATTTCAAAATTTAACACTGATTCAAAACTATTAAGAAAATCAGAAATCAAAATTTTAAAATTCGCGTTGCATCTTTAATATTGGCGATATAATAGGGATACAATGGAAACAAAATAAGAGATGAGCGTCACACACACACACCGGCCACAACAGATATATTTTTTATGTAATGAGAATGAGCATTCACACAATTTCTAATTGAATAATAATTTAATTGCAGATATTATTGGATATGTATGCCTCTGTTGTGTTTCGCAATGCCAGTAGCGGTACCGTGGTATTTTTGGAATGAGAACTTTCGGAATAGTTGGTACATATGCCTCTGCCGCTACGTACTTAGTTTGCACATTGCATTTCTTGGAAACAGTATTGCACATATGTATGGCTATCGCTCATATGACAAGTAAGTACATATTATCATTATTATTATTATTTATATATATTGTCACGAGAATGTTAACGTGCATTCATGGCGGAATTAGCCAGCGCACAGTGGAGTATTTGTATGAAATAACCGGTCAAAATTATTTTATAGATTTTATTCAAATATTATGAAATAAGAAACAATATTATATGATAATAAGCTACTATATATAGCTTTAATTTGGTTCATGGCACATATTGAAAAGTATTTTTTAAACTAGAGTTACGACTATTTGAAGAGCGTCATCTTTTCAGGGTTATGTTCAATTGCACCTAACATTAATTGTATCTCAGCAACGTTAAGCCTAAACAAAGTTTTATTTCATGAATTATTTTTGTAATTTCATAAGCTAACTTTTATGTTATGGCAAACATTTTCGAAAATGTGAACCTCTTTGAGTAATTTGCTAATCAGTGTTTTTGCTTGAAAATCAACGTTTTCAACCCCCTGTAACTAGGAGGGTATTAAAGCAAAATTAACGTTATAGGGGTTTTTTGGAGTAGAATTCGAAGATCGACACGTTCCCATAGTCACTTTTTTTCTTTCTTTTTTAACCTCTGAGTTGGGGTGTAACTCACCCACCCCCAACGAGAAAACAAACTAATTATTTTTAAATATTTCATATTTGTCCCATTTTTAATCTAATTATCAAAAAAATAATAATTCTGAAGTGAAACGACCAAATGACTGTACAATATATACTCTTAATATTTAAACTAATGGTATCCAAAATGGCGGAAGAGTGCGGAAGATTTTTCTTCGAAATTGATTAAAGAATAGTCTGAATATTATGCGTGTACAAAAAAAATAACACGACAAGACGCGACAGGTACTCAAAAACACTATTATACGAAAGTTTGATGCAAAAAATATCACACATTTATAGGACTTGCAAATATTATTCGTAAACTTATGATTTTAATTGCAAATTAAATATTGATTCAAAGTAAAGTACATACCTTCTCCTACCATATCAAAATCGTTTTTGTTTTTCAAAAATTCAAAGACCAACAAACACAAATTACAAAATAAATGCGTACTGTATTATAGCCTAGTCGTTACTCAGCGCATTCGCTACTTACAATGACTGGGTTCTGATTTAATTTACGTATGTAAATAAACATTTGGCGCCCTTTTATGGCAACAGTTTGACGGGCCAGTCATTCTTCTTAATGAAAATGCCGATTTGTTTATATTTCGACTAGATTTGTGATTTCGACTTTTGACCGGGTTTTTCATACAAATACTCCACTGTGCGGCGGATAGCTTTGTGAAGAAGAGGGTGGATCTTAAGGGTTCACTAGAAGTGGGGTTGGTTAAATTAAAGCAACTATATTTCGACTCGTTAATATAATTACAAGATTTACTTAACCTGAGCAATGGAAGCCAATACAAAAATGAAAATAGAAATTAATAAAAGTAACAAAATAAAATAAATAAAATTACTGGTCCAGAATTTGTTTAGGATTGGGCCATAGAACGTCCTGGATCCAGCCGAGATAAATGAAGAAATATCCCCACCATCCCACGGCTTCACTTGGTAGTTGGTAGTGCTGGTATACCTGAGATTAAACAGAATATAAATAAGTAAAGTGCCGCAAAATAAGTAAAATTATTAAATTAATTTAAATAAATCAAAATTAACGGCAACAATAATAAATGAAAGTACGAGCCAAAATATTTAACCAAAGTCGAAATTAAATATACTGAATCATAATATACAACAAACCAATAACTCAAGTAACAAGTACAAATATAAGACAAGCTTAGGTACAACCCACCTATACGCTCAGCTCGCCTTATAAGTACTCCACCCTCCCAATCTGCACTTTTTACTTTCTTTTACGAAGTAAATAGTAATTATAGGAATCACCAAAAAAATCGAGATCTCGAATCGAGTTTTCCCAGGATATACACGTTTTGACCTTCCCTGAATCGAATGTTCTATTTTCGGAGTGACGTCAGTGTGGGTATATCTGTGTGTGTGTGTGTGAACGCTCTAGAGCCGAAACTGTCAAACGTAAAATTGTGAAACTTCAAACTTGAGATTTGTATATAGTCTAGATGGGCACCTTCTATTTTTGATAGTAATATTCAAACCAGAAGTGCATGTTTACTCAATGCATTCTTTTTAGCTCGCCGTACGAAGTACCGAAGAAGCTAAAGCATTCGGTCGTGTGTCTGTAGTATTCTCGGATCAAACAATTTCATTAACAAAAAGTGTTTGTCTAGCCCTGAATCCAAAAATTTAAATAACATATATACTTGGATGTTAGTCGTCGCTCGTAAGACCAAATGTTTAACCTCTACTCCTCTGAAGATACCAGAGCGATTCACACCAAATTTGGTACACATATTATTTGGCATCCCATTTGAATCCGCTCCCAGTTTAAATCCAATCGCCCGTATACTTTCTTAGTTATAGGGCCCCAAAATTTGAAGCCCCCCTTAATACTGCCCTTATAAAAATATATAAAACACTCAAAAATTCTACTAAGAATTCTAGGATATTCAATGTCTTATCTACAAAAAATTGTAAGACTTTTTATATCTATAACATTTCTTCAAATTGTTAACCAAAAGGCCATAATAATTAAAAAGCACTGCTTTACGCGTTGGTGCGTGTTACGTGTACCAAATCTTGTTAAACTCCAATATAACTAGAACGGCTGCACTTATAACAAAGATAGTTCTGTTTATAATGAAAGATATTAATATTTCGCACATTTGTTTGAAAAGTTTCTTTGAAAAGGTACCAGTTGCGAGAAATCCGCTATGGAAAATCTTTATATTCTTATTTATATTGTCATGGAAATGCATTTGTGAGATTTTTTTTATAGTTATCGTATTACTTATGCCTGAAATAATAATAATAATGTATGTCATATTGCGCTATTTAACACACAGATAAACTGAGTTGGTGAATTTTAAAGATTCAATATTTATGTTTCATATTGAACAAACAATATTCGATAACATGATAAAATTATAAGCTAATTGGTCAGTAATTGGGTATTACTGTGGAGTATTGGTATTTTTGTAACAGTAATGTTTGGAATATATATTTCTAATGAAAACTAATTAAAAGAATGTTCTGTGTTGACCACAACGGATTTTTTAGATTAAAAAATTATAATTTTTAGTTTTTATGGCCTAATGGTAAATAATTTGAAAAAATGTTACAGATATAAAAAGTAATACAATATTTTGTAGATTACTCTGATATAAAAAAAAATCAAGTATAATTTCAACCTTCATTATACACACTGGGTTAGTCTAATCCATCGACTTTCAAAATTGGCGGTATTTTAAAACCAGATGATGGTGTGGCTCCCGGGGTGGGTGAAAATTAAGTTTAATCTTCTCACTATTTGGCGATCGAGCGACGCGGATATATTCACTTGTAGGGATCGAAGAATGAGCATCAGAAATAAACACCTGGGTTACAGTTACCCAGTGTGTACTCAACGTTACAAAATTAATCTTTTGCAAAAAATAAAAATTCATATACAAACTGTTTGCACTGTTTTACTATGTTAAATATTATATTAAGATACACCCTTGAGGTAATTTGGAGGTTATAGAAGTGTGCATTTGAAAAAAAATATGTTGTATTACGTTGTAGCGTGCCTGGGCGTGGCAATGTATCTAAGTAAAACTACTATTAATTACATTTCCAATAAGGTTACTCATTTAATGAACAAAATTTAGGATACTATTTAACTATTTACCTTCACTTTTCACTCATTTTAATCCCCAATACTTCCTCAAGACCTTAAAAAGATGCTAATTTTCATTTTGCAAAAGAAGAAGAAATCTGATTGGAGCGAATTTAAAAACGAACCTACCATCGTGAAGATAAAACTTAAATTCCAAAATCTTTATTTTTCACTAAACTCCTAAAGTGAAGAAAATGGTTTTTGAAGAAAATTTTTTTGTTGAACTTTTGTCACTATGTAACTTTTTTCAATATCATTTACTTCAAAATTAGTGATATTATCGCTTTTGGTGAAAAATTTACTATCTCATGAAAAAAGAACTGAAATTGGTCAAATTGGGTCCGAGAAACAAGTACTTGAAATCGCTGGGTCACCCTAATTCAAGTGTTAGTATTTTATAGTGTGTATACTGAATGTTAAATCAGAAATTATAACATTTAATAATTTTTTATGGCCGTTGGGTTACCAATATGAATAAATATTGTAGATATAAAATGTCAGGGCCCTATAACTCCTGAAATATACAGGCGCTTATGGGATGTTAAATAATGTGTATAGCAAATTTGGTTCTAATCACTCCGGTACCTACAGAGTAGTAGAGTGCACAAATTTGGTCTTACGAGCGAGCGAGAGAGACGACTAACATCCAAGTATATGGAGTTATAGGGCCCCAAAATTTGGACCCCTCTTAATGCTGCCGTTATAAAAATAATTTAAGCACTTAAAAATTCTATGATACTTTATGTAATAGATATTTTCATATTGTTTGTCCATCAAAAATTATAATATTGAAATTTAAAAAAATTGAGATACCACAAACTCGCTTCAAATACATAATATAAATCAAATATACATAATAGAAATCGATGAAGTTAAATCAAAAACTTTAAAATATTATATAGAATTATTATAACTTTTGGGTTTACTAATTGAAAAAAAAATCGATATAAATAGTAAAATTAGTGCATATTTTAAAATTCAAAAATTATATGAATTCTGCAATCCTTAAAAAGAAAAGATTTTGCAGGTTTTATTTGCAAAAATTAATTTTAGGTAGTTAAATAAAAATTGAAAAAAAATAATAATGAAAGAAAAAGTAATCTTTTTCATTTCAAAAGTTATCTCTTTCAATTTAAAAAAAAAACAAATAAAAATGTAATTGCATTATCTTGAGATGTGATACTATAAGAAATTAAAATTGTACAATAGTGGAAGTTTCAAATAAAGTATCTATTTGAATGTGTGTAAGTGGTTATTCTATTTGAATGGTTTTGTGCACAATACTTGGAATTTATGTATAAGAAGTGTTTATTTTATATGAATACTATATTAAAATGATTAGTTATAATGAAAAGTTATTTTAAAACTTTTAATATCCAGATCCATCAGTCCTAGAGATAACAAAACACTTCACTACGTGACACTTGGCGAAGGTTGGCACAACTACCATCACGTTTTCCCATGGGATTACAAATCGGCTGAATTGCCCACATACGGTGCAAACTTGCCTCAAGTTTTAATTAATCAGATGGCAAGAATTGGTTGGGCGTATGATTTAAAAAGCGTCTCAACGAATTTGGTTGCCCAACGGGCACTACGTACTGGCGACGGCTCCCACGGACACGTTCACGAAGATTTACTGTGGGGATGGGGTGATGGGGATATGGTGGATGAGGATATGAAATACTGTCAAATATTATGCAAGAAAGATGAATGATGTTTATTTTTTCGTTCATATTAAATAACTTGTTCGAAATATTAGAAACAATATTGCACGCGTTTATTATTTGCGTATAATTGTTTATTAATTTTATGAAGGAATTTGGTGTAGGTACATAAGTCAACTTTTATTCTTATTCTTAACTGTCACTTCGTTAAAAACTATTTGTTTATTAAAATATTATATACCCGTAAAACCGTATCATCACATCTCCCGTATTCCCAAAAGCGTCGACTTGTCACGTTTCCTTCGCAACGCCCAACGTCGGTCCACTAAAACCTGCAAAACCGTCTTTAAACACATCTCCCGCATTCCCGAAAGCGTCGAGCTGTCATGTTCCCTTCACGACGCCCAGCGTCAATCCACCAAAATCCTGTAAAACCGTCTCAACACATCTCTTGCATTCCCAAAAGGGTCGAGCTATCACGCCTCCGTCACGACGCTCAGCGTCGGTCTGCCAAAACCCCGTAAAACCGTCCCGACACCTCTAACACTAAACAAGAAATGTCGAGTTGTCACGTTTTCGTCGCGACGCCCAGGCGTCGACCCATTTTATTCCCGTAAAATGATAATCGTAAATAAAAGAAAAACTGAAACCCACTATAAATTGTTTTATTTCTGAGAAACCTTCCAACTCCAGATCCCGCTATCCGACCGTTGGCGCCCGAGCAAAAGTAACGCAACGCTTCGAGCCTGCAATAACTCGTCACAATATATATATATATATATATATATACACGATATATATATATATATATATATATATATATATATATATATATATATATATATATATATATATATATATATATATATGAGTCGAACCGACACAAATTGTTGAAACGTAGGGTAAAACAAGCAATCATGCTAATCACTTTACATATAATATATAAATAAGCCCTTTCTGCACTTTAGTATTTTTTAAATATTCAGTGCATTGAATATAATTATCTTTGACGTGGCTTACACACTTCTCACTAAAAAATACATTGAGTAAATAGTTAAATGAAATCAATGATTCATTAAATAATAATAATAATCATTCTATTTAAATGTATGTGAGGGGTGCTAACAAATAACTCTACTTTAAAGGACCGACTACTTGGTCCTCCCTTACTCTATGCAAACTTTCACAATATTTCTCCATTCTTAGGTAAACACCGAGTATATTTATTTAATTCAAATGATTTACAAAAATCGATATTTAAAACACAATAAGGCTATTTTAAGTATAAAGAGAAAAGCATAGGAAAGTAAAGTGCCGGGTACTCAAGATGTTTTAATTTAAATGGCCATGGTTTAGCAATATTGTTAGGTTGCAATTGTCACATCCAGGGATGAGCGATTAGCGCAGTGTTTTTAAAACAAACACTTTTTGATCCGAGAATGCTACAGACACACGACCGATTGCTCTAGCTTCTTCGGTACTTCGTACGGCGAGCTAAAAACAATTTTGTTTGTTAGTTATATTATTTTTCACAGATTTTAATTTATTTTTAGTTACATTATTTGTCGGTATTGAACTGGGCTAAAATTATTAAGTAGGTCATACTGGTTGCTATTGCCTGGAAAACAATCATAATTAAGTAAATTTCATGTTTTTAAGAGTGGATAAATGTACAATCATTAAAATTGTAACGTATAAAGTTTTAACTTCAGATTTTATAGTATTTCTAAGTAGCTTTTTAAAAGCCTAGGAATTAAGTTTGTAAAGCCTGTTTTTACTAATTTAGCAACCCACAATACATTCATTTATGGCTGTACTGCGTATACAAATTTCTGGCAGGAGTTAAAAAGAAATCAACAGTGAATACAAATGTTATTTAATTTCAATGTTTCTACATTCTTATACGAATGTATAGAAAGAACATTTTTTGGTAGAGATTAAATAATGTTTCTTACTTTCTTATACGCATGTATTGATATAATAAAAAATACCGAAACTATTATTTTAACAGAAATACACATTTTGACCCTCCCTGAATCTAATCTGACTATTTCTGGAATAATGTCTGCACTTTTTTAATGATAACTTACTGAAGTCACTAAATACAGATCAATTTTCAAGAGACCACATGCTGAAAAATAAGGTTTTGTCGTTGTACAGTATTGGAGCAAAGAATTAAGCTAGAAATATATTGGTTATTAGAATAATTTGTTAATTAAACCGGTTCAAATATTACTTCTTCTTTGCAAACAGGATTTAAGAATTTTGTTTGAATATTCATAGCGTTTCTCTTAGTTTGGTTGGCCTGAAAATTTATTTTAAATATTTAATTTTTCATTTATTAATATATATATATATATATATATATATATATATATATATATATATATATATATATATATATATATATATATATATATACAATAAATAATGAAACACGTTACCTCCTGTATAACCCGAGATGCGAATAGAGTCAAGCTGAAAAACCTAATAAAATAAAAGGACCCCCATAAAAAATCGTTCAAGATATCCACAGTTGCTTGGCCTGCTTCAGCTTTGAAATACCCGCCAAATATTGCAAAATATATATTAATCAAAACATTTAAATTACAACTGGCGATTGATAATAATAATTGCAAAGCAAAGTAATTATTCATAATATCTATTATATCGATTATTAATTTATAGGCTAATTTATAATTGTATAAATTATGATTCAATGATTTGGGGTCACTGATGGTATTTAATTTAAAATCTACAAAATCATATTATTATATCTCTAAACCGTAAAACTAATATTCAGGACTTACCTGTCAAATAAAATATTTGTTCATCATAAATATCGATGCATTCATATTTTTTCAAGAGATTATTCAGATATTTCAAGCGTTCATCAATTAAATAACATAAAACAATAAACTGAAACTCTGAACAAACACTACTGAAATTGTGGTATACATTCGCAAAGAACATTATTTTAATAAATAATTGATTTGGTGTTAAGCCAAATATTGATGTTAGTTGTAAGGGAAAACATAACAAAATTAATAAAATGATCATAATCAATATCATTTGCGCATTATATTTTATAAACGTGTGTTCAATTGACAATAAATAATCGATTTTATTAAGAGTTGCTATTATTTTAGGTATAGTTCGTTTCATTTTGTAAATTGTAATAATACGTGATACTATTGAGGACAATGACACTGAATACGAATTTATCATTTTCACAACAAAATCTTGATCGTTTTGGTCGATATTCGTATACTGTATTGTTGTATTCATTATTGTTTCCTATAAAATAGCAACTTTAGCTCATATTTACCCTGAAGCCTGAAAACCACTTAAAATTAATCTTAATCATAATTCATAAATGAATGAAAGATATTCAAATATATTTGCTACCCAACCAAGAACACGGCAATGTATTGCGGCAAAGCCTACCTCAGAAACAAGTAGGCGTATATTTAGGATATTTTAATGTTTCTTTCATCATTTTAGAATTACGATAAACTTACGTTTTCTACAACCAGATGCAAAATACTTCTTGGAATTAACAAGACGTGTACAATATTTATAATAAACATTGCAACAGTCATGAATGTTGATAATTTCGATGATTTCACCTCCAAATTACGATCAAATCGTATGGTACAAACACCCCCTATAGTAGAAATGATTAAAACCATATCAAATAGTTGTGAATTGTCGGTAAAATATTCAAAAAATCCCATTGCTCGGGTTTAAAACTACAATGTGGTGGTTAGTAGTTAAATGAATGAAAATCGGAAAAATGTATTGATATTTAACGTATTGGTGCGGCTATTAACGATAATTTTAGCGTTTGTAAATAGTTTTATGCTGTTTGATGTTCAAATGAGTGCTTTTAAGGGGAAATTGTTCGCTATTTATCATACCAATAGACTGGGGTTGGTAAAGTACTTTGTTATACGTAATACAAACATAGAAACTAAAGGAAATCTTGTAAACATATCAAAATTATAATCTTATTATAAATGATTTTAAAGAGAATTTTCAGCAGTGGGATTATGATTTGTAGGATCGTGATTACGAACTAGTTTCATTTATCATAAATATTATAGCTTATGTTGCATTTTTTACATTTTATTAAAATATTTACAGTATTTTTGTTTTAAACATTTATATAACCAAAAAATAATGTCTTTCAAGACCTGAAAATACATTTTTAACTATTTCACTGCTATTTTCAATAGCAATAGCAATTGTCTCTGTTTTTGGGCTTTAAGCACAAAATCACATGAAAATATTTCGTCAAAGTTTTTACATGAACAAATATAATTCAAAATATTGCTGAAATATTTCGCATGTTTTCACTGCATAAATATATATATATATATATATATATATATATATATATATTAAAATAAATATTTTACTAAATTAAACCAATGTTTAATCATTTAAACCCTTCATTTACGTGTATGACTAATAAATCTAATGTTCCACACGTTTAAACTTATGAAATCAGTTCTAATTCATGTTTATCCCTTTCGCAACGAAACTCAACTCTAAACCAGAGTAATCTGCCACTAAACCATTATAAAACTAATCACAAACGCGATTCCTTCGACCTTTAAATCCTCTAGCTGATGAAGCAAGTATATTATAAGCACCTTGTTGACTAGTAAACCACTGGTGAGTATCTGAAACGTCGCCCCAGCCATTTTGGTTCCGACACTGTAACTGGTAGCATTCCTTCGTACCCCGAATCTGCCACTAGATCTATCAATCGGTAATACTGGGTCCGTTCTCCGGATGATGGAGAATAATGGGTTTGGTGAGGACGGACGACAAAGCCGTGCCATTTATCTGGAGTTTGGTACGAGGAGTTGATCTTTCGTGCCGCAAAAGAGACGGTAAAAAATAGTTAAAAAAAACCCTTCTAATGGTTCACTAATGAAGCCATTCATACACAATTTTGAGGAAATACGTTTTGTCTTTTCCGATATTATTTTGTACAACACAGCGGTAATTTCCAAAATCTGAATGTTAAATATTTTTTATTGTGATTGCGATGTATAAATAGTTCATGTAATTATCTGAAATATATATTTTAATTGATGTTGTGTTATTCTTACAATATAATTTTTTTTTTTTTTTTTAATTCTTTGTAATTGTACAACTGGCCATATTGGCCAACCAGTAATTCTGTTGTAATACGTATAAATATCATGCGTGAAGGTAGTTCCCATCGGTACTCCTTCGTTTCACTTATTTGTTGGTTTCTTAGGATCCTAGTTCGAGTGGTTTGGTTCGCTTCAGTCGCCTTTTTTCATTTTCGTTATTTAGTATGTCCAGAGCTAGGTTGTTGGAGTGTCTGTAGAGCCTGTCTTCATATTTTCTTGCGGATATTTTTATTTGTTCCTTTACAGTGTTCATTTTTAGATCTTGGTGAAAGGTTTCGTTGGAGACGTACCAAGGGGCGTTAGCAATGATTCGAAGGCATTTGTTTTGTGCTCGCTGGATGATGTTTATGTTAGATGGTTTAGCGCACCCCCACAACTGGATACCATATGTCCAGATCGGGATGATGGTCGCTTTGTAGATGAGTAGTTTGTTTTTGAGGTTGAGGTTTGATTTTCTGCCAATTAGCCAGTAGAGTTTCTTTATTTTTAGGTCTATTTGTTGTCTTTTTGCAGCGATGTGTTTTCTCCAAGAGAGTCTAGGTTCTAGATGCATACCTAGGTACTTTACGTGGTCCTTTCTTGGCAGTATTTGGTGATTGATGTATATCGCTGGACAATGAACTTGTTTGTTGGTGAATATCGTATGGGTGGATTTGCTTTCATTAATTTTAATTTTCCACTTTTTAGTCCATTTTTGGATATTGTTAATTGCTTCTTGTAAGTTCTCTGTGGCTTTAATGGGGTCTAAGTTAGAAGAAAGTACTGCTGTGTCATCTGCATATGTAGCGATTGTTACGTTTCTATGACAGGGTAGGTCGGCTGTGTATATTTGGTATAGTACTGGGCCTAGTACGCTGCCTTGTGGTACTCCTGCTAGTATAGGGTATTCCTGGGATAGGGTGTTATCGTAGTCTACCCTGTATGTTCTATCTATTAGATAGGATTTCATTATTAGGTAGAAGCTATGAGGTAGATGTTTCTTGATTTTGTGCAGTAGTCCGGGATGCCATACTCTATCAAACGCCTGACTGATATCTAGAAAGACCGCTGAGCATACCTATTTTTCTTCCAAATCTTCTTCGATCTCCTTGACGATTCTGTGGACTTGTTCTATAGTAGAGTGCTGTTCCCTGAAGCCAAATTGGTGATCGGGAATTAAGCAGTTTTCTTCTATGATCAGCTTCATTCTCTTCAGAATTATTTTTTCTAGCAGCTTGGACAGAGTAGGTAGCAACGAGATTGGCCTATATGAATTGGATTCATGCGCTGGTTTGCCTGGTTTTAAGATAAGGATAATTTGGGAAGCTTTCCACTTTTTTGGGAAATACTGCAACTTTAGTGTTGCGTTGAAAATTTGTGTTAAGGCAACGATCCCTTTCTTTGGAAGATTTTTTAGCATCATAGCGGTTATTAAGTCATTCCCTGGAGCTTTCTTATTATTTAGGAATTGAATATCTTTGTTTACTTCTGCTGGGGTACACAGATTTATTGGAGGCGAGAGTTGCAGTGGAGTTTCCAGAGAGTTTAATATTTCGTTGTCGTCAGGTTGGTTCGTCTTGTGCGGCTGGAAGACTTCGTATAGGTGTTCGGCGAATGTTTTTGCCTTTTCCATATCAGATCTTGCCCAAGTATTGTCTTTTTTCCGTATCGGCGGTATGTGTTGTTTTGGTCTTTTAAGCTTCTTTGTAGCTCTCCACAGTGAGTAGTCATTATCAGCTGTAGATGATAAGTTGCTTATGTATTCTTCAAATGTATCATTTTTGATGTTTGCTATTAGCCGTTTGAGTTTCGTGCAGAGATTGTTGAGAATTGTTTTGTCTTGTGGATGTCTGCTATGTTGCCATATCCTTCTAGCCCTTCTTTTTTCGCAGATGAGGTCGCGTATATGTTTTGGATAGTTAGGAATATTGATTAGATGTTTTTGCAGCTTCTTGTATGATATTTGTTAGTTGTTCTACGGCTTTTTCTATGTCGATTTCATTTTTAAGAGGACAATGTAGATTTATTTCGTCGCTTAGCTTTTTTCTATACCTTTCCCAGTTGGTGAATTTATTGCTTAGGGAGGGTCTTGCTTGCTTTTGGATGATGGTTGTGCTAATAGTCATTAGAACTAGTGAGTGGTCTGAGTTGAGGTCGTATTGTTCTTCAACTTTTATGTAATTAGAAGAGATACCTTTCGTAATAAAGAAGTCTAGCAGATCAGGAGTTTTGTTAGTATCTGTTGGCCAATAAGTAGGTGTTCCAGTGCTTATGGGGACAAAATTATTTGAATCAATTACAGCTTTCAGTTCTCTACCTTTTGGGTTAAGTAATCTAGATCCCCAATGGGTGTGTTTTGCATTGAAATCTCCTCCTGCAATGAATTTATTTCCTAGTTTTTTGAAGTATTCTTCGAATAGGTTTCGTTTAATTGCGTGCTTGGGTGGACAATAGACAGCTGCAATTGTGATTGTCCCGTGAGAGTCTTTAATTTTAATATTCGTAGCTTGAAGGTGGTCTCTCACGTAGCTTTCTATTTCGTGATGGTTTATTTTTTCTTTTATGATGATAGCCGTACCTCCGTGTGCACTTCCATCAGGGTGGTTTGTGAAGTAGGTTTTGTACTTGTGTATGTTAAAGTAGTTTTTGTCAGTGAAGTGGGTTTCCGATATTAGTAGGATGTCTATTCTTTCTTGTTTGAGGAATATTTCAACTTCTTGTCGATGTTGGGAAAGCCCATTGGCATTCCATAGTGCTATTCGTAGTTTTATCCATTCCTGGTGATGTGTTTGATTAGCGTGGATAACATGTTGATGATGTTGCTATTTTGGTTTATTAGCTGAGTGAACATTGTTTCAAATTTATTTAAGAGTTGTTGAAGCAGGGGGTTGCTGTCTTGGTTGTTTACTTGTATTTTAGTAGCGTCTGCATAAGTGTAACTATTTGGATTGTTGTTGTCATGAGTTTGAGTATTGGCATTTTCTTGTTGTTGTGTTGTGATATTTCTCAGGGAATGATTGTTCGAATTATGGAAGTGTTTATTTTGATGTTCGTATCGGTTTTGTTGAATTTTGCGGTATACGGGGCACCCTTTGTAGTTTGCTGGGTGCGGCCCTTCGCATAGAGTGCATATAGGATCAGTTTCCTTGGCTTTAGGATATTGGTTTGTAGGGTGATGTTCTGGGCATTTTACACAACGATAAGGTTTTGTACAGTAAGTCTTAGTATGCCCATATTCTTGACACCTTTGGCATTGCGGAATATCTTTTTTCCTTCTTGGTGCCTCGATTTCTATCTTAGTTCCTAGTAGATTGGTTAGTTTATAAATTTCTTTGTTATTCTCGGTAGGCTCCTGGTCTATGAAATACATTGGCAATGGTAGTTTGGTATGCCAGCTTTTAATATTGGAAACATTTCTAATGGTGAATCCTTTGTCTGTTAGAGCTTCTTTTATTTCTTCTGTGGGGATAGTCGGGTGCAGGTTTTTTATTACGACTCGGTATGCACGTTCCTCTTTTGATTGGTAAATGTGAAACGCCACTTTATTTTGTCTTAACATATGGATTAGTTTTCGGTAGGCTGTCGGGGTTTTTGTGTTAACTTTGACTTCGTCTTTTGCTAGAGTTTTGCATATGAATTCATCTGTGCTGAGCGAAGTTTGTAGGCAAGCAAGCATGTTTGAAAAGTTTGTCACATTATTTATGTAAACAGGGGGTGGTTTATGTACTGTAGTCTCTTCTTCATTTGAATGATTTTCTGTCGTATTTTCATTGCTTAATGCTAGAAATCTATTTGCTGTGGTAATACTCCCGCTGTTTCTGGAGTTTTGTTTTTTTGTCTTTGGTGTGAGATTGTTGTTGTTTTCTTCTGGTCTGGTACGCTTGGCTGTTCTCCTGATATTGACAGCTTGCCATGAGCATTGTGAGTCTAGTTCGGAGTCTGAGTACGTCATGTCTGTTGGAGGTGGAATACGTGGTGATTGTTGTGATCTGGGTGTTGATGCAGGACTGGTTAGTGGTGAAGTTGTGAATAAAGTACTCTGAGTATGAGGACTCGTGGTGGAGCAAATTGGAGTTGGGGTAAGTGATCCCGTGCAGTATGTTGTGATCGAGGTGGTTATATAACTGTTTGATACATGCGTATTTGTGAGTTTTGTTCCCCCGCTGGTTTCCACCATACTTATTTGTTAGCTTGTAGTTGTGTTAGGATTTGTTTTCAATTTAGTTGGCAACACTGATGTACGTTACCGTCGCAAGCAACTCAGCACAAGGTTAAGCGCGCGCGCGCCTTACCTCGTGTTATTTTCACAGACTTTAAGAATGTCAGTAAAGTTATCCACACTTTTCTCCAGCCACGATTTCTTTTACCAACCTAAAAATAACAAAATCCCCTTGATTGGTTTTGGCGCAACGATTAATACCAAAATTACTTCCCATCACTTAAAAATTAAACAACCACAACGTAACCACAAACAGCGAAAATGTAAATAATTCGTTTGTACACAAAAAATCACTGTTTGTGGTTACGTTGTGGTTGTTTAATTTTTAAGTGATGGGAAGTAATTTTGTATTAATAGTAGCGCCAAAATCAATCAAGGGGATTTTGTTATTTTTAAGTTGGTAACAGAAATCGTGGCTGGAGAAAAGTGTGGATAACTTTACTGACATCTTTAAGATTGGTTATTTGGCTTTTAGTCACTAAATCACTTTAGTTTAGTGGTTTTTTTATGGAACTTTTCACTTGTGAATGGTTATCTATTGTTTTTGTTAATTATATATTTTATTTTAATAAACTTATGATTTGGTTTGTTTTTATATCACTTATTTAGCTTGTGAATAAAATATTATGTTTAAAAATAGGTGCACGTTCGTGTTATATGCAAAACTTTGCAATATAATTAATTCCAAAACAAAAGCATTGGAAATAAAAGTATTGGATAATAACTACTACCAGTTTTGTGCAAAATACTTTTAAAAAAGTATTTGAAATACAAAATACAAATTACTTAATATGTGCTAATTAAAATACTTTTCAATTAATATACTTATTATTGTAATTGAAATACTTTATTAATAAAAATACTTCTTTATATTTAAAATACTTAATATTTTGTGTCAGCGGCAATTTTTAGTATAGCATTATGCAACGCGTTTTATATCATTTCCTGTAAGAAATGATCGGTACGGAGACTGGTCAGAGGCGGTCGAAGGCGAAGGGATTACGTAGTACCTATTGGTTATGATATTTCTCTGTCAGTATAGTTTTGCTGTTCAATGAGAATAGTAGTGTTTTTGCGATTTGTGCCCTGTGCATCTGGTATGGAGAATATTAGCGGTGAGTCAATTCTGTCTGTTTATATTTATATTCTTGCAATTTATATATAATATTTATATTTATTTTTATATATAATATTTATATATAATATGTTGAACAAACGATAGCGTCCCTATTAACAATATGGACTACAAAAGTGATGACGCGTAATTGTGCGGCAAATTTAGATGCGGTCGCCGCCATTTTCGTTTGTTATGGGATTTAACATAGAGGTGAAGTTTGCATGTTTGTACCGTTCTTATTGTAAAGCTGGTGGGTATTAGTTATTTTTTTTAAAATAGGCGCAAGCTTCAACTCCAGATTCATGTATTTAAATTAGGGCGACCATAACTAATTAGTTTGTAATTAAAAAATAGCGACATTATGGGAAAATAGCATTTAGTGTTGCCGAAAAGTGCTAGCATATTCACGATAGATGGCACGCGTGAAACCCTTATCCGGCCTTGTGATTGGCTGCCTTTAACTGTTAGTTCATTTTAATTTACAAAATTAATTAAAACACGGTTTTTAGCCATATCTATCAACATTATTCAACACATATTTTAATATAATATGTAAATACCCAAAAGGGTATTTAAGATATTTTATTGAAATCAGGGAAATTATGTCAGAAATTATGATAATTGACATAATTTTTGACATAATTTCCCTGATTTCAATAAAATTTTGTAACCTTATGCCTATTGAACTTTCTTGGAGTGTTTCCCTCGTGGTTGGTATCGAGTGGACGGATCGTCCCACTCGGTATTAGAATTTTGTTTGGTTTCAATCTGATATTTATTTGCGTCATAATTGTTATTGCTTTAAATCTGATATTTATTTGAATTGCTATTGTTCTATTGAAATTACTAATTGTTTAACTCTGATGTTTGTTTAAACAGTAATTCACTTTATTTAAATTCCCCGTTGTTTTAAGCCTGATATTTATTTGCGTCATAATTGTTATTGCTTTAAATCTGATATTTATTTGAGTTGCTATTGTTCTATTGAAATTACTAATTGTTTAACTCTGATGTTTGGTTAAACAGTAATTCACTTTATTTAAATTCCCCGTTGTTTTAAGCCTGATATTTATTTGCGTCATAATTGTTATTGCTTTAAATCTGATATATATTTGAATTGCTATTGTTCTATTGAAATTCCTAATTGTCTTAAACCTGATATTTATTTGCGTCATAATTGTTATTGCTTTAAATCTGATATTTATTTGAGTTGCTATTGTTCTATTGAAATTACTAATTGTTTAACTCTGATGTTTGTTTAAACAGTAATTCACTTTATTTAAATTCCCCGTTGTTTTAAGCCTGATATTTATTTGCGTCATAATTGTTATTGCTTTAAATCTGATATTTATTTTAATTGTTATTGTTCTATTGAAATTACTAATTGTTTAACTCTGATGTTTGTTAAAACAGTAATTCACTTTATTTAAATTCCCCGTTGTTTTAAGCCTGATATTTATTTGCGTCATAATTGTTATTGCTTTAAATCTGATATATATTTGAATTGCTATTGTTCTATTGAAATTCCTAATTGTCTTAAACCTGATATTTATTTGCGTCATAATTGTTATTGCTTTAAATCTGATATTTATTTGAGTTGCTATTGTTCTATTGAAATTACTAATTGTTTAACTCTGATGTTTGTTTAAACAGTAATTCACTTTATTTAAATTCCCCGTTGTTTTAAGCCTGATATTTATTTGCGTCATAATTGTTATTGCTTTAAATCTGATATATATTTGAATTGCTATTGTTCTATTGAAATTACTAATTGTTTAACTCTGATGTTTGTTTAAACAGTAATTCACTTTATTTAAATTCCCCGTTGTTTTAAGCCTGATATTTATTTGCGTCATAATTGTTATTGCTTTAAATCTGATATTTATTTTAATTGTTATTGTTCTATTGAAATTACTAATTGTTTAACTCTGATGTTTGTTAAAACAGTAATTCACTTTATTTAAATTCCCCGTTGTTTTAAGCCTGATATTTATTTGCGTCATAATTGTTATTGCTTTAAATCTGATATATATTTGAATTGCTATTGTTCTATTGAAATTCCTAATTGTCTTAAACCTGATATTTATTTGCGTCATAATTGTTATTGCTTTAAATCTGATATTTATTTGAGTTGCTATTGTTCTATTGAAATTACTAATTGTTTAACTCTGATGTTTGTTTAAACAGTAATTCACTTTATTTAAATTCCCCGTTGTTTTAAGCCTGATATTTATTTGCGTCATAATTGTTATTGCTTTAAATCTGATATATATTTGAATTGCTATTGTTCTATTGAAATTACTAATTGTTTAACTCTGATGTTTGTTTAAACAGTAATTCACTTTATTTAAATTCCCCGTTGTTTTAAGCCTGATATTTATTTGCGTCATAATTGTTATTGCTTTAAATCTGATATATATTTGAATTGCTATTGTTCTATTGAAATTCCTAATTGTCTTAAACCTGATATTTATTTGCGTCATAATTGTTATTGCTTTAAATCTGATATTTATTTGAGTTGCTATTGTTCTATTGAAATTACTAATTGTTTAACTCTGATGTTTGTTTAAACAGTAATTCACTTTATTTAAATTCCCCGTTGTTTTAAGCCTGATATTTATTTGCGTCATAATTGTTATTGCTTTAAATCTGATATATATTTGAATTGCTATTGTTCTATTGAAATTACTAATTGTTTAACTCTGATGTTTGTTTAAACAGTAATTCACTTTATTTAAATTCCCCGTTGTTTTAAGCCTGATATTTATTTGCGTCATAATTGTTATTGCTTTAAATCTGATATATATTTGAATTGCTATTGTTCTATTGAAATTCCTAATTGTCTTAAACCTGATATTTATTTGCGTCATAATTGTTATTGCTTTAAATCTGATATTTATTTGAGTTGCTATTGTTCTATTGAAATTACTAATTGTTTAACTCTGATGTTTGTTTAAACAGTAATTCACTTTATTTAAATTCCCCGTTGTTTTAAGCCTGATATTTATTTGCGTCATAATTGTTATTGCTTTAAATCTGATATTTATTTGAATTGCTATTGTTCTATTGAAATTACTAATTGTTTAACTCTGATGTTTGTTTAAACAGTAATTCACTTTATTTAAATTCCCCGTTGTTTTAAGCCTGATATTTATTTGCGTCATAATTGTTATTGCTTTAAATCTGATATATATTTGAATTGCTATTGTTCTATTGAAATTCCTAATTGTCTTAAACCTGATATTTATTTGCGTCATAATTGTTATTGCTTTAAATCTGATATTTATTTGAGTTGCTATTGTTCTATTGAAATTACTAATTGTTTAACTCTGATGTTTGTTTAAACAGTAATTCACTTTATTTAAATTCCCCGTTGTTTTAAGCCTGATATTTATTTGCGTCATAATTGTTATTGCTTTAAATCTGATATATATTTGAATTGCTATTGTTCTATTGAAATTACTAATTGTTTAACTCTGATGTTTGTTTAAACAGTAATTCACTTTATTTAAATTCCCCGTTGTTTTAAGCCTGATATTTATTTGCGTCATAATTGTTATTGCTTTAAATCTGATATTTATTTTAATTGTTATTGTTCTATTGAAATTACTAATTGTTTAACTCTGATGTTTGTTAAAACAGTAATTCACTTTATTTAAATTCCCCGTTGTTTTAAGCCTGATATTTATTTGCGTCATAATTGTTATTGCTTTAAATCTGATATATATTTGAATTGCTATTGTTCTATTGAAATTCCTAATTGTCTTAAACCTGATATTTATTTGCGTCATAATTGTTATTGCTTTAAATCTGATATTTATTTGAGTTGCTATTGTTCTATTGAAATTACTAATTGTTTAACTCTGATGTTTGTTTAAACAGTAATTCACTTTATTTAAATTCCCCGTTGTTTTAAGCCTGATATTTATTTGCGTCATAATTGTTATTGCTTTAAATCTGATATTTATTTGAATTGCTATTGTTCTATTGAAATTACTAATTGTTTAACTCTGATGTTTGTTTAAACAGTAATTCACTTTATTTAAATTCCCCGTTGTTTTAAGCCTGATATTTATTTGCGTCATAATTGTTATTGCTTTAAATCTGATATATATTTGAATTGCTATTGTTCTATTGAAATTCCTAATTGTCTTAAACCTGATATTTATTTGCGTCATAATTGTTATTGCTTTAAATCTGATATTTATTTGAGTTGCTATTGTTCTATTGAAATTACTAATTGTTTAACTCTGATGTTTGTTTAAACAGTAATTCACTTTATTTAAATTCCCCGTTGTTTTAAGCCTGATATTTATTTGCGTCATAATTGTTATTGCTTTAAATCTGATATTTATTTTAATTGTTATTGTTCTATTGAAATTACTAATTGTTTAACTCTGATGTTTGTTAAAACAGTAATTCACTTTATTTAAATTCCCCGTTGTTTTAAGCCTGATATTTATTTGCGTCATAATTGTTATTGCTTTAAATCTGATATATATTTGAATTGCTATTGTTCTATTGAAATTCCTAATTGTCTTAAACCTGATATTTATTTGCGTCATAATTGTTATTGCTTTAAATCTGATATTTATTTGAGTTGCTATTGTTCTATTGAAATTACTAATTGTTTAACTCTGATGTTTGTTTAAACAGTAATTCACTTTATTTAAATTCCCCGTTGTTTTAAGCCTGATATTTATTTGCGTCATAATTGTTATTGCTTTAAATCTGATATTTATTTTAATTGTTATTGTTCTATTGAAATTACTAATTGTTTAACTCTGATGTTTGTTAAAACAGTAATTCACTTTATTTAAATTCCCCGTTGTTTTAAGCCTGATATTTATTTGCGTCATAATTGTTATTGCTTTAAATCTGATATATATTTGAATTGCTATTGTTCTATTGAAATTCCTAATTGTCTTAAACCTGATATTTATTTGCGTCATAATTGTTATTGCTTTAAATCTGATATTTATTTGAGTTGCTATTGTTCTATTGAAATTACTAATTGTTTAACTCTGATGTTTGTTTAAACAGTAATTCACTTTATTTAAATTCCCCGTTGTTTTAAGCCTGATATTTATTTGCGTCATAATTGTTATTGCTTTAAATCTGATATTTATTTTAATTGTTATTGTTCTATTGAAATTACTAATTGTTTAACTCTGATGTTTGTTAAAACAGTAATTCACTTTATTTAAATTCCCCGTTGTTTTAAGCCTGATATTTATTTGCGTCATAATTGTTATTGCTTTAAATCTGATATATATTTGAATTGCTATTGTTCTATTGAAATTCCTAATTGTCTTAAACCTGATATTTATTTGCGTCATAATTGTTATTGCTTTAAATCTGATATTTATTTGAGTTGCTATTGTTCTATTGAAATTACTAATTGTTTAACTCTGATGTTTGTTTAAACAGTAATTCACTTTATTTAAATTCCCCGTTGTTTTAAGCCTGATATTTATTTGCGTCATAATTGTTATTGCTTTAAATCTGATATTTATTTGAATTGCTATTGTTCTATTGAAATTACTAATTGTTTAACTCTGATGTTTGTTTAAACAGTAATTCACTTTATTTAAATTCCCCGTTGTTTTAAGCCTGATATTTATTTGCGTCATAATTGTTATTGCTTTAAATCTGATATATATTTGAATTGCTATTGTTCTATTGAAATTCCTAATTGTCTTAAACCTGATATTTATTTGCGTCATAATTGTTATTGCTTTAAATCTGATATTTATTTGAGTTGCTATTGTTCTATTGAAATTACTAATTGTTTAACTCTGATGTTTGTTTAAACAGTAATTCACTTTATTTAAATTCCCCGTTGTTTTAAGCCTGATATTTATTTGCGTCATAATTGTTATTGCTTTAAATCTGATATATATTTGAATTGCTATTGTTCTATTGAAATTACTAATTGTTTAACTCTGATGTTTGTTTAAACAGTAATTCACTTTATTTAAATTCCCCGTTGTTTTAAGCCTGATATTTATTTGCGTCATAATTGTTATTGCTTTAAATCTGATATATATTTGAATTGCTATTGTTCTATTGAAATTCCTAATTGTCTTAAACCTGATATTTATTTGCGTCATAATTGTTATTGCTTTAAATCTGATATTTATTTGAGTTGCTATTGTTCTATTGAAATTACTAATTGTTTAACTCTGATGTTTGTTTAAACAGTAATTCACTTTATTTAAATTCCCCGTTGTTTTAAGCCTGATATTTATTTGCGTCATAATTGTTATTGCTTTAAATCTGATATTTATTTGAATTGCTATTGTTCTATTGAAATTACTAATTGTTTAACTCTGATGTTTGTTTAAACAGTAATTCACTTTATTTAAATTCCCCGTTGTTTTAAGCCTGATATTTATTTGCGTCATAATTGTTATTGCTTTAAATCTGATATATATTTGAATTGCTATTGTTCTATTGAAATTCCTAATTGTCTTAAACCTGATATTTATTTGCGTCATAATTGTTATTGCTTTAAATCTGATATTTATTTGAGTTGCTATTGTTCTATTGAAATTACCAATTGTTTAACTCATAATTGTTATTGCTTTAAATTTGATATTTTTTGAATTGTTATTGTTCTATTGAAATTCCTAATTGTCTTAAACCTGATATTTATTTGCGTCATAATTGTTATTGCTTTAAATCTGATATTTATTTGAGTTGCTATTGTTCTATTGAAATTACTAATTGTTTAACTATGATGTTTGTTTAAACAGTAATTCACTCTATCTAAATTCCCCGTTGTTTTAAGCCTGATATTTATTTGCGTCATAATTGTTATTGCTTTAAATCTGATATTTATTTGAGTTGCTATTGTTCTATTGAAATTACCAATTGTTTAACTCATAATTGTTATTGCTTTAAATTTGATATTTATTTGAATTGTTATTGTTCTATTGAAATTCCTAATTGTCTTAAACCTGATATTTATTTGCGTCATAATTGTTATTGCTTTAAATCTGATATTTATTTGAGTTGCTATTGTTCTATTGAAATTACTAATTGTTTAACTATGATGTTTGTTTAAACAGTAATTCACTCTATCTAAATTCCCCGTTGTTTTAAGCCTGATATTTATTTGCGTCATAATTGTTATTGCTTTAATCTGATATTTATTTGAGTTGCTATTGTTCTATTGAAATTACCAATTGTTTAACTCATAATTGTTATTGCTTTTAATTTGATATTTATTTGAATTGTTATTGTTCTATTGAAATTCCTAATTGTCTTAAACCTGATATTTATTTGCGTCATAATTGTTATTGCTTTAAATCTGATATTTATTTGAGTTGCTATTGTTCTATTGAAATTACCAATTGTTTAACTCATAATTGTTATTGCTTTAAATTTGATATTTATTTGAATTGTTATTGTTTTATTGAAATTCCTAATTGTCTTAAACCTGATATTTATTTGCGTCATAATTGTTATTGCTTTAAATCTGATATTTATTTGAGTTGCTATTGTTCTATTGAAATTACTAATTGTTTAACTATGATGTTTGTTTAAACAGTAATTCACTCTATCTAAATTCCCCGTTGTTTTAAGCCTGATATTTATTTGCGTCATAATTGTTATTGCTTTAAATCTGATATATATTTGAGTTGCTATTGTTCTATTGAAATTACTAATTGTTTAACTCTGATGTTTGTTTAAACAGTAATTCACTCTATCTAAATTCCCCGTTATTTTAAGCCTGATATTTATTTGCGTCATAATTGTTATTGCTTTAAATCTGATATATATTTGAATTGCTATTGTTCTATTGAAATTCCTATTTGTCTTAAACCTGATATTTATTTGCGTCATAATTGTTATTGCTTTAAATCTGATATTTATTTGAGTTGCTATTGTTCTATTGAAATTACCAATTGTTTAACTCATAATTGTTATTGCTTTAAATTTGATATTTATTTGAATTGTTATTGTTCTATTGAAATTCCTAATTGTCTTAAACCTGATATTTATTTGCGTCATAATTGTTATTGCTTTAAATCTGATATTTATTTGAGTTGCTATTGTTCTATTGAAATTACCAATTGTTTAACTCATAATTGTTATTGCTTTAAATTTGATATTTATTTGAATTGTTATTGTTTTATTGAAATTCCTAATTGTCTTAAACCTGATATTTATTTGCGTCATAATTGTTATTGCTTTAAATCTGATATTTATTTGAGTTGCTATTGTTCTATTGAAATTACTAATTGTTTAACTATGATGTTTGTTTAAACAGTAATTCACTCTATCTAAATTCCCCGTTGTTTTAAGCCTGATATTTATTTGCGTCATAATTGTTATTGCTTTAATCTGATATTTATTTGAGTTGCTACTGTTCTATTGAAATTACCAATTGTTTAACTCATAATTGTTATTGCTTTTAATTTGATATTTATTTGAATTGTTATTGTTCTATTGAAATTCCTAATTGTCTTAAACCTGATATTTATTTGCGTCATAATTGTTATTGCTTTAAATCTGATATTTATTTGAGTTGCTATTGTTCTATTGAAATTACCAATTGTTTAACTCATAATTGTTATTGCTTTAAATTTGATATTTATTTGAATTGTTATTGTTTTATTGAAATTCCTAATTGTCTTAAACCTGATATTTATTTGCGTCATAATTGTTATTGCTTTAAATCTGATATTTATTTGAGTTGCTATTGTTCTATTGAAATTACCAATTGTTTAACTCATAATTGTTATTGCTTTAAATTTGATATTTATTTGAATTGTTATTGTTTTATTGAAATTCCTAATTGTCTTAAACCTGATATTTATTTGCGTCATAATTGTTATTGCTTTAAATCTGATATTTATTTGAGTTGCTATTGTTCTATTGAAATTACCAATTGTTTAACTCATAATTGTTATTGCTTTAAATTTGATATTTATTTGAATTGTTATTGTTTTATTGAAATTCCTAATTGTCTTAAACCTGATATTTATTTGCGTCATAATTGTTATTGCTTTAAATCTGATATTTATTTGAGTTGCTATTGTTCTATTGAAATTACCAATTGTTTAACTCATAATTGTTATTGCTTTAAATTTGATATTTATTTGAATTGTTATTGTTCTATTGAAATTCCTAATTGTCTTAAACCTGATATTTATTTGCGTCATAATTGTTATTGCTTTAAATCTGATATTTATTTGAGTTGCTATTGTTCTATTGAAATTACCAATTGTTTAACTCATAATTGTTATTGCTTTAAATTTGATATTTATTTGAATTGTTATTGTTCTATTGAAATTCCTAATTGTCTTAAACCTGATATTTATTTGCGTCATAATTGTTATTGCTTTAAATCTGATATTTATTTGAGTTGCTATTGTTCTATTGAAATTACTAATTGTTTAACTATGATGTTTGCTTAAACAGTAATTCACTCTATCTAAATGCCCCGTTGTTTTAAGCCTGATATTTATTTGCGTCATTATTGTTATTGCTTTAAATTTGATATTTATTTGAATTGTTATTGTTCTATTGAAATTCCTAATTGTCTTAAACCTGATATTTATTTGCGTCATAATTGTTATTGCTTTAAATCTGATATTTATTTGAGTTGCTATTGTTCTATTGAAATTACCAATTGTTTAACTGATAATTGTTATTGCTTTAAATTTGATATTTATTTGAATTGTTATTGTTCTATTGAAATTCCTAATTGTCTTAAACCTGATATTTATTTGCGTCTTAATTGTTATTGCTTTAAATCTGATATTTATTTGAGTTGCTATTGTTCTATTGAAATTACTAATTGTTTAACTATGATGTTTGCTTAAACAGTAATTCACTCTATCTAAATGCCCCGTTGTTTTAAGCCTGATATTTATTTGCGTCATAATTGTTATTGCTTTAAATTTGATATTTATTTGAATTGTTATTGTTCTATTGAAATTCCTAATTGTCTTAAACCTGATATTTATTTGCGTCATAATTGTTATTGCTTTAAATCTGATATTTATTTGAGTTGCTATTGTTCTATTTAAATTACCAATTGTTTAACTCATAATTGTTATTGCATTAAATTTGATATTTATTTGAATTGTTATTGTTCAATTGAAATTCCTAATTGTCTTAAACCTGATATTTATTTGCGTCATAATTGTTATTGCTTTAAATCTGATATTTATTTGAGTTGCTATTGTTCTATTGAAATTACTAATTGTTTAACTATGATGTTTGTTTAAACAGTAATTCACTCTATCTAAATTCCCCGTTGTTTTAAGCCTGATATTTATTTGCGTCATAATTGTTATTGCTTTAATCTGATATTTATTTGAGTTGCTATTGTTCTATTGAAATTACCAATTGTTTAACTCATAATTGTTATTGCTTTAAATTTGATATTTATTTGAATTGTTATTGTTCTATTGAAATTCCTAATTGTCTTAAACCTGATATTTATTTGCGTCATAATTGTTATTGCTTTAAATATGATATTTATTTGAGTTGCTATTGTTCTATTGAAATTACTAATTGTTTAACTATGATGTTTGTTTAAACAGTAATTCACTCTATCTAAATTCCCCGTTGTTTTAAGCCTGATATTTGTTTGCGTCATAATTGTTATTGCTTTAAATCTGATATTTATTTGAGTTGCTATTGTTCTATTGAAATTACCAATTGTTTAACTCATAATTGTTATTGCTTTAAATTTGATATTTATTTGAATTGTTATTGTTCTATTGAAATTCCTAATTGTCTTAAACCTGATATTTATTTGCGTCATAATTGTTATTGCTTTAAATATGATATTTATTTGAGTTGCTATTGTTCTATTGAAATTACTAATTGTTTAACTCTGATGTTTGTTTAAACAGTAATTCACTCTATCTAAATTGGGGAAAACAACGGGGGTTGTTTTAAGCCTGATATTTATTTGCGTCATAATTGTTATTGCTTTAAACCTGATATTTATTTGAATTGTTATTGTTCTATTGAAATTCCTAATTGTCTTAAACCTGATATTTATTTGCTTCATAATTGTTATTGCTTTAAATCTGATATTTATTTGAATTGCTATTGTTCTATTGAAATTACTAATTGTTTAACTAAGATGTTTGCTCAAACAGTAAATCACTCTATTTAAATTCCCCATTGTCATAAACCTGATATTTATTTGCGCCATAATTGTTATTGCTTTAAATCTGATATTGATTTTAGTTGCTATTGTTCTATTGAAATTACTAATTGTTTACCTCTGATGTTTGTTTAAACAGTAATTCACTCTATTTAAATTCCCCATTGTCTTAAACCTGATATTTATTTGCGTCATAATTGTTATTGCTTTAAATCTGATATTTATTTGAGTTGCTATTGTTTTATTCAACTTACTAATTGTTTAACTCTGATGTTTGTTCAAACAGTAATTCACTGTATTTAAATTCCCCATTGGCTTAAACCTGATATTTATCTCTGCCATAATTAATATTGCTTTAAATCTGATATTTATTTGAGTTGCTATTGTTCTATTGAAATTACTAATTGTCTTAAACCTGATATTTATTTGCGTCATAATTGTTATTGCTTTAAATCTGATATTTATTTGAATTGTTATTGCTCTATTGAAATTCCTAATTGTCTTAAACCTGATATTTATTTGCGTCATAATTTTTATTGCTTTAAATCTGATATTTATTTGAATTGCTATTGTTCTATAGAAATTACTAATTGCTCAACGCATAATTGTTATTGCTTTACATCTGATATTTATTTGAATTGCTATTGTTATATTGAAATTACTAATTGTTTAACTCTGATGTTTGTTTAAACAGTAATTCACTCTATCTAAATTCCCCGTTGTTTTAAGCCTGATATTTATATGCGTCATAATTTTTATTGCTTTAAATCTGATATTTATTTGAATTGCTATTGTTCTATTGAAATTACTAATTGCTCAACGCATAATTTTTATTGCTTTAAATCTGATATTTATTTGAATTGCTATTGTTCTATTGAAATTACTAATTGTTTAACTCTGATGTTTGTTTACACAGTAATTCACTCTATCTAAATTCCCTTTTGTTTTAAACCTGATATTTATTTCTGCCATAATTGTTATTGCTTTAAACCTGATATTTGTTTGCGTCATAATTGTAGTTGCTTTAAATCTGATATTTATTTGAGTTGCTATTGTTCTATTGAAATTACTAATTGTTTAACTCATAATTGTTATTGCTTTAAATCTGATATTTATTTGAATTGCTATTGTTCTATTGAAATTACTAATTGTTTAACGCATAATTGTTATTGCTTTAAATCTGATATTTATTTGAATTGCTATTGTTCTATTGAAATTACTAATTGTTTAACGCATAATTGTTATTGCTTTAAATCTGATAATTATTTGAATTGCTATTGTTCTATTGAAATTACTAATTGTTTAACTCTGATGTTTGTTCAAACAGTAATTCACTCTATTTAAATTCCCCATTGTCTTAAACCTGATATTTATCTCTGCCATAATTGTTATTGCTTTAAATCTGATATTTATTTGAGTTGCTATTGTTCTATTGAAATTACTAATTGTCTTAAACCTGATATTTATTTGCGTCATAATTGTTATTGCTTTAAATCTGATATTAATTTGAATTGTTATTGCTCTATTGAAATTCCTAATTGTCTTAAACCTGATATTTATTTGCGTCATAATTGTTATTGCTTTAAATCTGATATTTATTTGAGTTGCTATTTTTCTATAGAAATTACTAATTGTTTAACTCATAATTGTTATTGCTTTATATCTGATATTTATTTGAATTGCTATTGTTCTATTGAAATTACTAATTGTTTAACGCATAATTTTTATTGCTTTAAATCTGATATTTATTTGAATTGCTATTGTTCTATTGAAATTACTAATTGCTCAACGCATAATTGTTATTGCTTTACATCTGATATTTATTTGAATTGCTATTGTTATATTGAAATTACTAATTGCTTAACTCTGATGTTTGTTTAAACAGTAATTCACTCTATCTAAATTCCCCGTTGTTTTAAGCCTGATATTTATATGCGTCATAATTTTTATTGCTTTAAATCTGATATTTATTTGAATTGCTATTGTTCTATTGAAATTACTAATTGCTTAACGCATAATTCTTATTGCTTTACATCTGATATTTATTTGAATTGCTATTGTTCTATTGAAATTACTAATTGTTTAACTCTGATGTTTGTTTAAACAGTAATTCACTCTATCTAAATTCCCCTTTGTTTTAAGCCTGATATTTATTTCTGCCATAATTGTTATTGCTTTAAACCTGATATTTGTTTGCGTCATAATTGTAATTGCTTTAAATATGATATTTATTTGAGTTGCTATTGTTCTATTGAAATTACTTATTGTTTAACTCTGATGTTTGCTTAAACAGTAATTCACTCTATCTAAATGCCCCGTTGTTTTAAGCCTGATATTTATTTGCGTCATAATTGTTATTGCTTTAAATCTGATATTTATTTGAATTGTTATTGTTCTATTGAAATTCCTATTTGTCTTAAACCTGATATTTATTTGCGTCATAATTGTTATTGCTTTAAATCTGATATTTATTTGAGTTGCTATTGTTCAATTGAAATTACTAATTGTTTAACTCATAATTGTTATTGCTTTAAATCTGATATTTATTTGAATTGTTATTGTTCTATTGAAATTCCTAATTGTCTTAAACCTGATATTTATTTGCGTCATAATTGTTATTGCTTTAAATCTGATATTTATTTGAGTTGCTATTGTTCTATTGAAATTACTAATTGTTTAAGTATGATGTTTGTTTAAACAGTAATTCACTCTATCTAAATTCCCCGTTGTTTTAAGCTTGATATTTATTTGCGTCATAATTTTTATTGCTTTAAATCTGATATTTATTTGAATTGATATTGTTCTATTGAAATTACTAATTGTTTAACTCATAATTGTTATTGCTTTAAATCTGATATTTATTTGAATTGCTATTGTTCTATTCAACTTACTAATTGTTTAACTCTGATGTTTGTTCAAACAGTAATTCACTGTATTTAAATTCCCCATTGGCTTAAACCTGATATTTATCTCTGCCATAATTGTAATTGCTTTAAATCTGATATTTATTTGAGTTGCTATTGTTCTATTGAAATTCCTAATTGTCTTAAACCTGATGTTTATTTGCGTCATAATTGTTATTGCTTTAAATCTGATATTTATTTGAATTGTTATTGCTCTATTGAAATTCCTAATTGTCTTAAACCTGATATTTATTTGCATCATAATTGTTATTGCTTTAAATCTGATATTTATTTGAGTTGCTATTGTTCTATTGAAATTACTAATTGTTTAACTCTGATGTTTGTTTAAACAGTAATTCACTCTATCTAAATTCCCCGTTGTTTTAAGCCTGATATTTATATGCGTCATAATTTTTATTGCTTTAAATCTGATATTTATTTGAGTTGCTATTGTTCTATTGAAATTACCAATTGTTTAACTCATAATTGTTATTGCTTTAAATTTGATATTTATTTGAATTGTTATTGTTCTATTGAAATTCCTAATTGTCTTAAACCTGATATTTATTTGCGTCATAATTGTTATTGCTTTAAATATGATATTTATTTGAGTTGCTATTGTTCTATTGAAATTACTAATTGTTTAACTATGATGTTTGTTTAAACAGTAATTCACTCTATCTAAATTCCCCGTTGTTTTAAGCCTGATATTTGTTTGCGTCATAATTGTTATTGCTTTAAATCTGATATTTATTTGAGTTGCTATTGTTCTATTGAAATTACTAATTGTTTAACTATGATGTTTGTTTAAACAGTAATTCACTCTATCTAAATTCCCCGTTGTTTTAAGCCTGATATTTGTTTGCGTCATAATTGTTATTGCTTTAATCTGATATTTATTTGAGTTGCTATTGTTCTATTGAAATTACTAATTGTTTAACTCATAATTGTTATTGCTTTTAATTTGATATTTATTTGAATTGTTATTGTTCTATTGAAATTCCTAATTGTCTTAAACCTGATATTTATTTGCGTCATAATTGTTATTGCTTTAAATCTGATATTTATTTGAGTTGCTATTGTTCTATTGAAATTACCAATTGTTTAACTCATAATTGTTATTGCTTTAAATTTGATATTTATTTGAATTGTTATTGTTTTATTGAAATTCCTAATTGTCTTAAACCTGATATTTATTTGCGTCATAATTGTTATTGCTTTAAATCTGATATTTATTTGAGTTGCTATTGTTCTATTGAAATTACTAATTGTTTAACTATGATGTTTGTTTAAACAGTAATTCACTCTATCTAAATTCCCCGTTGTTTTAAGCCTGATATTTATTTGCGTCATAATTGTTATTGCTTTAATCTGATATTTATTTGAGTTGCTATTGTTCTATTGAAATTACCAATTGTTTAACTCATAATTGTTATTGCTTTAAATTTGATATTTATTTGAATTGTTATTGTTCTATTGAAATTCCTAATTGTCTTAAACCTGATATTTATTTGCGTCATAATTGTTATTGCTTTAAATCTGATATTTATTTGAGTTGCTATTGTTCTATTGAAATTACCAATTGTTTAACTCATAATTGTTATTGCTTTAAATTTGATATTTATTTGAATTGTTATTGTTTTATTGAAATTCCTAATTGTCTTAAACCTGATATTTATTTGCGTCATAATTGTTATTGCTTTAAATCTGATATTTATTTGAGTTGCTATTGTTCTATTGAAATTACTAATTGTTTAACTATGATGTTTGTTTAAACAGTAATTCACTCTATCTAAATTCCCCGTTGTTTTAAGCCTGATATTTATTTGCGTCATAATTGTTATTGCTTTAACCTGATATTTATTTGAGTTGCTATTGTTCTATTGAAATTACCAATTGTTTAACTCATAATTGTTATTGCTTTTAATTTGATATTTATTTGAATTGTTATTGTTCTATTGAAATTCCTAATTGTCTTAAACCTGATATTTATTTGCGTCATAATTGTTATTGCTTTAAATCTGATATTTATTTGAGTTGCTATTGTTCTATTGAAATTACCAATTGTTTAACTCATAATTGTTATTGCTTTAAATTTGATATTTATTTGAATTGTTATTGTTTTATTGAAATTCCTAATTGTCTTAAACCTGATATTTATTTGCGTCATAATTGTTATTGCTTTAAATCTGATATTTATTTGAGTTGCTATTGTTCTATTGAAATTACTAATTGTTTAAGTATGATGTTTGTTTAAACAGTAATTCACTCTATCTAAATTCCCCGTTGTTTTAAGCCTGATATTTATTTGCGTCATAATTGTTATTGCTTTAAATCTGATATATATTTGAGTTGCTATTGTTCTATTGAAATTACTAATTGTTTAACTCTGATGTTTGTTTAAACAGTAATTCACTCTATCTAAATTCCCCGTTATTTTAAACCTGATATTTATTTGCGTCATAATTGTTATTGCTTTAAATCTGATATTTATTTGAGTTGCTATTGTTCTATTGAAATTACCAATTGTTTAACTCATAATTGTTATTGCTTTAAATTTGATATTTATTTGAATTGTTATTGTTTTATTGAAATTCCTAATTGTCTTAAACCTGATATTTATTTGCGTCATAATTGTTATTGCTTTAAATCTGATATTTATTTGAGTTGCTATTGTTCTATTGAAATTACTAATTGTTTAACTATGATGTTTGTTTAAACAGTAATTCACTCTATCTAAATTCCCCGTTGTTTTAAGCCTGATATTTATTTGCGTCATAATTGTTATTGCTTTAACCTGATATTTATTTGAGTTGCTATTGTTCTATTGAAATTACCAATTGTTTAACTCATAATTGTTATTGCTTTTAATTTGATATTTATTTGAATTGTTATTGTTCTATTGAAATTCCTAATTGTCTTAAACCTGATATTTATTTGCGTCATAATTGTTATTGCTTTAAATCTGATATTTATTTGAGTTGCTATTGTTCTATTGAAATTACCAATTGTTTAACTCATAATTGTTATTGCTTTAAATTTGATATTTATTTGAATTGTTATTGTTCTATTGAAATTCCTAATTGTCTTAAACCTGATATTTATTTGCGTCATAATTGTTATTGCTTTAAATCTGATATTTATTTGAGTTGCTATTGTTCTATTGAAATTACCAATTGTTTAACTCATAATTGTTATTGCTTTAAATTTGATATTTATTTGAATTGTTATTGTTTTATTGAAATTCCTAATTGTCTTAAACCTGATATTTATTTGCGTCATAATTGTTATTGCTTTAAATCTGATATTTATTTGAGTTGCTATTGTTCTATTGAAATTACTAATTGTTTAAGTATGATGTTTGTTTAAACAGTAATTCACTCTATCTAAATTCCCCGTTGTTTTAAGCCTGATATTTATTTGCGTCATAATTGTTATTGCTTTAAATCTGATATATATTTGAGTTGCTATTGTTCTATTGAAATTACTAATTGTTTAACTCTGATGTTTGTTTAAACAGTAATTCACTCTATCTAAATTCCCCGTTATTTTAAACCTGATATTTATTTGCGTCATAATTGTTATTGCTTTAAATCTGATATTTATTTGAGTTGCTATTGTTCTATTGAAATTACCAATTGTTTAACTCATAATTGTTATTGCTTTAAATTTGATATTTATTTGAATTGTTATTGTTTTATTGAAATTCCTAATTGTCTTAAACCTGATATTTATTTGCGTCATAATTGTTATTGCTTTAAATCTGATATTTATTTGAGTTGCTATTGTTCTATTGAAATTACTAATTGTTTAACTATGATGTTTGTTTAAACAGTAATTCACTCTATCTAAATTCCCCGTTGTTTTAAGCCTGATATTTATTTGCGTCATAATTGTTATTGCTTTAACCTGATATTTATTTGAGTTGCTATTGTTCTATTGAAATTACCAATTGTTTAACTCATAATTGTTATTGCTTTTAATTTGATATTTATTTGAATTGTTATTGTTCTATTGAAATTCCTAATTGTCTTAAACCTGATATTTATTTGCGTCATAATTGTTATTGCTTTAAATCTGATATTTATTTGAGTTGCTATTGTTCTATTGAAATTACCAATTGTTTAACTCATAATTGTTATTGCTTTAAATTTGATATTTATTTGAATTGTTATTGTTCTATTGAAATTCCTAATTGTCTTAAACCTGATATTTATTTGCGTCATAATTGTTATTGCTTTAAATCTGATATTTATTTGAGTTGCTATTGTTCTATTGAAATTACCAATTGTTTAACTCATAATTGTTATTGCTTTAAATTTGATATTTATTTGAATTGTTATTGTTTTATTGAAATTCCTAATTGTCTTAAACCTGATATTTATTTGCGTCATAATTGTTATTGCTTTAAATCTGATATTTATTTGAGTTGCTATTGTTCTATTGAAATTACTAATTGTTTAACTATGATGTTTGTTTAAACAGTAATTCACTCTATCTAAATTCCCCGTTGTTTTAAGCCTGATATTTATTTGCGTCATAATTGTTATTGCTTTAATCTGATATTTATTTGAGTTGCTATTGTTCTATTGAAATTACCAATTGTTTAACTCATAATTGTTATTGCTTTTAATTTGATATTTATTTGAATTGTTATTGTTCTATTGAAATTCCTAATTGTCTTAAACCTGATATTTATTTGCGTCATAATTGTTATTGCTTTAAATCTGATATTTATTTGAGTTGCTATTGTTCTATTGAAATTACCAATTGTTTAACTACATAATTGTTATTGCTTTAAATTTGATATTTATTTGAATTGTTATTGTTTTATTGAAATTCCTAATTGTCTTAAACCTGATATTTATTTGCGTCATAATTGTTATTGCTTTAAATCTGATATTTATTTGAGTTGCTATTGTTCTATTGAAATTACCAATTGTTTAACTTATAATTGTTATTGCTTTAAATTTGATATTTATTTGAATTGTTATTGTTTTATTCAAATTCCTAATTGTCTTAAACCTGATATTTATTTGCGTCATAATTGTTATTGCTTTAAATCTGATATTTATTTGAGTTGCTATTGTTCTATTGAAATTACTAATTGTTTAACTATGATGTTTGTTTAAACAGTAATTCACTCTATCTAAATTCCCCGTTATTTTAAGCCTGATATTTATTTGCGTCATTATTGTTATTGCTTTAAATCTGATATATATTTGAATTGCTATTGTTCTATTGAAATTCCTAATAGTCTTAAACCTGATATTTATTTGCGTCATAATTGTTATTGCTTTAAATCTGATATTTATTTGAGTTGCTATTGTTCTATTGAAATTACCAATTGTTTAACTCATAATTGTTATTGCTTTAAATTTGATATTTATTTGAATTGTTATTGTTCTATTGAAATTCCTAATTGTCTTAAACCTGATATTTATTTGCGTCATAATTGTTATTGCTTTAAATCTGATATTTATTTGAGTTGCTATTGTTCTATTGAAATTACTAATTGTTTAACTATGATGTTTGTTTAAACAGTAATTCACTCTATCTAAATTCCCCGTTATTTTAAGCCTGATATTTATTTGCGTCATAATTGTTATTGCTTTAAATCTGATATATATTTGAATTGCTATTGTTCTATTGAAATTCCTAATAGTCTTAAACCTGATATTTATTTGCGTCATAATTGTTATTGCTTTAAATCTGATATTTATTTGAGTTGCTATTGTTCTATTGAAATTACCAATTGTTTAACTCATAATTGTTATTGCTTTAAATTTGATATTTATTTGAATTGTTATTGTTCTATTGAAATTCCTAATTGTCTTAAACCTGATATTTATTTGCGTCATAATTGTTATTGCTTTAAATCTGATATTTATTTGAATTGTTATTGCTCTATTGAAATTCCTAATTGTCTTAAACCTGATATTTATTTGCATCATAATTGTTATTGCTTTAAATCTGATATTTATTTGAGTTGCTATTGTTCTATTGAAATTACTAATTGTTTAACTATGATGTTTGCTTAAACAGTAATTCACTCTATCTAAATGCCCCGTTGTTTTAAGCCTGATATTTATTTGCGTCATAATTGTTATTGCTTTAAATTTGATATTTATTTGAATTGTTATTGTTCTATTGAAATTCCTAATTGTCTTAAACCTGATATTTATTTGCGTCATAATTGTTATTGCTTTAAATCTGATATTTATTTGAGTTGCTATTGTTCTATTTAAATTACCAATTGTTTAACTCATAATTGTTATTGCATTAAATTTGATATTTATTTGAATTGTTATTGTTTAATTGAAATTCCTAATTGTCTTAAACCTGATATTTATTTGCGTCATAATTGTTATTGCTTTAAATCTGATATTTATTTGAGTTGCTATTGTTCTATTGAAATTACTAATTGTTTAACTATGATGTTTGTTTAAACAGTAATTCACTCTATCTAAATTCCCCGTTGTTTTAAGCCTGATATTTATTTGCGTCATAATTGTTATTGCTTTAATCTGATATTTATTTGAGTTGCTATTGTTCTATTGAAATTACCAATTGTTTAACTCATAATTGTTATTGCTTTAAATTTGATATTTATTTGAATTGTTATTGTTCTATTGAAATTCCTAATTGTCTTAAACCTGATATTTATTTGCGTCATAATTGTTATTGCTTTAAATCTGATATTTATTTGAGTTGCTATTGTTCTATTGAAATTACTAATTGTTTAACTATGATGTTTGTTTAAACAGTAATTCACTCTATCTAAATTCCCCGTTGTTTTAAGCCTGATATTTGTTTGCGTCATAATTGTTATTGCTTTAAATCTGATATTTATTTGAGTTGCTATTGTTCTATTGAAATTACCAATTGTTTAACTCATAATTGTTATTGCTTTAAATTTGATATTTATTTGAATTGTTATTGTTCTATTGAAATTCCTAATTGTCGTAAACCTGATATTTATTTGCGTCATAATTGTTATTGCTTTAAATATGATATTTATTTGAGTTGCTATTGTTCTATTGAAATTACTAATTGTTTAACTCTGATGTTTGTTTAAACAGTAATTCACTCTATCTAAATTGGGGAAAACAACGGGGGTTGTTTTAAGCCTGATATTTATTTGCGTCATAATTGTTATTGCTTTAAACCTGATATTTATTTGAATTGTTATTGTTCTATTGAAATTCCTAATTGTCTTAAACCTGATATTTATTTGCTTCATAATTGTTATTGCTTTAAATCTGATATTTATTTGAATTGCTATTGTTCTATTGAAATTACTAATTGTTTAACTCAGATGTTTGCTCAAACAGTAAATCACTCTATTTAAATTCCCCATTGTCATAAACCTGATATTTATTTGCGCCATAATTGTTATTGCTTTAAATCTGATATTGATTTTAGTTGCTATTGTTCTATTGAAATTACTAATTGTTTACCTCTGATGTTTGTTTAAACAGTAATTCACTCTATTTAAATTCCCCATTGTCTTAAACCTGATATTTATTTGCGTCATAATTGTTATTGCTTTAAATCTGATATTTATTTGAGTTGCTATTGTTCTATTGAAATTACTAATTGTCTTAAACCTGATATTTATTTGCGTCATAATTGTTATTGCTTTAAATCTGATATTTATTTGAATTGTTATTGCTCTATTGAAATTCCTAATTGTCTTAAACCTGATATTTATTTGCGTCATAATTTTTATTGCTTTAAATCTGATATTTATTTGAATTGCTATTGTTCTATTGAAATTACTAATTGCTCAACGCATAATTGTTATTGCTTTACATCTGATATTTATTTGAATTGCTATTGTTATATTGAAATTACTAATTGTTTAACTCTGATGTTTGTTTAAACAGTAATTCACTCTATCTAAATTCCCCGTTGTTTTAAGCCTGATATTTATATGCGTCATAATTTTTATTGCTTTAAATCTGATATTTATTTGAATTGCTATTGTTCTATTGAAATTACTAATTGTTTAACGCATAATTGTTATTGCATTAAATCTGATATTTATTTGAATTGCTATTGTTCTATTGAAATTACTAATTGTTTAACGCATAATTGTTATTGCTTTAAATCTGATAATTATTTGAATTGCTATTGTTCTATTGAAATTACTAATTGTTTAACTCTGATGTTTGTTCAAACAGTAATTCACTCTATTTAAATTCCCCATTGTCTTAAACCTGATATTTATCTCTGCCATAATTGTTATTGCTTTAAATCTGATATTTATTTGAATTGCTATTGTTCTATTGAAATTACTAATTGTTTAACGCATAATTGTTATTGCTTTAAATCTGATAATTATTTGAATTGCTATTGTTCTATTGAAATTACTAATTGTTTAACTCTGATGTTTGTTCAAACAGTAATTCACTCTATTTAAATTCCCCATTGTCTTAAACCTGATATTTATCTCAGCCATAATTGTTATTGCTTTAAATCTGATATTTATTTGAGTTGCTATTGTTCTATTGAAATTACTAATTGTCTTAAACCTGATATTTATTTGCGTCATTATTGTTATTGCTTTAAATCTGATATTAATTTGAATTGTTATTGCTCTATTGAAATTCCTAATTGTCTTAAACCTGATATTTATTTGCGTCATAATTGTTATTGCTTTAAATCTGATATTTATTTGAGTTGCTATTTTTCTATAGAAATTACTAATTGTTTAACTCATAATTGTTATTGCTTTATATCTGATATTTATTTGAATTGCTATTGTTCTATTGAAATTACTAATTGTTTAACGCATAATTTTTATTGCTTTAAATCTGATATTTATTTGAATTGCTATTGTTCTATTGAAATTACTAATTGCTCAACGCATAATTGTTATTGCTTTACATCTGATATTTATTTGAATTGCTATTGTTATATTGAAATTACTAATTGTTTAACTCTGATGTTTGTTTAAACAGTAATTCACTCTATCTAAATTCCCCGTTGTTTTAAGCCTGATATTTATATGCGTCATAATTTTTATTGCTTTAAATCTGATATTTATTTGAATTGCTATTGTTCTATTGAAATTACTAATTGCTTAACGCATAATTGTTATTGCTTTACATCTGATATTTATTTGAATTGCTATTGTTCTATTGAAATTACTAATTGTTTAACTCTGATGTTTGTTTAAACAGTAATTCACTCTATCTAAATTCCCCTTTGTTTTAAGCCTGATATTTATTTCTGCCATAATTGTTATTGCTTTAAACCTGATATTTGTTTGCGTCATAATTGTAATTGCTTTAAATATGATATTTATTTGAGTTGCTATTGTTCTATTGAAATTACTTATTGTTTAACTCATAATTGTTATTGCTTTAAATCTGATATTTATTTGAATTGCTATTGTTCTATTGAAATTACTAATTGTTTAACTCTGATGTTTGCTTAAACAGTAATTCACTCTATCTAAATGCCCCGTTGTTTTAAGCCTGATATTTATTTGCGTCATAATTGTTATTGCTTTAAATCTGATATTTATTTGAATTGTTATTGTTCTATTGAAATTCCTATTTGTCTTAAACCTGATATTTATTTGCGTCATAATTGTTATTGCTTTAAATCTGATATTTATTTGAGTTGCTATTGTTCAATTGAAATTACTAATTGTTTAACTCATAATTGTTATTGCTTTAAATCTGATATTTATTTGAATTGTTATTGTTCTATTGAAATTCCTAATTGTCTTAAACCTGATATTTATTTGCGTCATAATTGTTATTGCTTTAAATCTGATATTTATTTGAGTTGCTATTGTTCTATTGAATCTACTAACTGTTTAACTATGATGTTTGTTTAAACAGTAATTCACTCTATCTAAATTCCCCGTTGTTTTAAGCTTGATATTTATTTGCGTCATAATTTTTATTGCTTTATATCTGATATTTATTTGAATTGCTATTGTTCTATTGAAATTACTAATTGTTTAACTCATAATTGTTATTGCTTTAAATCTGATATTTATTTGAATTGCTATTGTTCTATTCAACTTACTAATTGTTTAACTCTGATGTTTGTTCAAACAGTAATTCACTGTATTTAAATTCCCCATTGGCTTAATCCTGATATTTATCTCTGCCATAATTGTTATTGCTTTAAATCTGATATTTCTTTGAGTTGCTATTGTTCTATTGAAATTACTAATTGTCTTAAACCTGATATTTATTTGCGTCATAATTGTTATTGCTTTAAATCTGATATTTATTTGAATTGATATTGCTCTATTGAAATTCCTAATTGTCTTAAACCTGATATTTATTTGCGTCATAATTGTTATTGCTTTAAATCTGATATTTATTTGAGTTGCTATTTTTCTATAGAAATTACTAATTGTTTAACTCATAATTGTTATTGCTTTATATCTGATATTTATTTGAATTGCTATTGTTCTATTGAAATTACTAATTGTTTAACTCTGATGTTTGTTTAAACAGTAATTCACTCTATCTAAATTCCCCGTTGTTTTAAGCCTGATATTTATATGCGTCATAATTTTTATTGCTTTAAATCTGACATTTATTTGAATTGCTATTGTTCTATTGAAATTACTAATTGCTTAACGCATAATTGTTATTGCTTTACATCTGATATTTATTTGAATTGCTATTGTTCTATTGAAATTACTAATTGTTTAACTCTGATGTTTGTTTAAACAGTAATTCACTCTATCTAAATTCCCCGTTGTTTTAAGCTTGATATTTATTTGCGTCATAATTTTTATTGCTTTAAATCTGATATTTATTTGAATTGATATTGTTCTATTGAAATTCCTATTTGTCTTAAACCTGATATTTATTATGTGTCATTATTGTTATTGCTTTAAATATGATATTTATTTAAGTTGCTATTGTTCTATTGAAATTACTAATTGTTTAACTCTGATGTTTGTTTAAACAGTAATTCACTTTATTTAAATACCCCGTTGTTTTATGCCTGATATTAAATTGCGTCATAATTGTTATTGCTTTAAATCTGATATTTATTTGAATTGTTATTGCTCTATTGAAATTCCTAATTGTCTTAAACCTGATATTTATTTGCATCATAATTGTTATTGCTTTAAATCTGATATTTATTTGAGTTGCTATTGTTCTATTGAAATTACTAATTGTTTAAATATGATGTTTGTTTAAACAGTAATTCACTCTATCTAAATTCCCCGTTGTTTTAAGCCTGATATTTATTTGCGTCATAATTTTTATTGCTTTAAATCTGATATTTATTTGAGTTGCTATTGTTTAATTGAAATAACTAATTGTTTAACTCATAATTGTTATTGCTTTAAATCTGATATTTATTTGAATTGATATTGTTCTATTGAAATTCCTAATTGTCTTAAACCTGATATTTATTATGTGTCATTATTGTTATTGCTTTAAATATGATATTTATTTAAGTTGCTATTGTTCTATTGAAATTACTAATTGTTTAACTCTGATGTTTGTTTAAACAGTAATTCACTTTATTTAAATTCCCTGTTGTTTTATGCCTGATATTAAATTGCGTCATAATTGTTATTGCTTTAAATCTGATATTTATTTGAATTGTTATTGTGCTATTGAAATTCCTAATTGTCTTAAACCTGATATTTATTTGCGTCATAATTGTTATTGCTTTAAATCTGATATTTATTTGAGTTGCTATTGTTCTATTGAAATTACTAATTGTTTAACTCATAATTGTTATTGCTTTAAATCTGATATTTATTTGAATTGCTGTTGTTCTATTCAACTTACTAATTGTTTAACTCTGATGTTTGTTCAAACAGTAATTCACTGTATTTAAATTCCCCATTGGCTTAAACCTGATATTTATCTCTGCCATAATTGTTATTGCTTTAAATCTGATATTTATTTGAGTTGCTATTGTTCTATTGAAATTACTAATTGTCTTAAACCTGATGTTTATTTGCGTCATAATTGTTATTGCTTTAAATCTGATATTTATTTGAATTGTTATTGCTCTATTGAAATTCCTAATTGTCTTAAACCTGATATTTATTTGCATCATAATTGTTATTGCTTTAAATCTGATATTTATTTGAGTTGCTATTGTTCTATTGAAATTACTAATTGTTTAAATATGATGTTTGTTTAAACAGTAATTCACTCTATCTAAATTCCCCGTTGTTTTAAGCCTGATATTTATTTGCGTCATAATTTTTATTGCTTTAAATCTGATATTTATTTCAGTTGCTATTGTTCTATTGAAATTACTAATTGTCTTAAACCTGATATTTATTTGCGTCATAATTGTTATTGCTTTAAATCTGATATTTATTTGAATTGTTATTGCTCTATTGAAATTCCTAATTGTCTTAAACCTGATATTTATTTGCGTCATAATTGTTATTGCTTTAAATCTGATATTTATTTGAATTGTTATTGTTCTATTGAAATTCCTAATTGTCTTAAACCTGATATTTATTTGCGTCATAATTGTTATTGCTTTAAATCTGATATTTATTTGAATTGTTATTGCTCTATTAAAATTCCTAATTGTCTTAAACCTGATATTTATTTTCGTCATAATTGTTCTTGCTTTAAATCTGATATTTATTTGAGTTGCTATTGTTCTATTGAAATTACTTATTGTTTACCTCTGATGTTTGTTTAAACAGTAATTCACTCTATCTAAATTCCCCGTTGTTTTCAGCCTGATATTTATTTCTGCCATAATTGTTATTGCTTTAAATCTGATAATTATTTGAGTTGCTATTGTTCTATTGAAATTCCTAATTGTCTTAAGCCTGATATTTATTTGCGCTATAATTGTTATTGCTTTAAATCTGATATTTATTTGAGTTGCTATTGTTCTATTGAAATTACTTATTGTTTACCTCTGATGTTTGTTTAAACAGTAATTCTTTCTATTTAAATTCCCCGTTGTTTTAAGCCTGATATTTATTTGCGTCATAATTGTTATTGCTTTAAATCTGATATTTATTTTAATTGTTATTGTTCTATTGAAATTACTAATTGTTTAACGCATAATTGTTATTGCTTTAAATCTGATATTTATTTGAATTGCTATTGTTCTATTGAAATTACTAATTGTTTACCTCTGATGTTTGTTTAAACAGTAATTCACTCTATCTAAATTCCCCGTGGTTTTAAGCCTTGCCATTTTTTCGGAAAAAAAATCGCATAAATATTTTTGAGTTTGACATATATTTAGATTAATTTTACTACGCTGATTCCAAAAATGCTAATTAAAGTGGTGAAAGACCGTTAGAAATTGCTGTTAGCGCGCTTTGAAGTTGATAAAATGCAAAAATGCATATAAGTCGAAAGCGGTGCATCGAATCGAGCCGCTGTTAACGGATTTGAGTTCCCCGATATTTAATTACTCTAGAAACTTAGTTTCGGCCGGTTTGAAAAGAAACAATTTTTTGGACCCATTTCACGGAATTTTTTTTACTATAAGATTTTATCAAACTTTGCGATTTTTTTCCGACCAAACCATAAAAGATAGAGAGTTGAAATTTGGACAGTCAAACAACCTGTACTTGGTGTATATTTTTAAATTTTTACAACTTAATTGGAATATAATTAAGACCTCCACAGCAAACCGCGAGAAAAAACAGTGAAAATCGTCGATTTTCGCAAAAACGGTAAGGGGTACCCCTTGCCATTTTTTCGGAAAAAAAATCGCATAAATATTTTTGAGTTTGACATATATTTAGATTAATTTGACTACGCTGATTCCAAAAATGCTAATTAAAGTGGTGAAAGACCGTTAGAAATTGCTGTTAGCGCGCTTTGAAGTTGATAAAATGCAAAAATGCATATAAGTCGAAAACGGTGCATCGAATTGAGCCGCCGTTAACGGATTTGAGTTCCCCGATATTTAATTACTCTAGAAACTTAGTTTCAGCCGGTTTGAAAAGAAACAATTTTTTGGACCCATTTCACGGAATTTTTTTAACTATAAATTTTTATCAAACTTTGCGAATTTTTTCCGACCAAACCATAAAAGATAGAGAATTGAAATTTGGACAGTCAAACAACCTATATTTGGTGTATATTGTCAATATTTAGATTAATTTGACTACGCTGATTCCAAAAATGCTAATTAAAGTGGTGAAAGACCGATAGAAATTGCTGTTAGCGCGCTTTGAAGTTGATAAAATGCATATAAGTCGAAAACGGTGCATCGAATCGAGCCGCCGTTAACGGATTTGAGTTCCCCGATATTTAATTACTCTAGAAACTTAGTTTCAGCCGGTTTGAAAAGAAACAATTTTTTGGACCCATTTCACGGAATTTTTTTAACTATAAATTTTTATCAAACTTTGCGAATTTTTTCCGACCAAACCATAAAAGATAGAGAGTTGAAATTTGGACAGTCAAACCACCTATATTTGGTGTATATTGTCAATATTTAGATTAATTTGACTACGCTGATTCCAAAAATGCTAATTAAAGTGGTGAAAGACCGTTAGAAATTGCTGTTAGCGCGCTTTGAAGTTGAGAAAATGCAAAAATGCATATAAGTCGAAAACGGTGCATCGAATCGAGCCGCCGTTAACGGATTTGAGTTCCCCGATATTTAATTACTCTAGAAACTTAGTTTCAGCCGGTTTGAAAAGAAACAATTTTTTGGACCCATTTCACGGAATTTTTTTAACTATAAATTTGTATCAAACTTTGCGAATTATTTCCGACCAAACAATAAAAGATAGAGAGTTGAAATTTGGACAGTAAAACAACCTATATTTGGTGTATATTGTCAAATTTTTTCAACTTAATTGGAATATAATTACGACCTCTACAGCAAACCGCGAGAAAAAACAGTGAAAATCGTCGATTTTCGCAAAAACGGTAAGGGGTACCCCTTGCCATTTTTTCAAAAAAAAAATCGCATAAATATTTTTGAGTTTGACAGTTTTGTGACGCTTACTTTCGGTACTTTGCTTGTTCGGGCGCCAATATCAATCTGTACACCGTGCTTTTGGGTACGGCGACAGATTTCCCGGTACTCAGTGAAGAAATATTCTATTTCCAGAGGTCGTTGATAATAAAAGATGACAATGTAGTTTAATCCCCAGATATTTTATTTTTCCCCACAAAATATAGATGTTACAAACATTAACAAATAATAGATATTTACTTTACAAACACACGAAATATATTTTGGATCAAACCAGCGGTCGCAACCCTTTACGACAACAAATGCTAAGTTTGATGTGCCCAAAAATATACAATAAAACAATATATTAGAATTAATCTAATAGCAGAATAATTACAGTTTTTGAAGTTACGTTAAGTTGAACAAAAGTATAAATATGTTTTCAAAGACAAAATGTATGAATCAAAGATTCGCCGGTTTATCACCCCAAATATATAATAAAATAATATATTAGAATCAATCTAACAACGGAATAATGAAAGTTATGGAAGTTACGTTAAATTAAACAAGAGAATATAAATATGTTTCTAAAGCAAAATGAATGAGTTAACGGTTCGCGAAGCCAGCGTACAACTATTGTAAAAGCCAACCAGATCCCATCACCTAGCAGCCTGTACAATAGCAGCCGTCGTATTTACTAGATTCTCACACCTAGCAAATACTACAGAAACGCTACCGGTGCCTGCGTACAACTATTGTAAAAGCCAACCAGATCCCATCACCTAGCAGCCTGTACAATAGCAGCTGTCGTATTTACTAGATCTCAACACCTAGCAAATACTACAGAAACGCTCCACAAATTCCACTCTGAATCCCAACACCCAGAGCTCCTTTGCCGATACTAGCCTCAACACCAGTACCGTTCGCACCCGATTCTTCCTGATCTCAGCACCAAGAAGAATGAATCTTTATTGTCGATCCGTGCTATTTATCAAACCGATCAATTAGTGTTGTACACGTCACGAGTGGGGGTTAAAGTGGGGTCTCGAATCGAACGAGAGCGCGTGCGTGGCACAGCGAGGTGTGTTTAATATTCCGGACTCGGCCGAGTGCTGGCTACCGAACTAAACTCGGAGCGCTGACTGATAACAACTCGCTTGCCGTGCGCACGCGGGCGCTTAACTATTTTGCTTCGTTACACCCCCCTCTTACTTCGAAAAAGAAAAATATATTTAAATGAATATATTTGATTAAATATGTTTGATAATTTAAATAAGATATTTTTCTTAACCTCTAAATATACAACTTAATATCATTGTGATTCATTTGGGCTGGTCTTTAGGAATGTGCGTCCAAAGGTATTCCTTGTCGGTAAGTGGGATGCGTCCTCGAAACTTCTTCCTCCGGTGGGCCGCAGTGCGTTCAGTGGACTTTGAAACCATAGGCTAGGGCTCGGTGTGGTTTGATTACCTGGTAGTTTTATTCTGAAACAGAGTTAGTAACACGGTATGGCTTTAAATCTTTTACGTGTACCCGGTCTAAGCATCGACCCTGGGCATCTTCGAGGCGGTAGACATGGGAAGAAATCTTTTTCAGAACCGTGTGAGGTCCTGAGTACCGGGGCGCCAACTTGGCTGTGATACCCCTGGCCGCAGATGACAGAGTGTTGTTCTTCCGCCATACCTTTTCGCCAACTCGGTATTGAACTTCTCTACGACGTAGATTATAGTGATATCCTTGTTTGGTGGCGGCGCGGGCAAGATTTACCTTCACCAGGTCTAACACTTCTTTCAGTTTCCCTAGAAGCTGAAATCGTTCGGTCGGTACGGTGTCGGTCGGTGTTTCGGTATCGGTCGGTGTTTCGGTGTCGGTCGGTGCATTATTTTCGGTCGGTACATCGGTATCGGTGCTTTTCGCTCTATACAGCGTATTCGGTAACTCCAATTCTCGGCCGTAGTTTAATAGGGCTGGCGAGAATCCGGTTGATTCGTGGCGACTGCTGTTAATTGCGAATGAAAGTTCAGGGAGATACTCATCCCACTTTCGGTGATTCCCTTCGCAAAACTGGGCAATCATTGGTTTTAACACCCTATTCACCCTTTCTGCAGGGTTTGCCTGTGGAGTATAGGGTGGCGTAAAACGTTGCGTTATCCCAAGTTCGTTTAAAGTTTTCTTCACGTTGCGGTTGTCAAACTCGGTGCCGTTATCGGTAATAAGTATTTTCGGACAACCGTGGCGTGAAATAACTAATTCCCTTAATGATTGCAGCACAGTGGCGGCGGTCGCTTTGCGGAGTGCTCGGCATTCTACCCATTTTGTAAATCGATCTTGAAAAACGATCAAATAGATGTTACCTTTACTTGAACGTGGTAATGGCCCTACGAAATCAGTGCAGACCGTCTCCCAAGGGCGGGTTATGGGGGGTGGTCCCATTTTCCCAGACGGTACTTGTTGGGATGGTTTGTACTGTTCGCACTTCTCGCAGCCTCGGACATATTGAGCGATTTGGCGAAACATTCCTGGCCAGTAGTAATTTCTTGCTACTCTAGCAGCCGTTTTCGCAATACCCAGATGTCCGGCTTCGGGACGGTCATGATTTTCATGTAAAACTTGTCTTCGCTGATTTTGTGGTACGCATAATTTCCATGGAGTACTCATCTCTGCTTCGGTTAGATCACCCGGATCCCAGAAATGACGGTAGAGCCTTCCTCCTTCAATGCAATATTCGGAAAAGTCGCCTGGTTTCGCCTTAACTTCGTTGAGTTTTCTCTCATACCAAGTGTCTCTTCTTATTTTTGTTTGGTTGGAGATAGCGCACAACTCTCTATTTTTCTCGTCCTCGGTGATGTCAAGGGGTTGCCGTGATAATGCGTCGGCTACATGATTGAGCGCACCTCGTCTGTATCGGACATTGAAATCATATTGTTGGAGCTCCAGCGCCCATCGCGCTACTCGGCCGTGTGCATCTTTCAGCGAGTGTAGCCACTTCAGCGATTGGTGGTCAGTTATGACAGTAAAATGGTAGCCTTCCAGATAAGGGCGCATTTTCCTGATACCCCATACGATGGCTAGACATTCTCGTTCCGTTGGTGAGTATTTCATTTCTGGATCGGAGAGTGAGCGGCTAGCGTATGCAACCACATGCTCTTTGCCGTTATCATGTTGGACTAGCGCAGCGCCTAAGCCTTTGTTGGATGCGTCGGTTTGCAATACGAACGGCTTATTGAAGTCTGGACACGCAAGTACGGGTGCACTGGTCAGAGTTTCTTTCAATGTACGAAATGCTGTTTCTTTTTCTTCAGTCCATTTCCATCTTTGTTTCTTCTTTAACAATGAGTTTAAAGGAGCGGCGATTTTTGAAAAGTTAGAAACGAATCTGCGGTACCAAGAGGCGGCGCCAAGGAATCGTCTTAATTCCCGGACATTTTTCGGCGGTGGAATGCTGGTGATTGCTTCTACTTTATCCGGATCGGTTCTAATCCCGTCGGCGGTAATTACATGACCAAGATATTTAATTTCTGTCTTGCAAAAATGGCATTTTTCTGGATTAAGTTGGAGATTTGCTTTGCGTAAGCGGTAGAATACTTCTTTGAGATTATTCAAATGCTCTTCTAACGTGGATCCCAAGACAATTATGTCATCAAGGTAGGCAAAGGCTTTGGGCTCCATATCTGGACCAATTATTGCATCTAACAATCTCTGAAACGTTGCAGGAGCGGCGTGAAGACCAAACGGTAATACTTTGAATTGATACAGCGCTCCCGGCACTGTGAACGCGGTGAGTGGCCTGCTTTCCGGTGACAGCGGTACTTGCCAGTACCCATGTTTTAAATCAATTGATGAAAAATATTTTGCCTGTCTCAATTTATCCAATATCGCGTTTATAAATGGTAATGGATATGCGTCTTTCACGCTGACTTCATTTAGTTTGCGGAAGTCAATACAAAATCTTTGTCTGCCATCCCTTTTCCGAACCATTACGATTGGTGAACTCCAAGCGCTGTTTGACGGTTCGATTATGTTATTAGCTAACATTTCGGTAATTTCCTCGTTGATGACTTCTTGCATCTTTGGATTTTGAGGTCGGTATCTTTGTTTGATCGGTGTGGCATCTTTAAGACGTATTTTGTGTTCGACCAGCGGCGTAACACCAGATATGGATTTAAATAACGGTAATTCCTGCGCTAGAAATATATCTAATTGTTGTTTCTCCGTACGGTTCACACAGCATACATTGTTAATAACGGGCGTTTCAATATTTCGACAAGTGACTCGACCGGTTACGACATCGATATTGGCGTTACATTGTATCAATATGTCCATGCCAATAAGTATGGCGGTACTGAGGTTTGGCAAGCAGGATAGTGTCACAATCTGCGGTGTGTTTTCGATTAGACAACTAATCTCAACTTCCTCTTGGATTGTTATAATTTCTCCATTTGCGAGCTGAGCCCTCTTCGAGTTGAGTTTACGGATTTTTGAATTAATTTTGCGGCAATATTCGGTCACGTCTTCGTTTATGTACGACAGTGTAGATCCGGTGTCGATCAATGCCGAAAACGTACGAGTGCCGATTATCATTGTGACGAAAATGCGGTTGTCGGTATCGGTTTCTTGGTCCAATGATATGATCGGATGACCTCGTATCTGTCCGTCGGTAAATGCGGGCTTCAGCGGTACGGACTGGTCGGGCCCAACTGCGGGCCAGTCCGACGGTCGTTTCCCGTCGCTTGACAAGAACAATCTCGAGACATAACGCCACGTTTCTTGCATTGGGAACAAAACAGGGTTCCTCGTTCTTTGCAGTCGAATCTCCTGTGTCCTGTTTTCCCGCAATGCCAACATATCATTCGCTGATAATAATGTTCTCGAGTGGATTCGGTTTTTGGTTGAGTAGAAGGAGTTATCACGGCAGCTACTTTTGAATTACGTGATGGTCTCAATTCATCTTGAAGTTTTTCGAATGTTTCAATTTGTGTTGTCAGTTCTCTGATGTTAGAAAAGTCGACACGGCGGATATATTGTCGATATTCCGGCAGTAGATTGGTGTAGAGACGGAATAATGTCTGTGTCGTAGTGAAACCTTCGTGTCTACGTATTAACGATTGAAGTGCTATCACGTAATCTCGGCCTTTTTCACCCGTTTTCTGTTTTCTATGGCTGATTTCTTCTTCCAGATTGAAAATGTAATCAGCGGGAAGGTAAAATGCTCTAAAGTCGTCTAGGAAATTTGACCAAGTTTCCCACATACATTTATTGTTGCGATACCACATTAAAGCGGTTCCGCGGAACAGTTCTGGCAGGGCCGTCAATAGATTTTCGCTTGCGAAATTATAACTTGTTCTCAGTTCTTCAAGACGTTCTAGGAACAGTACTGGATCCGTCTTGCCGTCGAAGTGGGTATTCCATTTCCGCACCAGGTCACAAATGTGAGCAGAGTTTATGATATTCGGTTGTGCGATGACTTGTTCTCTGATTCCCGGTTGAACAGCAGGATCAGTGTTATTCTCTCGGGTCCCTTCTTTTAGAAATTTAGACAAACGTTGTCGCATTTCAGCGACATTTCCATCGGTCGACAAGATGAATTTACGGAGTTCTGTCATTAAATCTACTTTATTTAATTTGTAAATCCAGCTGGTTTGTGGACTTTCGCTGGAACCTCCAGCTTGGTTCTCGATATCGTCGCCTGCCATCTTTTATTTCGTTATCAACAAGGTCCCTGTTCGGGCGCCAGTTTTGTGACGCTTACTTTCGGTACTTTGCTTGTTCGGGCGCCAATATCAATCTGTACACCGTGCTTTTGGGTACGGCGACAGATTTCCCGGTACTCAGTGAAGAAATATTCTATTTCCAGAGGTCGTTGATAATAAAAGATGACAATGTAGTTTAATCCCCAGATATTTTATTTTTCCCCACAAAATATAGATGTTACAAACATTAACAAATAATAGATATTTACTTTACAAACACACGAAATATATTTTGGATCAAACCAGCGGTCGCAACCCTTTACGACAACAAATGCTAAGTTTGATGTGCCCAAAAATATACAATAAAACAATATATTAGAATTAATCTAATAGCAGAATAATTACAGTTTTTGAAGTTACGTTAAGTTGAACAAAAGTATAAATATGTTTTCAAAGACAAAATGTATGAATCAAAGATTCGCCGGTTTATCACCCCAAATATATAATAAAATAATATATTAGAATCAATCTAACAACGGAATAATGAAAGTTATGGAAGTTACGTTAAATTAAACAAGAGAATATAAATATGTTTCTAAAGCAAAATGAATGAGTTAACGGTTCGCGAAGCCAGCGTACAACTATTGTAAAAGCCAACCAGATCCCATCACCTAGCAGCCTGTACAATAGCAGCCGTCGTATTTACTAGATTCTCACACCTAGCAAATACTACAGAAACGCTACCGGTGCCTGCGTACAACTATTGTAAAAGCCAACCAGATCCCATCACCTAGCAGCCTGTACAATAGCAGCTGTCGTATTTACTAGATCTCAACACCTAGCAAATACTACAGAAACGCTCCACAAATTCCACTCTGAATCCCAACACCCAGAGCTCCTTTGCCGATACTAGCCTCAACACCAGTACCGTTCGCACCCGATTCTTCCTGATCTCAGCACCAAGAAGAATGAATCTTTATTGTCGATCCGTGCTATTTATCAAACCGATCAATTAGTGTTGTACACGTCACGAGTGGGGGTTAAAGTGGGGTCTCGAATCGAACGAGAGCGCGTGCGTGGCACAGCGAGGTGTGTTTAATATTCCGGACTCGGCCGAGTGCTGGCTACCGAACTAAACTCGGAGCGCTGACTGATAACAACTCGCTTGCCGTGCGCACGCGGGCGCTTAACTATTTTGCTTCGTTACAATATTTAGATTAATTTGACTACGCTGATTCCAAAAATGCTAATTAAAGTGGTGAAAGACCGTTAGAAATTGCTGTTAGCGCGCTTTGAAGTTGATAAAATGCAAAAATGCATATAAGTCGAAAACGGTGCATCGAATCGAGCCGCCGTTAACGGATTTGAGTTCCCCGATATTTAATTACTCTAGAAACTTAGTTTCAGCCGGTTTGAAAAGATACAATTTTTTGGACCCATTTCACGAAATTATTTTAACTATAAATCAATGATATTAGGAGAATCATTCTTAGTTTTATTCATTATTCAACAAACATAACTACATATAATGAACACAAACAAATGAAAATTGACCTTATAAATATAAAATAATAATAATTTGTATTTGTATTTTATTTCACTAATAATCAGAATTATAAATTTACTTACCTGCAGTAATTATAATTTGACCAACTATAGAATTTTACCGCAACTCATATTTTCAGAAATCACTGTTTTTTGGTCATGCCGTAACTCGTACGTCAATAAATCATTTAAATGCTGTTGAAATACTGTTTTTGACGCTCATGTGGTAGCTCTTTTATTTATATTTGTTCTTTGGTCGGCCATTTTAACATAAATGCACAAACTTCAAATTAGAATAAATAAAATTTTATTTTATTAACTAACAATTATTTATATTTCTCATTGACATACAATATCAATATAATATAGCAGATGCCACTATGTGTAAAGTACACAACACACTAAATAAACTTCAAATCATTAAATTAATTGAAGATTTATCACAAAATCTTTTTTGACATTTCATTCTGACGTTTAATTTGTTTTTGCCTATTTCAAAGCAGACTGAACTTCAGAAGAGTAGAGATTGTTTTATTTCAGTATAAACTATTTGATTATTTACTTTCTTTTACAGAGTAATAAGTAAGTATTGTAATCATGAAAATTTTCAAACTCGAGATTTCAACGGATATACACGTTTTGACCTTCTCTGAATCAAATGTGACTATTTTCGGAATGACGTCTGTGTGTCTGTATGTCTGTGAACGCTCTAGAGCCAAAACTGTCGAACGAAAAATTATGAATCTTCATACTTAAGACTTGTATATACCCTAGATGTGCACCTCTTATTTTTGAAAAAAAAAATTCAAACCGGAAGTGCACGTTTACTTTATGCATTTTTTGTTCCATCTCCAATATCACTAGAACGGCCACACTTACGGCAAATATAGTTATGTTCATAATGAAAGAGATTAATATTTCGCACAACTTTTGTTTGAAACATTTCTTCATAATTTGTACCAGTTATGAGAAAACTGCTACGAAAAAACTCAAATATCTTATTTACGTTGCCATAGTGATACCTACACTTATGACAAATTTTATTATTTTTAAATCGGATCAACCAAGAGTTAAATCATTTGTTTCTTGTTTATTGAAAACAAACAAGCATTACATTGACGTACATCAAATACAGATCCATTATAAATTGGTATAATTAATCAGTTGTTATTAAGTTATAGTAATTTAATTTGAATTTTCATTTTATATTGGTCAGCAAAAGATTTTGTTATCACTTAATAATTATTATTCTTAACTGCGCCTGTTTTTGCCAGGAAAACAAAATAGACATTTCAGAGTATTCCTGTAGAGTATTGGTTAGTTTGAGATTTTATATATATATATATATATATATATATATATATATATATATATATATATATATATATATATACATATATATATATATATATATATATATATATATATATATATATATATATATATAGACAATTTGTTTGGGATATATACGTATATTAATATCTATCTAACTACGTAAAAGAAAGTTGAGTGCAGGCCACTCCAGATATTTTTATAACATTATTAACAGTCGCCATGGTGCAGTGGCTAAGTGTCATGCCTTTCACCCTGGAGGTCGTGAGTTTGATCCCCGTCTATGCCAATTTGTATTTTTTTTTTTTTTTTTTTACAAAGAAGCGTTCTACACATACACACTCACATACATACATACATTTCTGGGTTATTATATTAATGACGATACTTTAGATTGCATATAATAATAAAAGAGATGTCAATAATTTACTACAGTCCGAGCTAATGTGCAATACTATTTTTTTCCAAATCATTATAATTAAAGAGAGGATCATCAACGATTCACTACGAAGGGAGACTAGTGTCTGAAGTTATTTTAGTTTTATGAATTCGTTCCCTTAGAACTGTAAATTGTTGCTAAGCGTTGATAAATAAACATATTCTATATTTCAGATACAATGAAGTAAAATTGTATTTAATTGCATATAGAATATCAAAAATACTTAGATGGTATGCAATCTAAAGTATATATATATAAATATATATATATATATATATATATATATATATATATATATATATATATATATATTTGGTTGAATAGCCGAATATTCGGTTAATAATTTCGCCGAAGCACCGAAAATTCGGCCAAAGACGATTATTTGCAAAGGTACGCCGAATCGACCGAATACAAAAGCAAACCGAATATTCTGCGCAGCCCTATTTTTTTTTTTCGAAACATTCTGAACTCGAGATTTGAACGGAAATACACGTTTTGAGCTTTCCTGAATCTTATCTTAATATTTCGAAATTACGTCTGTGTGTCTGTCTGTCTGAGATTGCTCCACACCCAAAACTACTTTTGAAAGCTATATTTTAACCGGAAGTAATACTTTGCCCGTGCTACTTATTATATATACAAAAGTTGAAGATATTAAAATTTCTAGCAACTTATGTTTAAATTTTTTGGAAAATGTACCATTTAGTGAGATCACCTTCAAAAATAGCAATTTCACATGTAAATTTCCCTGGATATTGATATAGTTTCAAAGCAATTGTAACATGCGCAAAAATAGGCAACAATTTGCATTCCAAAATTGTGGGTATATCTCGATTTCGGGAAGAGTGATTTAATTGGAAATTAGAGTAAAAGCCATGTATGTAAAAATAGAAATTAAAAAAAAATTGGTGCTAGCATGAACTTGGCACCCTAACCAGCAAAATCGATATATCTCGATTATGAGAAGGGTGATTTAATCGGGAATTGAAGCACAAACAGGCACAAATGAAGCACAAACGACCTACGGGTGTAAAAATTTAGAATTTCAAATAAGTGGGTGCTGGCGTGAAGTTGGCATCCCTTATAGTAAAATCGGTATATCTCGATTAATTGTGGGGGTGATAGTGTTATCATTTGCGGCACAAACAGGCACATACAAAGCACAAACGAATGGTAATATTTATTTTGTTTGTGCCTCAAGTCGGGGTGCTAACTTCACGGAACTATGTTATTCCTAATTAAACTTGCAGCACAATTATAGACTATTACAAATTTAGAACGCACAACGCGAGGCTGTTTAAAATTTCGTGAAATATTCCTGGCAAACAATGACGTTGACTTGTTGACATATTATTCCGATGTGTAACCATAACTTAGAGCGTGTCTCTACACATACCGAAAGAATAATTTGATGGCGGACACTGTAATCAACCCGGACGGTTATAGAAATCTGAAAAATAAAAATTTCATTCATTTTAATGTTGTAATAAAGGAGTCTTAAGGGTTCGACGAAACTTTGTTTAGCTATGTTTTGCTATGTTTGCAGCGGGTATGGGGATTCCTCTTAAGGACGCCATCGATTTTAGTATACAGCCAATTTCTGATACTAAAATCATTTTGGCAATCTAATCGTCGCCTTGGGTCCCTGGCATGACTGTATGAGTGAACGCTTCAACGCAACGGAATAGTAGATAATAGTTGGTTGGTGTGCGGAGTGACCAGAAATATTATCTCTTCACTATATTTGTTTCCGAAACCGTACATTATACGCATAAAATCGAGAAACTTGTAAAATTTAGCCAGCTAAAACGCTAAACCATGAGAATAAGAAACTTTAGTGTAATATCCTGCCGAATCTAAGTAATGAGTTCACACAACGATAAAACATCATCTGTTCAGATCTGAATTATCAGGGCCACTTAATTTGGAAATAAAGAAATTTTTAATATTATTTTGAATAGTTTCTATAAGTTCAGCTTCAAAATGACTATCGATGGAAATGATAATTTGTTTTTAATGTATCTCTTTCTGTAATAGATTAAAATTAAAATACCAATATTTGGACGGAAAAGCAAAAATTAAATGTTGCCCTGGATATAGGACACTATATATATACAATAATATATCCATGGGATCCTTAACTTAGAAATAATAAATATACTAATGCTAATGATAGTTATTTGTTAGTGTACTTTATTATATAAGTTGAAATAACACAGAAATGTGAACAAGCGTATTTTATAATATCTAAATTTAAATATATATGAACTTATAATTATTTCACTACTTAAAAGTGTACGATCAAACCGATGAAAATACTAATTAAAATCAATTATCCCTGAGGGTACGCATAAGTCGAGGATTTTAGGTATAAATTCTTAAATAAATCCAGCAATGTAAAATTCTTGGTTATTACTTTCCTTTTAGATTTAACATGAACGTCAAAAATGAATACGTCAGTTTTGCAATCTGTTAAAACGAAATATATTTATACACACTTATACTTAAATTCATATAAATAATATATATATATATATATATATATATATATATATATATATATATATATATATATATATATATATATATATATATGTATATATATATATATATATATATATATATATATATATATATATATATATATATATATATATCTAGGTTAACCTTGGGCTACCAATTACTTTTTTATGACCCAAATATAGACAAAAAATGGGTTAAAATGACAAATTTGTGATTGCAACATCCGAATAAATGTATATGTTATTTTTTACATTTAATACCCATGTAATTGTAAAAACAACTCCGTATGAGTGATAATACCACTCCTATGTGATAAAATCACATGTATCACGTTAATAAATTTGTTGTTTTTTTTTTGAGCTACAAAATTAATACATTAAAAGAAAGATTGATTTTACTTTGTATTTGTTCAAACACTACCACTACAAAATTTAAAATCAATGTGAAAATAAGGAAATACGAAATTCGACGATTCTCAGAACATTTAGTATATTCCCAGTAATTTTTTAGATTTTTCAATACCAAAAAAAATAAATAAATAAACCATCCTTATGGAGGGTCAAAATCACCCCTAAGTAAGTAAAATAAACCCATGTTTGATCTATGTTTGGGACATAAATGGACTGTAAAAACAATTGGTGGGTGTAAGCCTGATTCTGATGTCTGATTTAAATTCAGTGACTAAAAATAATATTACAGTCATTTGGTCGTTTCATTTCGGACTAATTCTATACCTAATCAAAAAGTAGCCAAACTTTGAACTAATTCTATACCTGCTTCGGAATTTTTTGTTTTTTGCGGATTCTTAAAGTTTAGGATATCAACTTAATATTTTCAAGATTAAGAGGTTTGCTATTTCCCTAAGAGGGTGAAAACGACCCCTGAATTTCATAATTTAATACTGACTCAAGTATTGAAAGTTAGTTATTGAAAAAAATGTATGTGTATCTTTTTGAGGTCGCTAATTACGAATCTGAAGTCAGAATTTTAAAATCGCGATTGCACCCTTAATATGGCCGACATAATTGGGGTACAATTATAAAATTAGCATAAAATATTTACACAATTAAATACATGCATGCGATATCCAGCGAATTAAGAAATGTACGTGAATATCAAAAAAGTATAAAATACATTATTAATCCTTTATAATTGAAAATATTGTGAGATTTTACCGTCAAACGAGTAATATCGTAATTTGCTAAAACGCCGCACGCTCCTTATTTCGATCACATCTCATTTGCAATAACGATAAAAATAATCCAAATACAGCATTTTGAAGGTCTTTTAATCCTCTTTAAGGTCAGGTAGGTCATTACAGTACAGAGGTTGTCAGTTATTCTATATTCATCTATATTGCGTCAATTAAAAAAAAAAGACTTTAAGAGTCAACTTCAAACACTTCTATCTCCTAAGCTATTATCTTTATGGAAAAAATAAAAAAAGCAATTTTTTCTAAGTTCATAGCCATAATTCTTTTGAGTCAAGTAACATTTACCTATAATGCTTCCCTGCTAAGTTATTTAACCTTAAATTCACAAACGAAAAACATTTTCAAAAAATTTCAAAATAAATTAAGTGTAAAATCTTTTAGGTAATGCATCAATAATGGTCAAAATTAAATTGAGCCTATATATAATAGTTAAAACTATCAAAAAAAAAAACAACTTGGATTTCTTTTCAATTTGGAATTTACTGGAATCGTAAAACCGGCACTATTTGAAAAAAAATATATAATTTTGCTATTATTTTCCTTGTATCATATTCGATATTGCAGATATCATAATTTTCCAAAAATTAATTTTAAGCTAATGTAATTAGGTTTAATTTGGTTTAAGGTACAAGTTGAAATGTTCTTTAAAGTGCGTGACATAATCAGGACTACGTTCAAATGCATATAACATTAAGGTTGTGTTCGAAAAGTATTGGCTGCGTTTGAATATTGTGGTTTACTGGTCTAATAATAACTCTCAGTTTTTCAAATAAGTTCTTCAAATTAAAAATGTATTTCTAAAATAAAATTACCCATCTAATGAAGCCAAAAACGATTGAAATTTTCAGTTTTGAAATTTCCAACTGGGAAAAAGTTACTAAATTACTATGATACATGTTGAATTAAAAGCTAATATTACTTCACTATTTAGGTAAATTTGTAACCTATGCGCTAGTGTAAATTTTACACCATTTTCTTATTGTTTATTGGAGTTTTGCTCTAATAAGCCATGTTATGCTCGGGATAACTGGCAACTTGATGTGCTAGTGTGACGCAGTAAAATTCAAATTTCAAATAAACTTCATCGTATGTAAATTATGTTACATTGTAGTTGCTATGGCGCATGATCACCCCACCCCCTCTTAACATAAGTATGGTGTGAATTTAGAACAAATGTAATCATAAAAAAGGCACGGACAAGCAATCGCTAGTCAGCCGTGACATTGTACTAAACTAAAGGATTGTTCACAGCGAACAATTAGTAATTAAGCTTAGAGAATTACAAATAATAATCTAGTTTGTATTATGACAAGTAATGTTAACATTCCAAGCAACACTATTTATGATAATTATTGTTGCTGTGAACGTTAACCTTGTATGTCATATAACAAACTGGAATTATTACTTATAATTTCTAAGCTTAATTACTAATTCTTTAGCTGTGAACAATCCTTAATAGTTGAAATTCATGTTGTGTAATTCAAACTTATAAATAAAGTTATATTTTTTAAAGACAAAAAAGCTTTAAAACATAATTTGTATAACTCGTTGAAGATAAATAATTTTGCTTTAGTTTCACGATCAACCACTTCTCGGCCGGTTTTTTTTTTCAAAAAATCTTCCAAAATAAATCTATTTTCTTTACTTATAGTTGCATAAATTACTAGGAGAGTACATTATGTCATCATTTTTTTCAATCACAATCTATATATTTTAAACGCATGCACAAGCAATTGAAAAACAAACCAGAATCACCAGTATATTTTTGTATGTAGATATTTTACATATACGAGTGCGCCCGTAACGACAAATGAATGCCCGTATGGGTACGAGCGCGGACGTAAAGTGATTGATTAATAGTCAATCCTTTCAAATTTTTTATTTTTGATCGAATTGATACTGCTAGGCCTTCGATTTTTGAGGCGGTCAGTAGCATCTCCAAAGGCTGGGCCTGCCTAATGAAACTTAAATCAAAATTTTATTTTTTGTAGTAAAAAATTAAATCCAAATTTTATTTTTGAGAACAAAGTTCCGGACTAAAGCAAAATAAATTTAAATCACTAATTTGTTTATTTTTGGTCAAATTAAAATTGCTAACCCATCGATTTCGGGGCAGTAAGTGGCAGATCTGAAAGCAGGGCCGAAGTAATAAAAATTAAATGAAAATTTTAGTTTTATGAATACCGTGACGGACTAAAACCATTACATTCTTAAATTTGTTTATTTTTGATCAAATTGAAATTGGTTCGGCTGCGATTTGTGGGGTGGGTAGACCTAATAATAATTAAATGAAAATTTTAGTTTTATGAATACAGTGACGGAGTAAGGAAAAAAAAAATCACAAATTTATTTATTTTTGATCAAATTGAAATTGCTATGACTTCAATTTTTGGGGCGGTCAGTGCAAGATCCGAGGTCAGGGCTGGACTGATACAAATTAAATCAAAGTTTTAAGTTGAGACTATAGTGCCTATCTAAGGCCAAAACAAAACAAGATTTGGTACGCGTAAAACGCACCAACGCGCAGAGCTCGCCCTTAGGTAAAATATGCGTTGCGAGCAGTGGTTTTTAATTATTATGGCCTTTTGGTTAACAATTTGAAAATATGTTATAGGTGTAAAAAGTCTTACATTTAATTTAAGATTATATTGATAAAAAAAATTTTTAGTTCATACTTTAAAATTCAAAATTATAATATTTAATAATTTTTTTCGGGCTTTGAGTTAACAAAATGAAAAAGTCTTGTAGATAAAAAATATCTTAAAATTTTTAGTAGAATTTTTAAGTGTTTCAATTATTTTTATAAGGGCAGTATTAAGGGGGGCTCCAAATTTTGGGGCCCTATAACTCGGGAAGTATATGGGCGATTAGATTTAAACTGCGAGCGGATTCAAATGGGATGCCAAATAATATGTGTACCAAATTTGGAATGAATCGCTTCGGTACCTTCAGAGGAGTAGAGGGCACAAATTTGGTTTTACGAGCGACGACTAACATCCAAGTATATAAGTTATATACATTATCGGAATCAGGGCGACGAGACGAACACTTTTTCTTAATGAATTTTTTTGATCCGAGAATGCTACAGACACACGACCGAATGCTTTAGCCTCTTCGGTACTACGTACGGCGAGCTAAAAAGGTTTGTGAATACAGCTCGAAATAATGTAATATTTTGCTTTGTAGAAAGCGTATTGACAGTTAGACAAGAGTTTTCAGAAGAAAGTGATAGAAATTTAAGCTGGAAGTTTGAACCATTTGCAGCACAACATGAAGGAAAATATAATAATTTGAGTAAAATTCCTTGATTTTACATAATATGTACTTATAACATACATAACATCACGTTTTTCGGATTTCCATTTAAAATAATAACAATAGTCAAATAGCCGCTGTCGTAGAATATAAATTGAAACAAGCACTGATGCAAGCACCAATGCTTCCAACTCGCCGCACCAGCGAGCCCAATCGCAATAAATACAATACTAAAAGCGATAGCAATTGTTGTACAAAATTTATTGTTGCAATCACCCAACAACATTTTGAATTTCTAATATTATTATTACTAATCATTTTTTTTAACCATCTGTAAAAACATTATAAATATAAAATGTCTTATAATTGTGATATACAAATCTTTTCAAACATTCACAATCTTTCTCCATTTAACTCTATTCTGCATTACCCCTTTCATTCTCCGATTGTTGTTTGTGGTTATTAAAGAATGTCGGTACATTTCGAACCGATAGACCGGACAAACGTAAGCCGCAGCAAAGTATGAGCTTGGAATCGGATTCCGAGATGATTTTAAATGCGTTATTCACAAAACTATGTTTTTTTTTTACGTGTCCCAGGATATTTCTTGATCGGTTTATCCAATCGTTTTGATTTTTCCCCCCTTGTAGCTTATAAAATTCCGTTTCGCTATTATGTTTCATTTAACCCAGCTTGGAGAAATTCTGGGAACCGTGCCTCTCTATTATTTAAACCTTGCCTACAAAATTGAGCGTAAGGGACGGTTATACGCAGTCAGGAGGCCGAATAAGAGCGATTTTTCAAGATTTTTTCCTGGATATATATCTTAATTTATTAATGTAAAAAATTATATGCATATTGTGGTAGCTATTTACTTTATATTGATAGTTTTTATTTGTAAAAATAATTATTTTTGAAGCTGCCATAGCCGATCTTCGGGAGCCTCTCTAAAAATAGGGGTTTTGCTGTGTGCACGATTTAACTGGACTGGACCTTTTAAAATGAAAAAACAAAAATAAATTCGTTAATATAAGGTATTATCTGGTATTTAATCGAAGGAATAAGCAATATATATATTTTTTTTACAAAATGGCGGCTTCTCAAACATAAACTTGCTATTTTCGATAACAATTTTGGCCTTAAATTGTTTATAAAATGAAAACTATTTATCGGCGAGAAACAACCTTCGACTAATCACCAAAAACTATATTTATTAAGCTTGTGTGCTAATTTGAGACTGATCGGTTTAGCCATTTCCGATATATCTTGCACACCGAACATAATTTTGAGAAAAACGCGTTCAAAGTTAAAAAAGCACTAGTAAACATTTTTTTATAAATATGCGTGTAACTTCGAGAATATTCGTCGGATTGACATGAAATTTTCCGTGTATATACTCAAATATGTGTACTTTTCGAAAATGAAATTTAAAAAAATCAATTTTTTGAAAATCCATACTGCGTATAACCCCTTAATCTTCCATTCGATATTCTTTCTACATTAACAAACAAGCATAAAAACAGTTGTAACTTTTAAATCTAGTTTAGTCAACTTTTTTTTTTTTTTTTTTTTTTTCTAATTATAATTTGCCTTGAGCCGCTCTTGATATTTTTGCTAATGTCGAATCTGGCATGAAATGAATTCTTATATTCTCAAATGCATATCGGTAGAATGCTTGAACGAATGACGCTTTCAATAGTATTTGCTTATCGCATATAGTCGCCCATAAATTTTTTGATAATCTTTAAATGTATAAACAAAAGCGGTTAGATGTTTGTTTGGGCTACTTGAATTACACATTAGAGGAGAGCAAGTAACAGCGATGCGTTGGTATGACAAGGCGATAACAACAAGGACAAGGATGTTTCTAGAAGGCATGCATGTCTGAGCACACAATTTTCCCATGTTTGTTCTCAACGTAGCCGCTACTCCGGCTCGTCGCTCTGTTTCTAACACAACCTTAACTGTATCTCAGCAAAGATGAGCCTTAACAAATTTTTAATTCAATGGATTATTTTTGTAATTTCATAAGCTAACTTTATTGTGTTACGATGCGATTTAAATATATGTGTTATAACTGTACCCGTTTATTAAATAGGATATTATATGAGCACTAGTCATCCTTAATTCTTTATTTCAGAACGTATAACCATTTACTGTCTATCTACCAGAGAAATAGGTCGTGTATTTAGAGTGATTTAGTGAGTGACAAAACTGTTGTGAATTATTAATTGATGTGAGGTTGATAGCTAATCTATAACGTATATTGATAATTGGATATTCTACTATATGTATTAATACTGAGTATGAATAGGTATGAATCAATGTGTGAAGTTAGACTAATCTGTTGTAATGTTATTGATATTAATATATGGACGATGAAACAAAGAATCAGATTTAGTATTGAAGTATAATTATGGAGTACCGTAAAGAATATGAGCTAGAGTTTTGAGATAATACTAAAGAGTTGATTATATATAGTATGAGTTGTGTTGAATGTGTGAGGATGATGACTATTGACAGAGGCCAGTCCGGCGGTCCCAACGAGGCCAGTCCGGCACTACCGGCGGTCCCAACAGTGGCCAGTTCGGTGGATCCGACGGTCCCAACGAGGCCAGTCCGGTAATCCCGGCGGTCCTAACAGTGGCCAGTCCGATTGATCCGGCGGTCCCAACGAGGCCAGTCCGGTACGTCTGGCGGTCCCAACGGTGGCCAGTCCGTTGTGTCCGGCGGTCCCAACGGTGACATCCCTGAATGATGTGTTCTTGAGGAGGTGGTCCCATCTTGGTCGGAGTGAGTCGTGTGTCGCCCACGGAAGACCCCTCATACGTAACATAAATCCTAACGTATGAGGTTGACTACTTGACTTGCTTGGGATGGTTAAGGGTTAGATATATGGAGATTTTGGTATGACTCTGTGTGTGTGTGTGTGTGAGAGAGAGAATTGTAGACTGGCTCCTCACTGAGTTTATATTCAAGCCTGTATTCTAATTTCAGAGCCTAAATAGATGGATAACCCGGATTCCGCAAGCCTTCACGTATAAGTCTTTGTATTTTTAAACTTATGTAATTGTATAATATTATTATTGTTTTTAATGAAATATAGTGCCATACAGGGAAGGTAACATCTACAAGTTCAAAACCATCTTTAACAATTGTTTTGACAAACCTTTTCGAAAATGTGATCCTCTTTGAGTTATTTGCTTCTAACTTATGAAATATTAGTGTTTTTTTGCTTAAAAATCAACGTTTTCAACCCCCTGTAACTTGGCGGGTATTAAAACAAAAATAACGTTGTAGAGGTTCTTTGGAGTAGAATTCAAAGAAATACACGTTCCTATAGTCTTTTTTTTTTCGAAACCCCCTAGTTAGGGTGTAATTTGCCCCCAATGAAAAAGAACACTAATTCCTTTTAAATATTTGACCTAATTTGTATAGAATTTATCCATATTGAAACGACCAAATGACTGTACTAAAATGGAATTAAGTTAATTTTACTATTACCAAGCTTCTATGTTTTGGGATTGAATGCTCCCAATGTGACTATGCTTTATCATTCCACAAGCATTTACAAATACATTGCAACCAATCTTATCTTTTGTGAATAATATTCGTACCTCTGTGAAACTCTCCAAACACAAATTAAAGATCCCACCCATGGTTAGATAAACTGGTTTTTGCGATCGTCTTATTATCAACAGTAAACCTAGACGAACGTTACGGTCAGGAATATTTTCCCAGTTACAATTATATGCAGTGGCACCAATTGATTGGGTCTGTAATTATATTCAGTTAATAGGAATAATCATTGGATACAAGTAAATATAATTGGTCTCAGGTAATAAAATATTAATATCCTCTGCGTATTACAAAATTTTATAATTCTTTTATAATTTATGAATTTTATGAAGAAAAAGCTTTCGCATGCCTAAATTAAAATTAACGTTTTCACTTCATCTCGTAACTTTGATCTTGGGTAATGCTTGAATTACCTTATACACTTTTTATTTAGTATAATATGATCTAGCTATAGCGCTGTATTAATAATGATAAAACAAGTTCTATTCATATATAGAATCTAGAATAATATTACTGCAATCATTCTTTTAATGTAATAAATTAGATTAAATCCTGAACATAAAAGTTCAGTTTTATATTCTATCTAATGAAATAACAATATTTTCAACCTCGGTTTTATTGAGAGAACTTGTATGGTATAAATCCGAAAAAGTCTATCCCAGTTCGATACTAGAAACTAATTTTCAAAATTGAATTAGACATATTTTCCATCCAATCTTGCATACTAGCATGAAATCGTGTTTAATACATATCTTACATAATATGTTTAAAACATTTTACTTAAGACTTGCAAAAGATGGTTTCAAAATACAACCGGGGTGAGGGTTTGCAGGAGAGAAACTGAGAAACATTTACTAATATCCATACCGTAACATCGGAGCGGGAACTCGCGCGAACACGAACCGTCAGATATAGCTTGGTAAGCTCTAAAGGGGCATTTATAATAGATTTTTTCTACGGCACTTTACGCCAAGTTTCCGCGGAAACCCTGTCGTGGCCGTACGTGAAAAAATTATACACATAAGCTATCTACTGTTTATAATAGACTTCCTAAGGTATTATTTTTTTCTACGGCACGACAAGTTTAACTTGAAGCGAATATTTCTACTTATAACTTATGACCACAGTTAGCACTCTAAAAGGCGAAAAACAGATTCCTTTAATGCTAACTAAATCTAGATTACACATCATGAATGCCATTTATGTGGAGGATATATGCCAACGTTTAAGTTAATCGTTCTTATATTTCCGAAATACAAAAATATTGTTTCATACATATTTATCATAATTGCACCTTAAGTCTGCGTATAGTGTATAGTAGCTCAATACCTTGTCTCTGCTAGCCTGTCTGAACGGTTTCAAACATACAGTGCATATCAACACCATATCGAAAATTTATATATATATATATATATATATATATATATATATATAGATAATACAACTCATTTCGTCATAAGTGAATTACAAACTACAGGATCTCTCACTGAGGGAATCCTAACAACTAGGCAAACGAAGATGAACAAGCCAACAAAGATCAAAGAAAACGTGTACCCACAACCGATCTAGAGTAGCAAAGTAAATACCAGTGCATTATTCCTACAAGGAACAAATTAGAGAAAGAAACTATATGCAGTGAATGAAAGGCTTTGTTGCTTGCATTTATTTTTGTTCTCTTCTATTTCCTTTATAATATCAAAGCAATTAAACTGGCTCCAAGTATGGGAGGTTGAAGAGAGCATCACCTAATATATATGAATGGTATGACATTCGAAAACATATTAGATCGATTTCAGGTCGAAACTTTTGAAGTATTATTATTTTGAAATATCTAGAACGTATATTTTTATATGTTATTAGTACAATGAAATATTTGTTTACCTCGAGAGAAACTAAAACTAAGTCGTGACGATTAATGTAATTTACCTGCTCGTCGATTAATTGGCCCTCAAAGCAGTATATAAAAAGCTGTACATTTACTGCAGCGAATAAACTTATTAGCATAATAATATTACTTCTGGAAAGAAAAAAACATTGTGCGTATTTCATTTATGTTTAATAACCTCCATTACTGAATTTTACACACACAGTTTCATTACTTACAAGCTTGTTTCCTCTAATACAGAATACAAAGACATAGCGTCCAACATCATATTCGATCCTATCATAAAGAACATCATATTCGAGTTGAAGTCTTCAACTGTTGTTAAAAAACTGCAAATGGTTAATATTAAACTAGAATTGGTAATGTGAACATTAATACCAGGATCACGTAAAAGTGAGTCGCAGTGAATAGCAGAAATCGGGAATGCGTTTAACACTCCAAATTATTTTCACTGCCTTGTTCATACACAGTTTCGCTTTACCCCCTACGGGTGCTTTCCAACAAGGACTTTGTTGACACTGTGTAACTCAGAGTTTGATAAACTGCGTTCCAACTACGCTAGAGTACGACTATTCGACTCTGTGAGACACTGCTAAATAGCAAAGTCTGGTGGTATAATGGTGTCACGAATACCAACCTTTACAATATTTATTAGTAGATTTAAGCAAGTCTAGCAGAGAGTAGTTCATGTTTTATTATATTTTCGATGTCAAATATGAGTGCACCAGATTTATATATTAGTGAAAATGGTAAGTAACGACTGGCGCGCACTTTGTTGGTTAGAGTTCATAGCTTCTAAAGCATTCCAACTAGCATGCGGCACAGTGTTCGGTAGAGTTTGGGAAAGTCTGACAATGTCTCTCAAAGTTCTATTGTTGGAAGGCACCCTACGTATATTTCACTCTAATGTGAAAACACTGCTTCGTGCATATCATACCCAGTGACAACACTGATATGTTAAAATTCTGCCTTCGACTATGCGACGTCACCTCGCGAGAGTGACGCTGGATAGTGCCTCCCAGTCCCAGTTAGGGGCTGGTTACGTAATGCGTGGAGCGAATGTCGCTCCACGACGGATTCTAGAAAAACTACTGCAGGACCGCCGGCTCAATGGTGAGAGGGAGTGGGTGTTCACGCGGTTAAAGTTTGGTTCTTACCGAAGGGCGCCACACTATCCAAATACCTGCAGTGGTTTTACGCCAAGTTGTCGTAATTCTTGCCTGCGCTCGAGCAGGGATCCAAGGCAAAAGACACACAAAAGTTAACCTTAAAACACGAAGCTTATTTATTGTACTCAAATAGGGACAATGTAAATGTTGGTCGACGTCACTACGGAATTTGCTGGTTAATCAATGTTGACCAAAAAGGGAACGGAGCGTAGAATGCATTCCGTGGTGATATCCCGTGGTATCGTCGTTACAATATAGTAGGTTTAATGCACGTGCTTTAAGTTATCAATCTTATACTAACAAAGTTATAGTGAGAGTGAAGCTCTCTCTACGTATTATATTAATTAATAATAGACAGTAGTAATACTACTACTGCAAAAGTTATGTAAACAAAAGTTGAACTTAGAGTGAAGCATAATTAACAATAAATAACGGTAGTAACCATAAGGTACAAAATACAAAAACCTAAAGTTAAGCTTAGAGTGAAGCTCTATAATTATTATCATAATCATTAATAAGAAGCGTTATCAATAATCATGACTTAAACATAATATAATATTCAATAACAAATAGTGACAACCAAATTCGCACAGTCTGAAGGAAGAACTTAAACAAAATGCAAAATAGTGGCGACTACGGAGAATGGCGGAGTGCGCAGGCGCACTAGCATCAGTTACAGATGTTCAACGTCAAGGTCGATTGGTAAATTGGAACAAACTCACCCCAGGTAGTTTCAACAGGCGTGCCCAGGTGGCTTAAAAACGATACTAAACCTGAGCGGTCGAGCAATAATTCCTTTCAAATTTCGACAGCGGTAATGCCGTCCCTCCAAGTTCTTCACAATTAATGATATTTCCAGACTGGGAAAATTTCCGGCTAAGTGAAATTTCAGGATAGTGAAATTTCTGGGTGGTCAAATTTCAGGATAGTGAAATTTCTGGGTGGTCAAATTTCAGGCTATTGAAATTTCCGGGTGGTCAATTTCCGACTAAGGAGAGCGAAATGATAAGTTGAAACGTTGGTTGATATAGTGAAATTCTGTGGCAGTATCCCTGAACCACGCTAGATATTAGTGGCTTTTCCGTCCACGACGATGTGAATATTTTCACGAACAGCCAAGATCTTCCTACGTCTTCCGCAAAAGTGCGCGCCAAATAAAATAGACTTACGATAGTTCAATATGGCTTTACGTTGAAAAATCTCAAAACTAATATCTGATAAGCGAGATGCACGTGGATTTCTCACAGAAAAATATACTCGACTCACAACCACGTTTCTTGACTAAATGTTAAAGTCTCAACTGGTCTTGTTGCACCAGGTAATATTGCAAATTTGGTCTCCTTGCAGAACAGGCGACACCTGTTCGCGGTAAGCCGCACTACGGATGTCGGTAAAAATACCTTCATCCACACGGAATACATAACACAAACTTACTTCAAAATTATAACGTGACAACTACAGCGCATTTTTTTGGAAGTATATACTTTGACTTTTGGTCGTCGCATGGCGCTCAGTGAACTGAACAGTGCATATAAAGCATTCTGTATTTTCTTTTACATTTTAATGACATACGGCGGGATGATCTTTCTCATTAGATGTTAGTAAAATACAATAATTATTAATTTCCGCTGTTCTAGGTTAAGGAGGGAAATACAAGTAAAAAAAAAATTTTATCGATTTTTTTTTAAACATAAATCAATTTCTTATACATTGAAGATTTATTCTGCAAAATATCTAAGCGATCGGACAAGTAGTGACCGAGATATCGCGGGTATTCTGAAGATAATGCACGGTCTGCAGTGCATTATCGGCCAGAATGCGCACATCTTCAGTACCACCTACGACGAGAGCCGCTACTCTTGCCAGGAGCGCCGATCGCAAAGCTGCACCAAAGAGGCCAGAACTTCTAGAAGATTAGCCCAAACTAAGCTGCAGGACTTCTACGAGCACGAGGAAGGAGCGATGTATGGCCCCGGCATCGCCGATTAACCGTAAGTTTCCAAAAATCATGCTTTTACGTAACCCAAAACTTTAAACGCGTTTTTCTCAAATCGGTATTTTTCAAACTGGCGGGAAAGATAACTCAAAAAGTTCTCATCCAAATGACTTGTAACTTTGTGCGTCTTGAAGGAAATTGAATTTTATTCTATATGAGCCACAGATATTATGAAAAAATTAACAATAAATAATTTTTAGAGCTGCCTAAAGTGGAAAAAAAGTGAAAAATCGACCTGTTTTTTCAGATCAAGTTTTTTTTTATGATAAAACCGTTTTACTTTCAATTTTAATGGCTCATATAGAACAAAATACATCGAAGAACAAGGGTCAATTGATAAAAGTAAGTTTTTTTAATTTTTCAGGTCCCCAGAACGCCCGCCAATCACCTATGCACGCCGGACGCGACCTCCTTTAGGCGTGGCCCCAAGGAGCTACAGAGGTTGCACACACACGAAAAAAATCACAAATGTAGAGAAAGATGTGAATAATAATCAAACCTGTACGATGTTTCATTTGCCCGTAAAAAACTAACAAACACTCAACTAGTGTTGAATAATACTTTTCAACGAAGTATTGCAAACACCCCAACACAAAAACTCCTCGGATACGATCTCGGTATCCAATCCGATCAAAAACTCGGAGATTTCATCCAAAGCGCTCTTCAGGATGATGAAGAATACCAACATTGTGACGTATGCCGAGCAGTTAGAGCCGAAACGGAACTACAGCAGGTTCAATCGCAAGAAGATAACGAGCGAAGATATAATCTCCGACATCGCTCTTCACTGAAATACACCGTTGGGAGTTATGTATTAATTAAATCTATGTTACAGCCCGGAAAATCAAAAAAATTGCAACCAAAGTACCAGGGGCTGTACATTATAATTAAAGTTCTAGACCCCGATCGCTACGTAGTGGAAGATATACCGGGGGCGGAAATCACTTAGCGTTTCTACAACGGGATACTATCGAGTGACCGCTTGTGACCCTATGCATCTGACACCGATGAAGAAAAATCTATCGATTCCTCATCGACGGAAGAAGAAGAGGACTCAATCGAGGCGATCGCTCGCATGATGAGAATGGCTGAACTGATGGGATTTTGAGACTACTACGGTTGGCAATATTTACGGCAGCACACGTGACGTGCGCGCGCAGTTAATCTTAGAGAAGAAATATAGTTTTTGACATGTAAACTTTTAGTAATCATTGTTGTAACATAATATTAATAAACACCTGTGTTAAATATACTTGAGTATTAAAATCAACCTTGGCCGCACCTCTTCACTATATATATATTGTCACGAAACAATTGACTTTTTTCGCGCATAAATAGATGTTATCGGCCAGCGGTTAGCTCAGTGAAGAAAGGGTGGGTTTTCGACGTTGGCGAAGGTGTGGTTAGTGAAATATAGACGAAAAATTAATTATGCAATATGAATCAATTATCAAACTAAACTTGAATATTAAATCATTACAATAAACTCAAATACTAAATAACTTCATATATGAAATGAATCTCAAATATTAATTAAACCCAAAACTCAAAGAACACAAATCTCTTTTAGATTTGATTATTAAATAAATTCAAATATCGAATAAACGGAAACATCATATAAAAGTGTGAATTGCCAAATTTTAGAAAATGAATGTAAATAATCAAATACAATTGTGTAAATAAGAAATAATATAATAGATACTCCAGTGAGCCCGTGGGAGAAGTGTGCGTGGTGTTCGGCAACGAACTGGTCCAGGATTTGTTTTATTTAATTTGGGCGCCAGTCCTGTTAAAGCACAGAACATCCTGGAACCAGCCGTGATAGCCACTCTCTCACGGCTTCACTAGATATCTGTAACTGAAGTTAACCAAAGAATTTAAATTAAATCAAAACAAATCAAATAAATAAAATAATAAATCGGTATTTCAATAATCAAAATTAAGAAGCAACAAAGTATAAGTAACGAACACTGTTATCAAGCAACTGAATTTAAATCAACGATAAATTATAAATCAAATAAGTTAAATTAAATCAAAAATCAAATATACGTCGAGGAACTTATTTATATCAAAATTAATTTTAAATGGAACAATTTAAATTAAGAGATACGACGGTAATCTCAAATAAACTAGATAATCTCAATAATTATAACAAAACAAAATATTAACTGAATAAAGATGCCAAATTCAAATACAAAATCGAGAACCAGGATGAAGTGATACAGAGTGGCCGCTTTTTATTTCTTCGTTCTGTTGTCGGTGCGTTGCAGGCTTAAAACAGAATTCTCCAGTCGATCCTCGTAAAAACGAACGGTATCATGATGAAGGGAATGAACGATCGGCGACAAAATGTACAGCGTACCAGCTCTCAAAATATATATAATTGATTCTATACCAAAATGACTATAATTGCTAAATTGCATTCTAAATTGAAGATACTGAATTATTCTATGTCGTACGGAACTCTAAATTAATAACCAACTAAATCAAACACATATTGCACGATTACTACAATATAAGAGATGATACCGATTCAATAGAAAAGAAATAGATAATAATATAAAAGCGGAGCAAGAAACGATAATAAATCTTAACTCAATAAATCCGTATTGAACGGCGCCAAAAATATAATAAGTACGATATTAAATTCAAATTTAAAGATACTAGAAAATTAATAAATCACGCATACAGCGCTACCAAAATATAAATCACACAATAACACAAAATCAAATCAAAATAATAAAGAAAACAATTGAAGTACGTGCTCTCAGTGAAGCCAATTGAACTCAAAAAAAAAACGACCAAATATATATAATAATATTGTATTTATCTGATGAACGACGAAACACTTTCGAATTATACAAATTCTTTCTCACTAAATCAAAGGGCGAACTGAATATATAAAAACTGTCTGATACGTGTGAATCGCTTCAACGCTCGAAGACAAAAGAGAATAATTCAAGTTTGAACGATAACACCTGGTAATTAGCATTCGACAGGTACCACTAGAGCACACGAAAATTAGCCTTTTCGTTACAATATATATATATATATATATATATATATATATATATATATATATATTATATATATATATATATATATATATATATATATATATATATATATATATATATATATATATTGTAACGAAAAGGCTAATTTTCGTGTGCTCTAGTGGTACCTGTCGAATGCTAATTACCAGGTGTTATCGTTCAAACTTGAATTATTCTCTTTTGTCTTCGAGCGTTGAAGCGATTCACACGTATCAGACAGTTTTTATATATTCAGTTCGCCCTTTGATTTAGTGAGAAAGAATTTGTATAATTCGAAAGTGTTTCGTCGTTCATCAGATAAATACAATATTATTATATATATTTGGTCGTTTTTTTTTTGAGTTCAATTGGCTTCACTGAGAGCACGTACTTCAATTGTTTTCTTTATTATTTTGATTTGATTTTGTGTTATTGTGTGATTTATATTTTGGTAGCGCTGTATGCGTGATTTATTAATTTTCTAGTATCTTTAAATTTGAATTTAATATCGTACTTATTATATTTTTGGCGCCGTTCAATACGGATTTATTGAGTTAAGATTTATTATCGTTTCTTGCTCCGCTTTTATATTATTATCTATTTCTTTTCTATTGAATCGGTATCATCTCTTATATTGTAGTAATCGTGCAATATGTGTTTGATTTAGTTGGTTATTAATTTAGAGTTCCGTACGACATAGAATAATTCAGTATCTTCAATTTAGAATGCAATTTAGCAATTATAGTCATTTTGGTATAGAATCAATTATATATATTTTGAGAGCTGGTACGCTGTACATTTTGTCGCCGATCGTTCATTCCCTTCATCATGATACCGTTCGTTTTTACGAGGATCGACTGGAGAATTCTGTTTTAAGCCTGCAACGCACCGACAACAGAACGAAGAAATAAAAAGCGGCCACTCTGTATCACTTCATCCTGGTTCTCGATTTTGTATTTGAATTTGGCATCTTTATTCAGTTAATATTTTGTTTTGTTATAATTATTGAGATTATCTAGTTTATTTGAGATTACCGTCGTATCTCTTAATTTAAATTGTTCCATTTAAAATTAATTTTGATATAAATAAGTTCCTCGACGTATATTTGATTTTTGATTTAATTTAACTTATTTGATTTATAATTTATCGTTGATTTAAATTCAGTTGCTTGATAACAGTGTTCGTTACTTATACTTTGTTGCTTCTTAATTTTGATTATTGAAATACCGATTTATTATTTTATTTATTTGATTTGTTTTGATTTAATTTAAATTCTTTGGTTAACTTCAGTTACAGATATCTAGTGAAGCCGTGAGAGAGTGGCTATCACGGCTGGTTCCAGGATGTTCTGTGCTTTAACAGGACTGGCGCCCAAATTAAATAAAACAAATCCTGGACCAGTTCGTTGCCGAACACCACGCACACTTCTCCCACGGGCTCACTGGAGTATCTATTATATTATTTCTTATTTACACAATTGTATTTGATTATTTACATTCATTTTCTAAAATTTGGCAATTCACACTTTTATATGATGTTTCCGTTTATTCGATATTTGAATTTATTTAATAATCAAATCTAAAAGAGATTTGTGTTCTTTGAGTTTTGGGTTTAATTAATATTTGAGATTCATTTCATATATGAAGTTATTTAGTATTTGAGTTTATTGTAATGATTTAATATTCAAGTTTAGTTTGATAATTGATTCATATTGCATAATTAATTTTTCGTCTATATTTCACTAACCACACCTTCGCCAACGTCGAAAACCCACCCTTTCTTCACTGAGCTAACCGCTGGCCGATAACATCTATTTATGCGCGAAAAAAGTCAATTGTTTCGTGACAATATATATATAGTGAAGAGGTGCGGCCAAGGTTGATTTTAATACTCAAGTATATTTAACACAGGTGTTTATTAATATTATGTTACAACAATGATTACTAAAAGTTTACATGTCAAAAACTATATTTCTTCTCTAAGATTAACTGCGCGCGCACGTCACGTGTGCTGCCGTAAATATTGCCAACCGTAGTAGTCTCAAAATCCCATCAGTTCAGCCATTCTCATCATGCGAGCGATCGCCTCGATTGAGTCCTCTTCTTCTTCCGTCGATGAGGAATCGATAGATTTTTCTTCATCGGTGTCAGATGCATAGGGTCACAAGCGGTCACTCGATAGTATCCCGTTGTAGAAACGCTAAGTGATTTCCGCCCCCGGTATATCTTCCACTACGTAGCGATCGGGGTCTAGAACTTTAATTATAATGTACAGCCCCTGGTACTTTGGTTGCAATTTTTTTGATTTTCCGGGCTGTAACATAGATTTAATTAATACATAACTCCCAACGGTGTATTTCAGTGAAGAGCGATGTCGGAGATTATATCTTCGCTCGTTATCTTCTTGCGATTGAACCTGCTGTAGTTCCGTTTCGGCTCTAACTGCTCGGCATACGTCACAATGTTGGTATTCTTCATCATCCTGAAGAGCGCTTTGGATGAAATCTCCGAGTTTTTGATCGGATTGGATACCGAGATCGTATCCGAGGAGTTTTTGTGTTGGGGTGTTTGCAATACTTCGTTGAAAAGTATTATTCAACACTAGTTGAGTGTTTGTTAGTTTTTTACGGGCAAATGAAACATCGTACAGGTTTGATTATTATTCACATCTTTCTCTACATTTGTGATTTTTTTCGTGTGTGTGCAACCTCTGTAGCTCCTTGGGGCCACGCCTAAAGGAGGTCGCGTCCGGCGTGCATAGGTGATTGGCGGGCGTTCTGGGGACCTGAAAAATTAAAAAAACTTACTTTTATCAATTGACCCTTGTTCTTCGATGTATTTTGTTCTATATGAGCCATTAAAATTGAAAGTAAAACGGTTTTATCATAAAAAAAAACTTGATCTGAAAAAACAGGTCGATTTTTCACTTTTTTTCCACTTTAGGCAGCTCTAAAAATTATTTATTGTTAATTTTTTCATAATATCTGTGGCTCATATAGAATAAAATTCAATTTCCTTCAAGACGCACAAAGTTACAAGTCATTTGGATGAGAACTTTTTGAGTTATCTTTCCCGCCAGTTTGAAAAATACCGATTTGAGAAAAACGCGTTTAAAGTTTTGGGTTACGTAAAAGCATGATTTTTGGAAACTTACGGTTAATCGGCGATGCCGGGGCCATACATCGCTCCTTCCTCGTGCTCGTAGAAGTCCTGCAGCTTAGTTTGGGCTAATCTTCTAGAAGTTCTGGCCTCTTTGGTGCAGCTTTGCGATCGGCGCTCCTGGCAAGAGTAGCGGCTCTCGTCGTAGGTGGTACTGAAGATGTGCGCATTCTGGCCGATAATGCACTGCAGACCGTGCATTATCTTCAGAATACCCGCGATATCTCGGTCACTACTTGTCCGATCGCTTAGATATTTTGCAGAATAAATCTTCAATGTATAAGAAATTGATTTATGTTTAAAAAAAAATCGATAAAATTTTTTTTTTACTTGTATTTCCCTCCTTAACCTAGAACAGCGGAAATTAATAATTATTGTATTTTACTAACATCTAATGAGAAAGATCATCCCGCCGTATGTCATTAAAATGTAAAAGAAAATACAGAATGCTTTATATGCACTGTTCAGTTCACTGAGCGCCATGCGACGACCAAAAGTCAAAGTATATACTTCCAAAAAAATGCGCTGTAGTTGTCACGTTATAATTTTGAAGTAAGTTTGTGTTATGTATTCCGTGTGGATGAAGGTATTTTTACCGACATCCGTAGTGCGGCTTACCGCGAACAGGTGTCGCCTGTTCTGCAAGGAGACCAAATTTGCAATATTACCTGGTGCAACAAGACCAGTTGAGACTTTAACATTTAGTCAAGAAACGTGGTTGTGAGTCGAGTATATTTTTCTGTGAGAAATCCACGTGCATCTCGCTTATCAGATATTAGTTTTGAGATTTTTCAACGTAAAGCCATATTGAACTATCGTAAGTCTATTTTATTTGGCGCGCACTTTTGCGGAAGACGTAGGAAGATCTTGGCTGTTCGTGAAAATATTCACATCGTCGTGGACGGAAAAGCCACTAATATCTAGCGTGGTTCAGGGATACTGCCACAGAATTTCACTATATCAACCAACGTTTCAACTTATCATTTCGCTCTCCTTAGTCGGAAATTGACCACCCGGAAATTTCAATAGCCTGAAATTTGACCACCCAGAAATTTCACTATCCTGAAATTTGACCACCCAGAAATTTCACTATCCTGAAATTTCACTTAGCCGGAAATTTTCCCAGTCTGGAAATATCATTAATTGTGAAGAACTTGGAGGGACGGCATTACCGCTGTCGAAATTTGAAAGGAATTATTGCTCGACCGCTCAGGTTTAGTATCGTTTTTAAGCCACCTGGGCACGCCTGTTGAAACTACCTGGGGTGAGTTTGTTCCAATTTACCAATCGACCTTGACGTTGAACATCTGTAACTGATGCTAGTGCGCCTGCGCACTCCGCCATTCTCCGTAGTCGCCACTATTTTGCATTTTGTTTAAGTTCTTCCTTCAGACTGTGCGAATTTGGTTGTCACTATTTGTTATTGAATATTATATTATGTTTAAGTCATGATTATTGATAACGCTTCTTATTAATGATTATGATAATAATTATAGAGCTTCACTCTAAGCTTAACTTTAGGTTTTTGTATTTTGTACCTTATGGTTACTACCGTTATTTATTGTTAATTATGCTTCACTCTAAGTTCAACTTTTGTTTACATAACTTTTGCAGTAGTAGTATTACTACTGTCTATTATTAATTAATATAATACGTAGAGAGAGCTTCACTCTCACTATAACTTTGTTAGTATAAGATTGATAACTTAAAGCACGTGCATTAAACCTACTATATTGTAACGACGATACCAATAAATCCGTATTGAACGGCGCCAAAAATATAATAAGTACGATATTAAATTCAAATTTAAAGATACTAGAAAATTAATAAATCACGCATACAGCGCTACCAAAATATAAATCACACAATAACACAAAATCAAATCAAAATAATAAAGAAAACAATTGAAGTACGTGCTCTCAGTGAAGCCAATTGAACTCAAAAAAAAAACGACCAAATATATATAATAATATTGTATTTATCTGATGAACGACGAAACACTTTCGAATTATACAAATTCTTTCTCACTAAATCAAAGGGCGAACTGAATATATAAAAACTGTCTGATACGTGTGAATCGCTTCAACGCTCGAAGACAAAAGAGAATAATTCAAGTTTGAACGATAACACCTGGTAATTAGCATTCGACAGGTACCACTAGAGCACACGAAAATTAGCCTTTTCGTTACAATATATATATATATATATATATATATATATATATATATATATATATATATATATATATATGTTATATATATATATATATATATATATATATATATATATATATATAAATATATATATATATATATATATATATATATATATATATATATATATATATATAAATATATATATATATATATATATATATATATATATATATATATATATATATATATATATATATATATATTGTCACGTTATAATTTTGTAGTATGTTTGTGTTCTGTGTGGATGAAATTATTTTTACCGCGAACAGGTGTCGCCTGTTCTTTTCGGCAAGGAAGGCCCAATTTCGGTATCGCCTGGCGCGACGAGACGAGTTGAGACTTTAAGATCTAGTCAAGAAACGTGGTGGTGAGTCGAGTATATTTTTCTGTGAGAAATCCACGTGCATCTCGCTACCAGATATTAGTTTTGGAGATCTTTTCTGCGTAAAGCCATATTTAGCTATCGTGAGTCTGTTTGTTGGCCCGCATTTTTGCGGAAAACGCAGAAAGATCTTTGCTGTTCGTGAAAATCTTCACGTCGTCGTGGACGGAAAAGCCACTTTTATCTAGCGTGGTTCAGAGATACTGCCACGTATGTAGCGGAATTTTATTATCTCAACCAACGTTTTCGACTTATCGTTTCACTCTCCTTAACCTTTATTCAATGAATAACTATAATTGACTTTGATGAAACCGTACATATGATCTTTTTATATGCGTTGATTACCTTGATTAGGAAGTGGAGCGATTCCAGAATTTCCTGAAATACATTTTCAAATACCGTTACCTGATGATTGCAGTTTAGAAGATGTTGATTCTTTACGGTAAATAATAATAGATAGTTATTCAATGAAGTGAAAATTATTGTCCAAAGTATGCGGTAGAGGCGCTAGTATCGGATAAGTAAGTTAGTAAGTATTGCGCACGACACATTTTTTTTTCTCCATTGCCATTAGAACATCGTCAAAAATTATTCAAGCTCTGCTCAATTTCAATTACGCTGAGCTCCTTACAAGTGCTTTTCTTAAATAACAGTATTTACTTTTTTACTGATAGTAAATGTCCAAATGTAAGACTTACTTACCCGATACTAGCGCTTCTACCACCGCTTTAGACACTTATTTTCACTTCAATAAGGGACGACCAGGGTCATATTTCCACTCATGCCCCCCACCAAATCACGTGCAACAGAGAAAAGTCAAGAAAAATGTGTCAAAAATTATATTTTCAAAATTTTGAGGCACTTGTCATGGAAAAAAAAAATTATTATCCCATATAAAGAAAGGTTAAAACTGCTTCAAAATAAAAAAATAAAATTTGTTGCACCTCTTCGGCAAATGTGTGAAAATTGCGTTTAAAAACTTCAACACGCCATAAAAATTTGAATTTCCCGCCCAAAAATTCAAAAAAATTACCACGGTATTAACCTTATAAGACCTTTCGAATGCATGAAACCGCATGTCAAACGGTTGAGTAAAACCAGAGATATTTGAGAGAGAAAAAAACGTATTTTTGAGGTTATGGCCGCTAGGAATGATTTTTGAAGCTGATTATCTAGGAAAATTATTTTCTCTCGAAGATAAATCAAATGATCCTTAATCCGTTTGGGGGGACTTTTCACTACCTTATCCTGCTATACTCTTTGAAAGAGAAAGTGTATCGACCACGAACAAACAATTTGCACTCTAAGATATCTTTGTGCACAAATATTACTTGTATCATTGCATATTCTTCGTCAAAAGTTTTTTTTTTTCATTAATTAAATACATAGTTTAATACTTATTTAATAAATTAAATATGCCAATTTCATAAGAAATCAAAGTGGGCACGGATTTTCTTGTTGACATACTATATTTTATATCTGTCATTCATTGAATAATTTTTACAATATATATTTCCTGGGTTTTTTTTTTTTTTGTATGCTAAATTTAGCATTATAATAGAAAAGAAAACATTATTCTTTTTTTATTACGGATATATGTTGTAAAAATTATTCAATGAATGACAAATATAAAAATACAATATTTATCAAGAATATCCGTGGCCACATTGATTTTTGATGAAATTGGCATAATTAATTAATTAAATAAATATTAAACTAAATGTATCTAATCAATAAAATTAAGCTTATTCGACACGGCTTAAATTTGTTTAACAAGTTTTGTATTTACACTTTGTCTGTAAAATGCACTGGGGAGCAACTACTTGCATATGTTAAAAATAGCAAACAAATTCTTATGTACTCGATTTCCATTTACCATCCTGTATATATATATATATATATATATATATATATATATATATATATATATATATATATATATATACAGGGTGGTAAATATATATATATATATATATATATATATATATATACAGGGTGGTAAATATATATATATATATATATATATATATATATATATATATATATATATATATATATATATATACCCTTATACTCTTGCTTTTCACCATTGCGTCATTACACTAGCTAATAAATGACTTGTCATGGAACCAAATATTACTCACTCAAGTATCAAATTGTGATGTTCCACACACTTTCGAATCATTTCGAAATCTCCAATATCATTGTCCGAAGATCCAATTCTTCTTATATTGTATTTTAATATTTCCAATTGTGCAAATACCGTACTAATGATCATTATAAATATTATATCTATTTCTACGTAGCACGCACAACTAGACATAGCCACAAAAATCGCTTCGGTTGTTAATATTACTTCATAATTTGGTGACTTTTCTATGATACTCCTATCAGGAAGCCAAATATTTAAGATCATATTATAGTCACCTCTGAAATACGACGATATAAAATGTGAAAAAAGAACTACAATATACGCATATCTGTATATATATGCAGAAATTGATGTTAAACGATATATTCGTTGTATTTTTTCAGTTTGCTCAACAGTTAGCGATTCAGTTGACCAGAATTTGTAAGACATAGTATCTATCAGAAGTAGGAGTTTGTCTCGTTTGACATGGCTGGTATATACTTTGAAGAATACCTGAAAATATATAATTTTTTAAATTTATTTGGTACATAGCAATAATGGATTATAATAATAATGCTTTATTTTATTACCGCCTATTTGGCCAATTACAATGAAATATATAAATATATGAGCAAATGAATAGGTTTAAGAGCAATTTGTATGATAGCATATTGATTGTTAGAGTGAGATGTATGTCGCTGGTAAATTGCTTGACATGCAAGGTGGTTTCTTGCCTGATAAAACAATTGTTTTCTCTTCGTAAGATTGCTTAGTCACTTGATATAAATAAAAGTGTGCAGTGGCCTCGACTATCTTACAAGAAGATTTCACTAAAAATATATATTTAAAAAGAAAAATACTGCCAAACCAACTAATATTCCACAGCAATATTCTGAAATTGTACCAATTAACTTATTATTAGTTGTAAGACTTTTATTTAATGCCAATTGGCTTCTAAATCTACATTTCATTAATTATATTATATTACTTTGTGCATTTATAAGACTTCCTCCCTCTTTCTGTCTATGTCTCTCATCCAGTCTTTTTTTCCTTTGCCTGTCTCCGTAGGCTTTCTTCTCTTTTGTTTTTGCTTCTCTCTTGTTTTTGCTCCTCTCTGTTTTTTCACACTCACATATTTTGTTGGCAATAGTGGCAGTAGTTGTATTATAAGTTTGATATAATTATCAAATTTTGTGTATATGTATTGTGAGTGCTTTCAAAATGTGCATTTGAAAATATATATATATATATATATATATATATATATATATATATATATAAATATATATATATATATATATATATATATATATATATATATATATATTTATATATATACCCAGCAAACAATTTGAATCTTGTGACATCTATGTGATGTTGCAGCGACCTAACATGCGTATGTTACTTCTCGGCGACATCTCAGGGATGTCATATTAAAAAATGTGCCCTGAAGGCCGTAAATTTGCCGAATAAAAAATGTTTCCAAAAGAAGCAGCCCCACAATCGCAAAACGAAGCGTAATTAATACAAAGTGCGCTGTTTCAAGAAAGTTTTCAACGCTCGCAGAATGAACAACAACTATTTAATAGTTGGAAGTTATCGAAGACTGAGAAGGCCCATGCCAATTCCAGGCCAGGCCAGTTAGAATTTCAGTTCAATATGGATGAGGATGAACTTTCATACGAAACCTGGTGGATTCGTGAAAAATACAGGAAGATGAGAAAAATTAATACTTCTTTAACTACACCATCACAAGAACAACAAGACACATCGAGTGTAGCTAGTATTGATAAAAGAAAGGAAATGCCACCCCCCATCGTAGTGGAAAATATTGCAAATTGTAATGTGCTACATATTATGGTAAGCGAGCTTCCTAACTCACAGATTAAAATCGTACATGATAAAACTATTAAAATTAACGTACAAAACGAAAATGATTTCAAATTGCTTTTGGGAATATTAAACGATAATGAATATTCTTGGCACTCATATGAGAATTAGCATAATAAGACAATTAATGTTATGGCTAATGGACTGCATCATTCCGTAAAGCCAGACCAGATTCTTCCTAAACAGCCACAGAGAACTAACTAACAACAAGCATCGGAAGCCAGCACAAGTGAAGAAAAAAATCTTACAGCCAAACATTTTATTACTAGTAAGTCCAAAACTATAGACAAAAATCATACCCAAAAATAAAATCAGAATGTATCTATTCGAAACTCTCTTCATGATGTCTTGTAGAGTGCAGGTGTGTGGCGAATGTAGAATCGGATTTATTCAGTTTATAGGAGCGGCTATGTTCTTGGAATCGGGTATTGAAGTTTCTGCCGGTTTTTCCAATATAAACACTATTGCACTGTTCACATCTAAGTTTATAGACACCAGATTTAAAAAAAAGTCAATAACTTCCTTATGGTTGCACTAAGATTTAAAAAGGTTATTACTATTTTTAAAGGCGATTCTCTAGTGTCACTGGTTTTAATTTTGTTAGCGATTTTGTTAGATATAGTATTATGATATGTTAAGGTTTTGTATTTTATATTTTCGAGTTGGGGTGGAAATAATAGTTTGATAGCTTTTTTGTGTTTATGTTTACGAATAAGTGTATCTATTAAAGTTGAATCATAATTGTTATTAATGGCGATTTGTTTGATTATGCATAATTCTTTTTTGTAGGCAGATATGGTCAAAGGTAAAGTTAACAAACGGTAGATCATAGAATTAATGCTTTGTTTACGCATGGCTGTTCTATGCCAAGTTACGCATATGCGAGCATATGCGCGCACATGCGGTCCATGTAATGCTTCGTTTATGCATGGCTGTTCCATGCCAAGTAACGCATATGCGGTCCATGTAAGTGTTTATGCATCCGACCAAGTTTTGCCTTGTCGTGGCTTTTATTGTGGCATGTAATTGAACTATTTGCTCTTCCCTAACGTCAATATCTGGAACTACTATTAAAAATGAAACCTAATCAATGGTAATTATATCACGGACACTCACAGTTTACTACGTCAATTTGTCCTGTCAGTCTTGATCTTGTATTCTTTGGTATATTTGCATTTAAACTGTTAATTTCTTTAAAATATCATTTTTCTAATTTATTTGTATATTGGCCCTCTCTATTCTAATAACTAAACTAAAATAATAAAGGTATCTGTATTACCCAGACTAGGCTGGCCATCTGTGTTCCTATGTTATAAGCTTTGACCATGCGCTATGCCAGAAAGTTGAAATGTTCATGTACGGCTATGCGTCGGCAATTTACGTGGCATTGTGGAAAATCAAGCGTAAACACTAGATAGGATTTCTGTATATCCATCTTTTGAAGGCCGAGCGCATATGCGTTACTTGGTATGGAACAGCCATGCGTAACCGAAGCATAAATGCGGCTAATTTATGTTGTATAGGGTGTTGGGAATGATTATTTATCAAGGTATCTATGTATGTGGGTTTGCGGAATATACTAAACTAGGGTCACCCGTGGGCACCATGTGCCCATATGGTACACAGAACATAGGTCAGTTTTGACTGATGGTGAATTTTCATGTAATTTAATAATAATAACACGGTTTTTCTTCATTTTGTATCGTTTGACTATAATAGTAATACAAATTTCCACATCGCAAATAATAATAAAGAAAAAATCGAGTTCTTTCTTTGAACGCTATTTTGTTCTTAGATCACTATGCTGAGATTAACTAATCGATCGCTTATCATGCTCTGTGTAACATCCGATAAATTTAAACAAAATTTTGTTTAACTTTGATTTTAACCTTGTATGGTGCATATGTGTTGTATCATTTAGACAGTTTCTATGATTGTATATAAAAAACAGGATTATAAATTTACTTACGATTGCTGTTTATTATTTGAATCGATTATTCAAAACATATGTATTACAAATCCTTTTTACACAACATTTTTAATGATTTGACATTTGATTCATTATTGTTTTTGAATTAAATAATCAGGCTAGATTCTGAATTTTGCAGTATTAAACTGCAGTTTTAAAAGTGATAATAATTAGTTATATGCTAAAATACAATGGATTGTGCCATCAAAAATAAAAGAATAAAATTGCCAACCAAACATGTTTCTAAATATGTTTGAATTATCTCTTCAAGATTTTATTTCTCTAATAATCAGAATTATAAATTTACTTACTTGCAGTTATTATAATTTGACGAACTATAAAATCTTACCGCAACTCATATTTTCAAAAATCACTGCTTCTTGGCCATTTTGAAGTGAAAAATATTAACTATGAATTAAAATAAATGAACAGAAACACGTATTTGCTAAAAATATATGCTAATTAGGCAATAATATGCACTTATTTCATATTATACACTTAAAAATTGAAATTATAGCATGCTACTCCCCTTAAACTTAAGATTAAACTTTGAATTGAAGATTTATCACAAAAACCAATATTGACATTTCATTCTGACGTTTGATTCGTTTTTGTCTATTTCAAAGCAGACTGAACTTCAGAATCGTAGTGATTGTTTTATTTCAGTATAAACTATTTGATTATTTTTTATAACATTATTAACAGTCGCCATGGTGCAGTGGCTAAGTGTCATGCCTTTCACCCTGGAGGTCGTGAGTTCGATCCCCGTCTATGCCAATCTGCATTTTTACAAAAAAGCGTTCTACACATACACACTCACTCACATACACACTCACTCACATACAAACATTTCTGGGTTATTATATTAATGATTCATGTGTGTCGTTGTTTCTAGAGATCGTTAAGTCTAAGAAATTAATTTCAGTATTAGTTTCAATTTCTACAGTGAATTTAATATTTTGGTGGAGGGCGTTCATAAAATTCTTAAGATTATCTAGAGATCTAAAGGTTCCTGACTAACATATCAATATATCATCTACATATCTGTACCAATATTTGATATGAAAATATCTGCTAAGAGGGGGAAAAGTGGAGATCATATGGCTAAGCCTTGATTTTGTTTATAAAATTTATTGTTAAATAGAAAATAATTTTGTTTAACGCAAACATGGAATAAATCTAAAATTTCAATTATTTTAATTGGGTTAATGTTATTTTTGGTTAAGATGGTTTTAATAATAGGTAAGCATTGGTCAGGTGGTACATTAGGAAATAAATTTACTACATCAAATGAAATAAGTTTATCGTTTCTATTTAAGCTGATTTGGGACAAGTTCTGAGATAATTCAAAGGAGTTTTTTTTTGTGTGTGTGGGTTTATAGTTGGTTAAATTAAGAAAAGTTCGGTTCATTTTTCAGCTAGTTTTTTGCAAGGAGCTATAGAATAAGAAACTACAGGTCTTATCGGTATATTAACTTTATGTATTTTAGGAAGTCCATAGAGTATAGGGGGAAGGGGTTTCATATTAATTTAGTGATATTTCTGAATATAGAAATTTGATATTTTTTAAAGTATTCTTTTATTCGGTTTGAAACACTTTGGTGGGATCATTGTTTAATATTTCATAATTGTTGCTTCCTTGGAAAGATTCTACTTTATCAATATAAATATCTTTATCCAATACTACAATAGTGTTACTTTTGTCGGCTTTAGTTAAGTTAAATTTTTCTGTAAGTAAAATGTTTTTTATCTCACGGACATATTTGGTTTCTAGTTTATATATCAAGGAAGTTCTAGTATTGCATTTTCTTATAGCTATACTTATCAGGAATCACTGGGCAAAATAATTTTTTTGATATCTCATTTCCTTTTCGAGATATGAGCCTCGAAGACAGGCGCCGTAAAATGTAGAATTTCGTATTTTTAGCGCGCAATAGTGTCTTTTTATGTATTCAACACGCTGTATAACGTTTGATTTGAGTATCATATATCATATATATTTTTCTAACTCAGTACAGTTTAATAAGCACGTGTGAGTAGTAAATATAGTCCAGGAATAGCTGATTAGCTCTAAGTATAAAAATATCAGTTTTATCAAGTAATAAACGTATTTTATGACCATTTTAATCTCAAAAAAATGGTAAAATTTAACACTTTTATTTTAAACTGCCGCCATTTTGTTTCTATACATGCAAAATTGCAAATTCTGGTTCCGCCAATAACCATACTCATATAGATTAAGATTTTTTTTTTACTTTTTTTTAAGATGCCCCTGAGCTTCAAAATCCTGTCACAAGTGGAAGCACCTTTTTTTTAGATACTTAGCAATATATTTATATATATTGATCAATATATATAAAAAAAAGAACAAAAAATAATTTGTAATCTTGAATAGTTAATAAAAGAACTGATATAATTTGTCATTTATTTTCACTCTCCAATTTATCAAAAAATGATCGTGAAAAAACCTGTTTTTTCGATCTCTGGACTGGTGAGCCCCCTTAAGTAGTTGACTATCAGGGTTATTATTGAGCATAATTTCTGATTCTATTGCCAAAATTTCCAATTGTTTTGTGGAGGGCTTAGTTGGTATATTATATTTTAGTCCTTTGTTTAATAGTTTTAAGTGGTTATCATTGAAGTTATAATTAGATAAATTTTGCACCCTAGTGTGGAAAGTAATGTTTTCTGAAGTTATTTCCACATTTGTTTTATTACAATTTCTGTTAACTAAACTATTATTTGGCAACCCATCTGAACCCGCTGGCAGTTTATATTCAATCGCTCATACACTTCCCGAGGTATAGGACCCCAAAATTTGGAGCACCCCTTAATACTGCTCTTATAAAAATAATTAGTACGCCACAATATTGTACTAAGAATTCTAAGATATCTTATTACAACAAGATTTCTTTATATTGGTATCCCAAAGGCTATAAATAAATTATTATAAATTGTAATTTTGAATTTAAATATAAGCACTATAATTTTTATTATTATTTCAAAATATTTATATGTTGAATATTAAAGAAGCAATCTATATTTTATATAGAAGATACAGTATATTAAAATAATAAGCAAAATGGTTACATTTCAGAGTATTACTGTTAAGTATTATGTATTACTTGGTTTGACTGTTTGTTTGGGATATATATTCTAGTGATAACTACGAGAAGATATTTGCATATTACGGTATATGTTAGTTAAATGCGTTTGTTTTCCTCTTTTTTGCACTTCCCGCTTTCTAAATGGAAGTGTCATTGCTAATCGTTGTGTAGAGTAAAGGATTGTTCACAGTTAAAGAATTAGAAATTAAGCTTAGAAATTATAAGTAATAATTTCAATTTGTTGTATGACATTCAAGGTTAACGTTCACAGCAACAAAATTTATCATAAATTGTGTTAGTTTTGTTGCTTAGAATGTTCACATTGCTTATCATAATACAAACTGGATTATTATTTGTAATTTTCTAAGCCTAATTACTAAATATTTCGCTGTGAACAATCCTTAAGTTGTGTTTTGTCTTTTGTACTTCTATTGTTGTAATAAAAACCATCATTTATGTTTACTTGAAACTGCGTTCTATTTCCTTTTATTACTGTTTGCCACTAAAATTTTCATCAGGTTATGGGCCCAGACAACGTAAAACAGTGAGTAAAAGGGTCGTCAACAAATACAGAACGTTTGAAGTTGACATTGTGACAAGTTTGTGTGGATTGTGCAGCATAGACCGCGCGTCCCCGGTAGTACTATCATCATGAGTGTTGATAAGGAAAAAAGTACCAAGTTTAAACTATTGCTGAAATATTACATTTACGCGCAGTGGAAGATCGCGATACGGTGGAAGTTGGACGCAGAAGACCTGTGGGACTACGTCAATGGCGTGGCTGTGGATCCTGCTAGAACCACCGCGGAAGAAGTAAAAATCAACCGCAGAGCGATGGCAAAACTCGTGTCGCACATCTTTCCGAACCAGTTCAAGCGTGGAGAAATCTCCAAAAGTGTGGGCAATTTTTAAGAATTTGTATGAACGGGAGACCATGACGAGCGCAGTGTCACTGCTGAAGAGGTACATCCGGCGTGACTACACTTCAGGTCCGGTGAAAGACCACCTCCGGGAGATGCAAGACATGGCCAATGCAGTTCGCACAGCTGGCATCGAGATCGAAAAGAAGGTGGAGCTCTATTTGTTGCTGGCCAGCTTTCCAGACAGTCTAGACGAGCTCACAATGTCCTACGTGGTGGCTAAGCTGTTAGACCAGGACGAGCGGTGAGGGACTACAATGGAGAGATCCACCGCACTCTACAGGATGGCCAAGCAGCAGTACCACAAGGCCGGCTAGGGCAAAAAGGACGGTAAGTCGAAGGAAACAAGGGAATGTTTCCACTGCGAAATTCCGGGACATCCCAGGGCTGACTGCCGAAAATTCAAAGCGGAACAGCTGAAGAAGCATAGCAGCAAGCTGGCTGTGTCTCCAAAGTACTACTTCGCCAATAACGAGCGGCAGGACGTTGCTGACAGCGCCAACACCACATGGATTTTGGACGCTGGGAAGACCACACACGTCACAAGTGACCGAATTTTCTTTGATGTGCTACGACCAGCGACTCCTGATCGGATGAGGAAGGTCAGCAGGTGCCAGTCAAATGCATCGGCGCAGTTATTTTGCGGTGTCGTCTACCGGATGGCGGCGTGAACCAGGTACATCTCAAGGACGTCCGTTATGTACCTAAGTTCCATGGAGGACTCATTTCCGTCTCGCGTGCACGTCAACAAGGGCTGCACCTGAATGTCAACGACGACAGGTACTTCATCTTTACCCAGAGTGGATGAAACTTGGTGATGTACACCAAGGAGAAGGGAAATCTGTACCAGGTGGTGCAGCAGAGTCCACTGTCGAGGCGCAGTACACCAAAGGTCAACGACCGGTGTTGTAGAGCTTCAGTCGAAATCTGGCACCGCAGGCTGGGACATCTAGACTCAACAGCCATCCAGGGTTTGGCCAGTAAAGAATTGGCGACGGGAATCGACTTATCCACCAACTCCAAACACGACAGCAGTAAGTATGAAGTGTGTATTCGGGGAAAGATGACGAAAAAACACTACACGCCGGGTGACTCATGGGCCACACGACTGCTTGAACTGATCCACACCGACGTGATGGGACCGATGGAGGTTCCTTCTGCAGGAGGCAATCGTGTTCTAGTCACGTTCATCGATGATTTCTCAAAATTCACCATGACTAGGCCGGTGAAGGCCAAAAGTGAAGTGGCTGGAGCCATCATCAATGATGTGGCCCTAGTGGAAAATCAGTTGGAAAGGAAAGTCAAGACGGTGCGCTCCGACAACGGAACAGAGTAATGTCGAAGCTGAACAATTTCATGCGTAAAAAAGGGATTTAACACCAAACGTCCACACCGTATACTCCAGAGCAGAACGGCCGAGCGGAGCGGAAGAATCGAAACATAACCGAGATGGCTCGCTGTTTGCTGCTAGAGGCGAATTTCTCATGGCGGAACTGGGCTGAGGCCATGTCCACAACCACCTATCTCAAAAATCGGCTGCTGTCGTCGAAGGTGGACAAGACACCGTATGAGCTGTAGTGGGGTAAGAAGCCAGATCTCAGTCATCTGCAGGTCATCGGAAGCGAAGCCTTCATCCACGTTGCCGAACGCCAGCGCAGGAAGGGAGATGAGAAGGCCGTCGAGGGAGTCCTCATCGGCTACGACAGCCATTCTAAGGGATATAGAGTGCTGATTTCGGCAGACAAAGTGCGCATTGCATCATCGGTAAGATTCATTGAGAGCAACGTGCCAGCAGTACCGACAGTCGACGGTTTTGCGGTGCCGGAAGTCTACGAATGTACTTCAGAGCCAGTCATCGTGTGTGTTGATAGCGACGATGAGTCAGTCGACGACGACGGCCTATCAAACGAAGAAGCTCATGATGTGTCACCGGTAGTAAAACCGGAAGTGTTGGAGTCAGAAGTGTTGATTCCGGAGGCTATTAAACTGAAGCGACATCGAGTTCTCCAGAACCAGAAGGGGTGTTGCAGATGCCGGATCTCACCCCACAAGTGCGTCGATCTCAGCGCGAAACCCAGGGGAAGCCACCAAGTCGATACGGCAACGTTGCGTGCAACGTCACCAAACCGGTGGAGCCGAAGAGTTGTTCCGCCATGAGCGCGAACGACGGAAGTGGGTGGCAGCAGCTGATGCCGAGAGTAAAATGCTTCGTAAGTATAATGTTTACGAATTGGCTAAATTACCACCAGGATAAAGAGCCATTACCTGCAAATGGGTTTTTAAAGAAAAGCTTGACGGGTCGAGGGCCATCAACACCCACAAAGCACGACTGGCTGTGAGAGGTTTCACCCAAAGCCGAGGAATCGCCTACGAGGTCACCGTCGCACCAGTGGTGAAACACGATACGGTTCGTGTTTTGCTAACGTACTCCGGAGTGGAGCGACAACACGTTAGGCACCTGGATGTCAAAAGTGCCTACCTAAACGGCAAGCTAACCGAGGGACTCTACATGGAACAACCAGAAGGATTTGTTGACAGGACAACGCGGATTGAGTCCCTATAGACTAAAGCAGGCCGCCAGAACCTGGAACAAGACCACTGTCAAAATTCTGCCTGGCATCGGCTTCCACCAAAGTAAAGCAGATCCTTGTCTGTTTAGTAAGAAGGGGTGGAAGTGCCCACCTGTGCACATACTGTTATATGTGGATGATTTGATCGTCGTTGGAGCAACACCAGAAGTCACAGCCGAACTCGGACGCCTACTAAATGCAAATTTCGAGATGAAGGACTTGGGAGAAATCAATTATTATCTCGGAATTCAAGTTGAGCGGCAACCGAATGGAGTTTTTGCCATTCATCAGTCGACCAAAATCAAACAAATGATCGAAGAATTTGGCCTGACTGAAGCAAAACCAGCTGCCACTCCAATGGAGACCGGTTTTCTTCCTTCCAACTGGGATCCGCCACTGTAGCTTGTTCAAGCCGAAAGCAGTCTACTGTGGCACTATCATCCACCGAGGCGGAGTACGTAGCAGTGTCGCATGCGTGCAAACAAATACAATGGATGCAACAGCTGATCACCGATCTCGGCATCGCGCTGGTCACACCCACCGTGCTTCACGAAGACAACCGAGGTTGCATTAAAATGGTGGAATCCGACAGATCTAGTGCGCGGACGAAACATATTGATGTTTCCCACCATTACATTCGCGACTTGCGGGATCGTGAACTGGTCACGTTAGAATACTGTCCAACAGGAGAAACTATTGCCGACATCTTGACCAAAGCTTTAGCCAAGCAGCCATTTCAACAAATGTCGAAACATCTGGGCATTAAGGACTAAATACTCAAGATTGTAACTAAATTTAAAAGGGTCAAAAAGTGTGAAAGGGTGTTAGTGAAATGCATTTGTTTTCCTTTTTTTAACTTCCCGCTTTATAAATAGAAGTGTCAATATTATAGTAACCGTTGTGTTTTGTCTTTTGTACTTCTATTGTTGTAATAAAAACCATCATTTATGTTTACTTAAAACTACGTTCTATTTACTTTTATTACTGTTTGCCACTACAATATTCGTCAGTATATGATGTGAGCATAGATGCACGTTCGCAACTTACTTACTTGTAACATTCCAACTAATATTACGATATCAACATTAAAACTGGTCAAGTTTTGGTACGTTGTCGTAACCAGAAATATGGTTTGCAGGACCAGTGAAGTGGCAGTTGCAACAATCATAAAGCGGGCAATACAAATGCGAAATATTGTTTGGTTCCTTGGATTTAAACCAACGTAATTCATCCATTTTAATGGTTTCTTCATTAGTTTGTCCATATTATTCTACAATGATAAGAGGTCGTTAATAATAAGTTTCACAAGTTTTAATTTTTCTTGAACTATTTCACATAAATGTATCATAATGTTTCAATCACTTAGGCGCCTCCTATTATCTAAAATTAAAAGTTTTATAATATTCGTCCAGACATAATTAAAGATATATATTTATATATATATATATATATATATATATATATATATATATATATATATATATATATATATATTACGACGCTTCCTTTCGGTACTTTGCTTGTTCGGGCGCCAATATCAGTCTGTACACCGTGCTTTTGGGTACGGCGACAGATTTCCCGGTACTCAGTGAAGAAATATTCGGTTTCCCAGAGGTCGTTGATAATAAAAGATGACAATGTAGTTTAAACCCCAGACATTTTATTTGTTTCCCAGAATATAGATGTTACAAACATTAACAAATAATATTTATACTTTACAAACACATGAAATATATTTTGGATCAAACCAGCGATCGCAACCCTTTACGACAACAAATGCTAAGTTTGATGTGCCCAAAATATACAATAAAATTATATATTATAATTAATCTAATAACAGAATAATTAAAGTTTTTGAAGTTACGTTAAGTTAAACAAAAGTATAAATATGTTTTCAAAGACAAAAGGTATGAATCAAAGATTCGCCGGTTTACCACCCAAACATATAATAAAATAATATATTAGAAATAATCTAATAACGGTCTTTCGGAAATTTACTTTGAAGTTACGTTAAATTAATCAAGAGAATAAATATGAATTTCGCAAAACGGTATGAAAACATGAATCGGTTAACGGTAGATTAAAAACGTGTACAACTATTGTAAAAACCAACCAGATCCCATTACCTGGCAGCCTGTACAATAGCAGCTGTCATATTTACTAGAACTCAACACCTAGCAAATATCACAGAAACGCACCACAAATTCCACTCTGAATCTCAGCATTCAGAGCTCCTTTGCCGGTAACTAGCCTCAACGCTAGCACCGTTCACACCCGATTCTTACCTGATCTCAGCACCAGGAAGAATGAATCTTTATCGTCGATCCGTGCTCAAACCGATTAATTAGTGTTTTACACGTCACGAGTGGGGGTTAAAGTGGGGTCTCGAATCGAACGAGAGCGCGTGCGTGGGACAGCGAGATGTGTTTAATATTCCGGACTCGGCCGAGTGCTGGCTACCGAACGAGACTCGGAGCGCTGACTGATAACAACTCGCTTGCCGTGCGCACGCGGGCGCCTTTCTATTTTGCTTCGTTACAATATATATATATATATATATATATATATATATATATATATATATATATATATATATATATATATATATTGCCACGTGTTTAGATTTTAAAAATGAATGCGTGGCAAGAGAACTGGCGCAGACGCACCATCTAGTCTAAAGTCTTCCGTCATCAAGAAACCGGGTATCCGTATCCTTTTCTTCGTTTAATAATTTTATTTATTTTATAATTTATTATTTTAGTTTTGTATTGGCGTTAAGCATAGTTAAGTTCCGTTTTACTAATAAATTTGTTTAATCCCAATTTCGTTTACTTTTCTTACCAACGACGTCATAATTATAAAGGGTGTGTGTCAAATCCACCTACGAGCTAGCCGGTGTGGATTTGCCGTGGCAATATATATATACAGTGAAACTTCCCTAACTCGAATCTCTTAATTACCTCCTGTATTGGGAATACGACTGTTAATGACGCTTGCTATAAAATATCTTCATCTATGGGATATTCCATGGCACATCAACATTAACATAATTTTCAAATGTTACATCATTCATGTTTGTTACAGTTTTATATGAGTTCCATAGAGAATTTGGTCAAACTGTCGATGATGGGCCTCACGTCCAAAATGGATGAAACTTTGTGGAAAAATCCACAAAAAAATTAGGATTATGGGAAAAATAATCGCATGTGGGGGAAACCCTTGGATGACCTTGAAATTAATTAATTTGTTTTTATAGCTATTTATCAATTACAATCAATCTGTGCGTGCCTAAGAGTGTGTGTGTGTGTGTGTGAGTGGGTTTGTGTGTTCGTTTGTTTGTTTGTTTGTTTCTGAGTGCGCGCGTGTGAGCGCGTGTATATGTGTTTCATCCATTTTGGACGTGAGGCCCATCATCGACAGTTTCACCATAATAACTATTGGCGGTCGTATTGTTTTTCCCAAATAACAAAATCCCCTAGATTGATTTTGGCGCTACTATTAAAACAAAATTACTTCCCATCACTTAAAAATTAGACAACCACAACGTAACCACAAACAGCGAAAATGTAAATAATCCGTTTGTATACAAAATCAAGGATTGTGGTTACGTTGTGGTTGTCTCATTTTTAAGTGATGGGAAGTAATTTTGGTTTTAATATTCCGACCGCCAATAGTTATTACACTCTTAGGCACGCACAGATTGATTGTAATTGATAAATAGCTATAAAAACAAATTAATTAATTTCAAGGTCATCCAAGGGTTTCCCCCACATGCGATTATTTTTCCCATAATCCTAATTTTTTTGCGGATTTTTCCACAAATTTTCATCCATTTTGGACGTGAGGCCCATCATCGACAGTTTGACCGAGAATTTAACTCGGACAGAGGATGAAGGTCTTCTTCATCCCAAGATTCAATATCTTGCAGCAATCTTCATCAAAACCTGCTTTCCGGTAACAATTGAGGAATGTTTGTTCTTTTACATTTACATTCCAAGTTTTACTGAGGTACCTAATCGCATCTAGTAACGTTACATTGAATGGGCTGTCCTCCTCCATTTTAGTTAAAACTTTCGTTAAAATCCGTTTTCTAAAATGTTGTTTTAAATTTCTTATACTGCCCTGGTCCATTGGCTGCCGTACTGAAGTCATGTTAGGGGGAAAGTATGCAAGTTTGATGTTTTTCAGTTTAATTTCTATATTCTTTGGATGTGCAGGGCAGTTATCAACAAACAGTAAAATGTTCCTTTTCTGATTTATAATTTTTTTATTTAGCTTTAAAAGCCATTTCTCATAAATTTCACAAGTCATCCATGCCTTTTTGTTATGTTCGTAATCAACACCTAGTGATTTTTTACCCTTAAAACACCGCGTATTTTTAGATTTACCAATAACCAACAATTTTAACTTTTCGGACCCAGTCATTCTACAACCCACCATAACAGTTATGTTTTCTTTACCATATTTCCCACCAAACTTTTTCATTTTAAAATTTATCTAACCATCCTACGCTGGATGAATAATCATCATGTCCAAAAGCATTTGCGAATTCTTTGGCTTTCTCTCTAATTATGGTTTCTGAGAGAGGTAGATTTTTATCGCGTGCTACAGTTATTCATTTTATCATACATTCGTGAATATCAATAGTATAAACAAAAGGTGTAAGCATTTTGCATTTTCTAGTGCCACTGTAGATATTAACTTTTTCTAAAAGTCTATCCTTGTTATTTTGAAATGGTTGATAAGGTGTTAGGGGGAATACCGAATTGTATAGTAATATCCTTTTTCTTCTTTGTGCCCTTTTCTACCTCGACAATTAAAGAAAAAGTTTCTTGTAATGATAAGCACTTTAAATTTCGCTTCATATTCGAGATACATACATATGCACTTCACAATAAAGTTTTGTTAACTAGTAATATTAGCACTATGTCTCCTAATCTTCAAACTAAATCGATCACTAAATAATATACAATGACACTTTGAAACACACACTAAAATAATAAATATATGTCCTGCGCCTCACACGTAAAAATTTGATTGTCAGTGCTATGCGGCTATAGTTATAGAAATTCGAATTAGGGAGATAAAAAAACATGTAGAAAAGAACGAAACATTTGTGTTCAAGAAAATATATATATATATATATATATATATATATATATATATATATATATATATATATATTTATATATATATATATATATATAATTAATAATTTTAACGAAATTTGTTTCTAAAAACGTTTTCATTCTTTTATTATTATTATGTAATAGTACAATATTAATATATAAGCGCAATTGTTGTTACATATGTAGGTTTATGGCAAGAATGTATATTTCAGCGGATTCTATCATATAACTCCTTCATCCTCAGAATGAAGTCCTCTCTTGTAGTTGGATATATATATATATATATATATATATATATATATATATATATATATATATATATATAAATGCGTGTTACATATTTGAGATTATCTAGGTTATATATGTTAAATTGCGAGAAAATTATTGTATAATATAGTCAATAAAATAAAGAACAAGCTTAGGTACAACGCACCTATGCGTCCAGCTCGCCTTATAAGTAATATATGCGATGCGAGCAGTTTTTAATAATTTTGGCCTTTTGGTTAACTAATTGAAAAAATGTTATAGATATAAAAAGTCTTACATTTAATTTAAGATTATATTAAAAAAAAAAAAACAAATTCAAATTTTGAAATTCAAAATTATAATATTTAATAATTTTTTTCGGGCTTTGGGTTAACAAAATGAAAAAATCTTGTCGATATAAAATATCTTAGAATTTTTAGTAGAATTTTTAAGTGTTTCAATTATTTTTATAAGGGCAGTATTAAGGGGGGGTCCAAATTTTGGGGCCCTATAACTCGGGAAGTATACGGGCGATTGGATTTAAACTGCGAACGGATTCAAATGGGATGCCAAATAATATGTGTACCAAATTTGGAGTGAATCGCTCCGGTACCTTCAGAGGAGTAGAGGGCACAAATATGGTCTTACGAGCGAGCGACGACTAACATCCAAGTATATAAGTTATATACATTTTCGGAATCAGGGCGACGAGACGAACACTTTTTCTTAATGAAATTTTTTGATCCGAGAATGCTACAGACACACGACCGAATGCTTTAGCCTCTTCGGTACTACGTACGGCGAGCTAAAAATGTTATTTATACAGAAATCAATAAAATAAAACTTACATTAATGTCGATGATGACGGTGTGCAATGTGGTGATGTCTGACGTGTAAGTGGGCGTAATGAACCGTGTGTTGTTCTTGTTTTGATTTTTCCGTTTTCTGTGGTTTTCCTACTTTTGGGCGGAAATTTTTGTGTTAGTGTGTTTTAAGTTATTTGCATTTCTTGGTGGTGCTATTATTAGGTATGAGATTCGTATTATGTTAATTTATGATTGGTTTATTGGTAATAACTTTGGACGTAATAAAATGTTTGCAATGTGTCATGTTGAGTACCGGAAATTTAGGTGCAACAGATGGTCAAAAATATGATAAACTCTTAAAACATATGAATAATGACCATTTTTAACTATAAAACCAAATAAAATTAACATATTACGTAAATAATGTAATTATAAAAAGAATGTAACACCGTACAAGACATTTAACATATTGAGATCATTTTAAAATCTCGAATCTTACAACTTAATAAAATGGTTAACCAACACTAAATTAAAACATATCTTATTCATCATCGACATTAATGTAATTTTTATTTTATTGTTATCTGTATATTTATCTTTATTTTATTGACTATATTATACAATTATTTTCTCTCAAATATGTAACACCCTTTTATTTTATACAATACACATTGTTGTTACAGTTGTAGAAGACAATACATTTGTCGAAATATAGAAAATTCTTTAAACATTTCCTTCCTCCTACTATATATGACTTCCATGATCACAATAACATTTTATGTGTTTTAGTATCACGTCAACATTTTGTCGTATGAAATTAACAATTTTATTATAATTCACTAGTTTTATTATCAAATATTCTGTGTTTAGAGTGTTAAATTCTTTTAGGAGTGATTTGAAGGCGTAATAGAGTATGAAAGTGTGCTTAGTTTTTCTAATTTTGCGGGACTAAGATTTATGGCGAGGTGAATGGCTTCTGCGGTGTTACTGTGTCTTGTTCTAATTTTAGCAGATTTTCGTGTTTTATCAATAGCTTTGAGTTCTTCTACATTATATTTATTTCTAGTATTTCGCTGTTTCTTCTTTTTAGCTCGCCGTACGTAGTACCGAAGAAGCTTAAGCATTCGGTCGTGTGTCTGTAGCATTCTCGGATCAAAAAATTTCATAAAGAAAAAGTGTTCGCCTTGTCGCCCTGAATCCAAAAATGTATATAACTTATATACTTGGATGTTAGTCGTCGCTCGCTCGGTATCTCGTACGACCAAATTTTGTGCCCTCTACTCCTCTGAAGGTACCGGAGGGATTCACTCCAAATTTGGTACACATATTATTTGGCATCCCATTTGAATCCGCTCGCAGTTTAAATCCAATCGTCCGTATACTTCCCGAGTTATAGGGCCCCAAAATTTAGAGCCCCCCTTAATACTGCCCTTATAAAAATAATTGAAGCACTTAAAAATTTTACTAAAAATTCTAAGATATTTTATATCTACAAGATTTTTTCATTTTGTTAACCCAAAGCCCGAATAAAATTATTAAATGTTATAATTTAGAATTTTAAAATTTGCACTAATTTTTTTTTTATCAATTTAATCTAAATTTGGTACACATATTATTTGGCATCCCATTTGAATCCGCTCGCAGTATAAATCCAATCGCCCGTATACTTCCCGAATTATAGAACCCTAAAATTTGGAGCCCCCCTTAATACTGCCCTTATAAAAATAATTTAATCACTTAAAAATTTTACTAAAAATTCTAAGATATTTTATGTCTACAAGATTTTTTCATTTTGTTAACCCAAAGCCCGAAAAAAATTATTAAATATTATAATTTTGAATTTTAAAATATGCACTAATAGTTTTTTTTTAACAATATAATCTAAAATTAAATGTAAGACTTTTTATGTCTATAACATATTTTCAAATTGTTAACCAAAAGGCCATAATAATTAAAAACCACTGCTCGCAACACATATTTTACCTAAGGGCGAGCTCTGCGCGTTGGTGCGTTTTACGCGTACCAAATCTTGTTTAACATAAATTTTGTTTGGAATTTGTGGTAATTCTTTTTTTGTTTTATTTAATTTATTAATGGTTTTTCGTTTTAGTTTCCTCTAGTTTTTCGTTTAAATTTTTGTACAACTTCATTTTGTCTTTGTGTTTTAATTGTATTTTGTATGTCTATTGATTTCGATATTAAAATTTGTTTCTAAGTTTCCGGAGATTATTTCGCATGGTTTTAATATATTCGCGGAGTTTATACTATTATTGTACCCTAGTTATGTGTAATTAACTTTAGATTCTATAGGTTCTTTATTATATTCTGGTTCTTAGTTAAAAATTCTAATACGTTCTATAAGGGTTGAATGAAATCTTTCGATTATGCCATTTGATTTGTGGTGTTGGGAGGTGATGAAATGTATTTCTATTTTGTGCAAATCTGGCAATTCTTCGATTCACGAATTTTTGAATGCCAATCCATTGTCAGAAATAATTTGTGTAGGGATGGAGTGATGTATGAAAAATTGGATTAGGTTGTTTACAACCTCTATGCCCTCCTGTGTTGAGTGTAATTTATATACCTGTGCATATTTAGAGAAGGAGTCGATGATCGAAAGAAATTTGGTGCTTTCCAAGGTGATACTATCAATGTGCATAATTTCGAAAGGTGCAATATTGAATTTTAAGTTTAATGGTTGCCTATTATGTTTTGTGATTTGACATATTTCGCAGTAGTTAAAATAAGTCTGGATAGATTTACGCACTTTCGGCCAATAGTAAATTTCTTTGATTCGTGTTTCAGTATCTATAAATTTAATTTGTGAATTTTTAAAATATTGTTGAATAGTTCTACTTAATTTTCCGTACAGTCCATTTTCAAAGTACAGATAGTACTTTACGTTTGGCACTATAAGTTCTTTAATAAATTTTTACATTTCTTGTTCGTAATTTATTTTAGAAAATTGCACAATAATACTTTGTTTGTATATATTTAAAATATTAAAACATTTATATTTTATGTTCTACAAATTTCTTCAAATGGTGAACCCGAAAGCAATGAGCAATTATAATATAGGTATATATGGTAATCTTTTGAATCATTAATATAATTACCCAGAAATGTATGTTTGTATGTTTGTATGTTTGTATGTTTGTAGGTTTGTATGTTTGTATGTTTGTATGTTTGTATGTTTGTATGTTTGTATGTTTGTATGTTTGTATGTTTGTATGTTTGTATGTTTGTATGTTTGTATGTTTGTATGTTTGTATGTTTGTTTGTATGTTTGTATGTTTGTATGTTTGTATGTTTGTATGTTTGTATGTTTGTATGTTTGTATGTTTGTATGTTTGTATGTTTGTATGTTTGTATGTTTGTATGTTTGTATGTTTGTATGTTTGTATGTTTGTATGTTTGTATGTTTGTATGTTTGTATGTTTGTATGTTTGTATGTTTGTATGTTTGTATGTTTGTATGTTTGTATGTTTGTATGTTTGTATGTTTGTATGTTTGTATGTTTGTATGTTTGTATGTTTGTATGTTTGTATGTTTGTATATAGTCTATACTGAAATAAAACAATCACTACTCTTCTGAAGTTCAGTCTCATTTGAAATAGACAAAAACGAATCAATCGTCAGATGAAATGTCAAAATAGTTATTGTGATAAATCTTCAATTAAATTGATGATTTGAAGTGTATTTAGTGGGTTGTGTGCTTTACACAGAGTGGCATCTGCTATATTATATTGATATTGTATGTCAATAGGAAATATAAATAATTGTTACTTAATAAAATAAAGTTTAATTTATTCTAATTTGAATTTTGTGAGTCGCTATTAAGCATTTATGTTAAAATGACAAACTAAAAAACAAATATAAATTAAAGTGCTACCACGTGAGCATCAAAAACAGTATTTCAATGTGAATTAGTGACGTATGAGTTACGGAAACATTGATTGATTTGTAAATCTTAAGCTTAAGGGGAGTAACATGTTATTATTCAATTTTGAAGAATTTAATGTGAAATAAGTGCATACTATTGCCTAATTTGCATATATTTTTAGCAAATACGTGTTTCTGTCTATTTATTTTAATTCATAGTTAATATTTTCTCTTCAAAATGGCCAAAAAGCAGTGAAATTTGAAAATATGAATTGGGGTAAGATTCTATAGTTGGTCAAATTATAATAACTGCAAGTAAGTAAATTTATAATTGTGATTATTAGAGAAATAAAATATTGAAGAGATAATTCTTACTTATTTAGAAACACAATCCATTGTATTTTAGCATATAACTAATTATCACTTTAAAAGCTGCCGTGACACTGCAGTTTAATACTACAAAACTCAGAATCTGGCCAGATTATTTAATTAAAAAACAATAATGAATCAAATGTCAAATCATTAAAAATGTTATGTAAAAAGGGATTGTAATACATATGTTTTGAATAATCGAATCAAATAATAAACAGCAATCATAAGTAAATTTATAGTCTTAATGATACAACACTTATGGCCAGTTGCACCATACAAGGTTAAAATCAAAGTTTAACAAAACTTAGTTTAAATTTATCGGATGTTACACAGTGCATGATAAGCGATCGCATAGTGATCTAAAAACAAAATAGCGTTCTAAAATAGGACTCGATTTTTTCTTTATTATTTTTTGCGATGTGGACATTTGTATTACTATTATAGTCAAACGATACAAACTGAAGAGAAATCGTGTAATTATTATTAAATTACATGAAAATTCGCCATCAGTCAAAACTGACCTATGTTCTGGTGTCCACGGGTGACCCTACTTTTAAATATATTCATATTATTTTATTAAAACATATAGTTTCTTAAATAAATATAAGAATTTTTATATAAGTAGGTAACGTTTATTCTGGTTGTGAACCCGAAAGCTAGAAAGAATTATTAAGAATATTAATTTTGAAATTTACAATATTGTAGCAAAGGTAGGATCACTCAAAAATTGTATTTATGTATACCAAATATTAAACACTTCTAAAAAAGTATTTGAAATATTAGATACTAGTATTACTTAAAACACTATTTATCATTAAAATGTACTAAATTCTGAGTATAATTAACAATTAGGTTATTTAAAAACAGAATTCAATTTCAAAACGAAATTGCTAAAATTTTGAAACATCAAATATTAATTATATGTAAAGAATTCAGCAACTACCACAGCAGGGCAGTTTACATATATTGTTATTTATTGTTTCATACAAACATACATAAGTTAATGTAATATACCTATATTTATTTATATTATTAATATTATATATATATATTGTCACGTTTTTAGAATTTATTGGCATGCGTTGCAATTGGTTTTGTTTTAGAGATTATTGATTAGAAAATTATTATCTGTCACGATACTTTTTGCCGCTAATCTCGATTATCGTTCCGCTTTCTCATTCGTTATTCTACCGTGATTCATTCTTTATTCTACCGTTGTTCTACCGTTGTTCTACCGTTGTTCTACCGTTGCTCTACCGTTGTTCTACCGTTTATTTGTTCATTTGATTTCGTTTGGAGCGGATACTCTACAGAAGAAGACGGAAGGCGTTCTCCTAAGAGAACTGGCGCAGACACACCAACTAGTCTAAAGTCCAACGTCTTAAAGAAACCGGGTAGAGTATCCGTATCCTTTTCCCCGTTTAATTATTTTATTTATTTTATTATTTATTATTTTAGTATTGTATTGGCGTTAAGCCCAGTTAAGTTCCGATTTCTATTTTGTAATAAATTTGTTTAATCCCGATTTCGTTTACATTTCTTACCAACGACGTCATAATTATAAAGGGTGTGTGCCAAATCCACCTACGAGCTAGCCGGTGTGGATTAGCCGTGGCAATATATATATATATATATATATATATATATATACATATTTATATATATATATATATATATAATATTAATATATATATATATATATATATATATATATATATATATATATAATATGAACTAATCTAGATAGTATTATAGTATATTTCATATAATCATAATTCATTAAGCACGACTAAACTGCTAAATATATGTGGCCTTTTCACTGTTTGCCTAATTATTTTAACAATACTTACCCACCTATTTTGCTTTCTCTTTAATTGTGAACACCGTTGCACATAAGACTGTATGTTGCTAACAACAATCAAAAAGCACCAAAATATATAAGATCATGACATCGTTAGAGCGTCCGTTCATAGATCAGCACAAGCTAAATTCCCTATACGATTAAAACTACGCAATAGTTGAGCGCATGCGAAAAATATTTAGTATTTAAAGTACTAAAATTACTATAAGAACTTTTTATATTTACTTTAAATACTTTTTTGTATGTTAAGTACATGAAAGAATTTAATGTACTTTTGCATGAAAAAATGTAACTTAAATACAATATCAAATACTAATTTACAAAAATAATTTAAGTAAATTATTTTAAGTATATGATATACTTAATGTACTACTTACAGTACTTCTTCTTTAAGTAATTCCCAGCTCTGATCAATAGCAATGTTATTATTGTTATTTATAATTTATCTCTTCAAAATTCAGTGGTTATTATAAATAGATTTTCTTCATTGCAAAATTAGTGGTGCAAATGAATGTATTTTATTTAAATTAAAAAGAAATTGACATTTACTAAATAGATTGCAAGTTTTACGCATGGGGGCCTGCACCTATGTTTGTTTAATTCTGGTAAATAATATTCGTAACATAGATGTTTAACACGTAAAACATTTTGTATCAACTGTGAACTGATTATTTGATTGAAAAATATATGCGTAAGTGGACTTACCTTATCCATATTCAACTGATCCTTGCTCAACGGAATACTTGTAGAGTTATAATAAATATTACTCTTTCTTAACAGATATATCATTTAGCAAACCATCTTAATGAATAAATAAAGAAGATTTGCAGTGCTCTATACTGGACTTTCTTGTACGTATAACCAAAGAAAATACATAGATATTTTTTGTTTTATTTGTATTATTTTGATGCAAAAAGAGAGTGGACGGGTATAACGAGAAGACTTGTAATATTGTTTTACATTTGTATTATATTTTGTCATTCGATAATACTACGATTCTAATGAACAATTTAGGCAATGTTCATGAAAACAACATATAAATTCACTAATTTCAAGAGTGTGCTTTATAACGATTATACGATTTCTTAGAGTGATACCAACCAAATTCTAGCTGATTCCTTTGTCTCTATAAGAAAAAATTAACAATAGAATATTACAGGTTTATATTTTGTATTTAGAAATCGGAGGTTTTCTGCCGAACAATATAGAAATTTTATAATTGAAATTTTCATATTTTTATCTTCAAAAGTTTCTATACTAGAGCATATTCAGAGTTTCAGGCACACAGATTAAAAATAGAAATGCTTTGTTTCTATAACTTTAATTATACACTTAATTTAACGGCGAAGTATATAGTTTATGTAATTGTGAGAAATATATATTTTAATCGATGCTGTATTATTCCCACCATGTAATTTTTATTCCAAGACGAAACCATTGGAAAACAATTGTGCTATTTTATAAGAACTAACTGATGTTATCCTTAATTAAACTTGTAGCACAATTATAGATAACTACTAATTTAGATCGCACATGATACATTTTGTATATTTTGACCAAGTCTTGTTATGTAAGATATTTTATGTCACTTTTTACCTTAAAGCTAATTGAGAATGAGATTTCCATATTGAAACAGAAATAAGCAAAGGCACCAAAATGGTTAAAATAAGTTTATAAAACATTTATTTATTTATATACAAAACTAAACAAACAATACGCCTAAATTGTATAGTTTTACATAAAAAGTATAATAATATATATATATAAACGAATTAATAGATGTCTAAATTTAATACTAATGATTTTATGAACAAATTTAAATTTGAACAAAATAAGTCAACATAATAATTTAATCCTAATTTATAATACAAAGAGCACATTCTGGTGATTAGTGAATAATTTTTTCTATCTGCCCGGAATTTTTCTACATAGAACAATGGTTTAAGTTTTCCCTTATAAGCTGATACAAAATAGTTCGATTTTCCTAATAAATAAGGACTCGACAGTTGGTTATTTGCAAGTTTATATAAAAATATGAAGTCGTTTACCTTTCGTTTTTCTCGTAATCTTATCATTTGGAATTGTGCTAATTATACAGAATAGGAGACAAATTTTGAATATATTCCAAATTGTTTAAAATATAAATATCTTAAAAATTTCTTTTGGATTTTTTCAATTTTTTCGATTAAGAATTCTTTAAGTGGATTCTACTTGCAAATTGTAATGTTCATTTAACAATCGCATTATACAAAATAAATGAACTACATTAGCCCGCTATCTGACATACCCATGTATCGCTGCCACCATATGACCACCTCTGAGAATGCCAAAATTTATCATTCGTATACAGATCTTCCTCTGGCGTAGAATTAACTCTGAGTAGAGTTTTATCAGTAGCTCATAGAGTAAACCTAGGTTTTGGAGCGGCATGTCGAGTAAGTGGCGTAGATTTGAATTTACACCTGTACTATTATATAATTTGAAATCATTATTGTCTCCTAAATTCAGGGCTTCCACAGCAATTTTGTATACAAAAACGTGAAATAGTGTAGTTTTTAAAGGTTAAAAGTGACCAAAAAAAGATAAAAAAGTGAGTAATAGTGAATAAAATATTCATTTTGTTGGCGCCATTTTGTTTTTAGACCGATTTTGAGGCCAGATTCGTAATCTACGACCCAAATACCTTGTGGCAATTGATTAAATAAATAAAAGAGTTATACATATATTAATTAATTTGTATTAAAAAAAGCTACAGTGGCCTGCACTCGACTTTATTTTACGTAGTTTTTACTAGAAAAAATCAAAATATTGACAGGCACAAATCATAATACGATTGATTAAACTATATGCAAATACATGGTCACATAAATAAGATATTTAAGATTTTTCGTAGCATTTTTCTCGTAACTGGTACATTTTTTGAAGAAACATTTAAAACAAGAATTGTGTGAAATATTAATGTCTATCATTATGAATATAACTAATTTTGCTATAAGTGCAGCCGTTCTAATGATATTGGAAATAGAACAAAAAATGCATATAATAAACATGCACATCCGGTTTCACAATTTTACGTTTGCCAGTATTTGCTCAAGAGCGTTCACAGACAGACACACACACAGACGTCATTACGAAAATAGTCACATTCGATTCAGGGAAGGTGAAAACGTGTATATCCATTGAAATTCGAGTTCGAAATTTTTCATGATTACAAGACTTACTTATTACTTCGTAAAAGAAAGTAGCAACACATATTTGCTAATTGACAATTGAATAAATAAAAAGCCCACCTTCCTACCTATGGGGAACTTTTCTATAAACTTTTGCCGAAAAAAAGAAATGTTAATAATCGGTTTTGAGTCAACGAAGTTAGAACATTGACGAATTTTTAGCGTTTTTAATACATTTCATACATTTATGACATGAATATAGTGAATATAATTTTAAAATAGGGACTATAAGTGTTCGATTTAGGAAAAAGTGAATAAAAGTGGAAATAGTGAATGCGTGTAAGCGCAGAGTATCTAGAAAACGCCACGAGTTAGAGAGAATGTGAATCTTAAATAAGGTATTAAAATTTCAAGCAACTTATTACTCGTATGGATCCCTCCAGATTTTCTTTTTTAACGCTGCCTTTCAAATTTTTTGCATTCAAATGCGGCGTATGAAATTGAAATTTTTTGCTAGTTTCTGGTTTGTTTTTCGGTAGATGTACTTTGTGCGTTTTTCTAGCGGGTAACGGTAACGGTAACGGCGGTGACGCAACAGGTTTTTGGGATCTTGTTACGCGTTTATAAATTGGATTCTTTATGCTGCATACTTCCATACTGTGTTAGATAATGAAAGAAAATAATTGGGAAGAAATAAAACCGGAAGTAATTCAAGTAAAACATGTGAAATAATGTGAACTGAGACCACGAATCAAGACTGTCTTAACTTCTATTATAAGAGCAACTATTCTAGGTTTTTTTTTTGTTTCTTTTTTCTCTTTTTGATAAATTTAATATATTTTCTGTTTGTACTAAAATTGCAATTCTTTGTTTTGCTTAGCCGCACATAAGAAAGCTCTTCAAACATCCATGGATACTGCCGAACCAAATGACGAAACCGTTTTTAACGGGGATTATTTCAATGTTCATTCGCCGCATAAAAATAAAACAAAGGCTAAATCACCAAAGGAAGACCGTCGAAATTTGCTTGTTTCGGTTTTAGCGACAGAAGCAAATAGAAGTAGGAGAAACCACCAAACTCGAACCCCTGGCATTTGTGTGATGAGGGCCAGTGAGATTGAATTGGCAGTGGTAACCCAGCAAACACTAACTGCTATGCGAGGTCACAAAACTGCCCAAACATGTGCGCATTGTGAAAACACAACGCGACCTCCTAATCACGAAACTGTTTTGTTACAATGTAATGTTCAAATATCGTGTATTGATAGTATGTTGTGTGGAAGTTCCACTGTGGATGTTAAATATGTTCCCTCCCATGTACCTACGTTGTCATTGCGCACTCCACAGAACATGCTCTGCGCTGCCTCTGCAAGATGTTATATCTTTAACATCTATTTACACGTTATAGTGATATGTTGTATGGATGTTTTCTTCAGAACAGTTTATTTCTATAAGTCACAGTACACAGTACAGATGTTCTTCTTTTAACATCAATAAAATGTAATCATATATGATTGCATAGATGTTTTCTACAGTATGTTACAAATATGCTTTCCCAACAACGTAATTAACTGTATTTAGTTCTCTGACATTTTATCTTATCCCTATACATATATTTGGTGTTCGAGGGAAATATTATCCAATGACAATTGGTCTACCAACCACTTTTTCTAAAGTAATTTATTGAGTCCAATATATATTATTATGTTTACGCTAATACCATTTTTGTATGTCCTTTCAAGATGTACAATTTTGTACCAAAGAAATAGTTGTATTTTTAAGATACATAACCTTTGCATGTAAAATATTACAAAAATTACTAATAAATGTGTTTAACAAACATATGGCCCTTTGCCCTGAACCAGTATTTTTAAGTTAGGTACAAATCTAGCCTCAGTGTTGCCAGATGTAATTATCATATAAATTTAGCCGAATTCTAATAATAAAATATATCTCAAATTATTATTAAATATAACATAATTTTATAAGGTTTTCTTTATGTACTGTATGTATAATGCTACCTGTGACAGAATATTTTCAAAAATTAATTTAATTAAGACTAATATTAGAAACAGATTGTCCAGCGAAATGCGAAAGACTCAGTAGATTTATGTTAGCCAGTGAAGTACTTACATACATTTGAAATTGAAAAAGTTATGACCAATTTTAATTTAATTTTGTAATGCTATTTATATTGTAAAACAAATGATTATAATATAATTTTGGCTATCTAGTTGAAATAATAATGTGTAATTAAATGAATACATCGGTTCATTCCAAATGAAAAATATGTAACATAATTTTTCTATAATTTTAATAACTTCGATAATACTGTCACATAATTTTATATTTAACATTTGGCAACGCAGCGCGACTTAGCGCCTCAACCCTCAACCTCAACGGCATCTGTTCCTTGTTGTTTATTCATAATTTCATAATAATATAGTTTTGAACCAGGAATCAGCACGGACGTGTTCAGTAACATATTAAATTGCACACATTTGCATCAGTATTCTTTTAAAATGTTATAAGTGTAACGTGTATATTTATTAAATATCAATTCAATATTGTATATATTTTGTGCTGCAAATATTAAGCGAACAATGCCCGTGACAACTGCCAGTGTGTTAAGAATTGGCTCCGCCATGCTAAACAAAGACATATTAGCAGTACCGGACTGGCAAATTCAACTGGCCCGGGAAAATCTTGGTAGCCCGGCCCCAAATAATGTACCATTTATGTTATAATGTTTTATACTATTTTATCATTTCTGTTTGTTAGAATGTACTATATTTTGATTTTATGTGGTACCATATATGTCATATTACCATTTTTGTATGTTTAAGCATACTATATTTTAATTTTATGTTGTACCATATATGTATGTTATATAATATCTTATACTACATTATCACTTTGTGTGTGTAAATATACTATATTTTCATATTTTTGTACATATATGTTATATCTTATACAATATTACTATTTTTGTTTAAATATATTTTGTTATGTTTGTACCTTGTATTTATATCTTATACTATTTTACCATTTTTGTTTGTATTAATATGCTATATTTTGATTTTATATTTAATCTAATATGTTACAATCTTATACTATTTTTAAAAAAAATGTTTTTATACATAACTTTGATTATATATTGTGTATTGAAATAAATGTTAAAAAGAAGTATATTTTTATAGAATAAATATATTTGAACGCATCAATGGGGTTTTTATTTTTTGTTACCTAATTATATAATTAAGAAGTACTAGGGTACTATATACGCAAACATACGTTATCGGTAATATATGCATCCCAATGAAAGTCGCACGGGAGTTACAAGTCGCCGTGTTACGTTACAAGAACGTACTTGGGATGTTTTTTTGTTTGCTGGGATATGTGATAAAAGATAATAAATATTTTAATAAAAGGGAAAATTAAATTTTTGTTCATATTTGAAGTTCCGAAAAAGTTCAACAAAAATACATTTACCATATTTGAAGTGCTACAAAAGCTCAATAGAATAATCTTATGTATTTTATTTGAAGTGTAATAATGGTACTTCAATAATAATACTTACTAGTCAACATTATATTATATTTATCGAAGCTTCGGCGATCGGCGATCGGCAGTCGGCACACTTGATTTTACGCTCCACTGTAACCCTTGCACGACAACCCCGTTTACACACACGTAAAACTGGTTGCATTTCTTGTGGCGGTAATACTGCCCGCTTTCACAGTCTAACTGCAAACTGCCAGACGTTGTTGCTTTCTCACTACTTATTATCGTTGTTGGCATCCGAGTAGTTTTCATTGTTGTCACTTTAGCGGTTGTTGTAACTTGTAGTCATAGTCGTTCGAACCGGCCGTACAGTTAGTTGTATTCGGTTTTGTTGCTTTGAAATTCAATAAATATATAATATTGTAGAGTGTCAAAAAGGCTATACTTGTTACCTTTCTCTTCCTAGCAGTTCGCTTCAGCGGGCCAATCACAAACCAGTCGCTTCTTATTCCAGTGCAGTCCACCTGCGCAGTACAGTACTGTACTGAAGCATTACTGCTGTATGTCAGTAAAGATATCCAACGTTCTCTACAGCATACAATTTTTGTTACCAACCTAAAAAGAACTAAAAATCCCCTAGATTTTTATTTCGCTTAACACGTGGTATTAAGACCTCAAATGTGTTACATTTTGTGTAGAATATCAATAATTAGCTATATATAATCAAAAACTGTAGAAATATGTTCAGGAATTATGAATTATCATTAAAAAACCCCGGCTCATACTAACAAACAGCACGTCGTCCGACGTATCCTTGATTTATAAAAAATTGGAATGTCTTTTTTCTAAATTTTCTATTTTTATAATCAACATACTTAAAGCTTTAATTCAAGATATAAAACATGTAAAATGACTAAGTAATAGAAATTTTAAAGTTTTTTTTTTTAGGTTGGCAACAAAAGTCGATGCTGGAGAATGGACTATAAAAGAGATGACGCGTAAATGGCGGCAAAATTCAATTGCGGCCGAGACCATTTTCGTTTGTTATGTGATTTAACATAGAGGTGAAGTTTGCATGTTTGTACCGTTCTTAATGTAAAACTGGTGCGTATGAGTTATTTAAAAAAAAAGGCTCAAGCTTCAACTATAAATTCATGTATTTAAACTAGGGCGACCATAACTAATTAGTTTGTAATTAAAAAATAGCGACATTATGGGCAAATACCATTAGTGTTGCCGAAAAGTGCTTGCATATTCGCGATAGATGGCACGCGCGAAACCCTTATCCGGCCTTATTGTTCATAGTTCATTTTAATTTACAAAATTAATTAATATACGGTTTTTAGTCATATCTATCAACATTATTCAATATATATTTTATTATAATATAATATAATATGTAAATACCCAATAGGTTATTTAAGATATTTTATTGAAATCAGGGAAATTATGTCAAAAATTATGATTATTGACATAGTTTTTGACATAATGGCCTGCACTCAACTTTCTTTTATGTAGTTTTCAATAGATAGATATTAATATACATATATATATATATATATATATATATATATATATATATATATATATATATATATATATATATATATAAATTAATGAAAATAACTGGATAATTATACCAATTTATAATGGATCTGAATTTGAAGTACTTATCGTATTCACTGTTAAACTGTCAAACTCCACAGTAAAACTCTGAAAGTGTTAATTCATTATGGGTGCTTTCCAACTAGGACTTTGTAGACACTGTGAAACACAGAGTCTGATAGACTGCGTTCCAACTACGCCAAAGTACGACTTTACTCGACTCTGGGAGACACTGCGAAATAGCAAAGTCTGCTGGTGTAATGGTGTCACGAATGCCAACCTTTACAAAATAATTATGAGTGTGGTATGAATGTGTCTATGCGTCCCGCGTATTTTTCAACATAACCAAATTTAGCAGAGTAGCATTGTTTTGATGACAAATATGAGTGTACCAGATATAGATTTTTGTGTAAATGGTAAGTAATATTAATTTATTAGTATAAACCTCATAAATTACTTTATTACATATGCCAAATATTCTAACATTGCGAAGGCAAAACTCGAGCTAGGGAAGCAATGGCAGCAACATTTGGAAGACCAAAATTGACCAAAATATACGTAACGCAATACGAGATGAGCGACACGCTCAAATAACTACTAGAAAAAATGATATTCTAGAGTTAAAAAAAAAATTCAATTAAATGAAATTGACCTTGAGCAGAGAAAATCATTGCTGAGTGTAAGCTGAAAGATAAGAGAAGGAGACATTCCGAAATAATGGAAATTGAAAAACTTAAATACAAGTTACTGAGTAAAGTTCTTCGAGGTGATAAGGAAAATATTACTTCTCTCAATATGTCCGATTCTGAGTAGGCAATGCGATAGAAGTACGCAACCAAAGTTATATATTTAAACCGACATCAGTAATTATTACTTTAAGTATTATATATTTTAATCGTTTTGTTTTATGTAGTATTTATATATGTTGGCAAATATACAGCAATATATATGGATCAGTTGTATAAATGTAGTTAGTTAACAACACTTTATACAACTGGGTTTAGTGTAATAATGAACAGAGAAATATTTTTTAGTAAGAACATTTTATTTTTCTTTTGAAACTTATTTATTTTTTATATATTTTGTTAAATAATAATAAAAAGATTAAACATTTGTAGTTTTTTTTATTTAAACAATGTACAATTATTCAGGAAACAATTCTCTAAATAGCTGCATTCTACGGTCTACTTGCAATTCTCCATCAATTTCGTCATTATTTACAACAGCAACATCATCTTCATTGATCTCATCCGGAAAGTCGTAAATATCGTCTGAATCGATACATATAATTGTGTAAAATACACGCTGCAACTACTGTGTTTGTGATAAAAGGCATTGTACGATATTGTTGAAGATTCAAATCTAGGGATAAACGACTTGCGCACCCTCTGTTGATTAGAGTTTATAGCTTCTATGCGTTCCAACTAGCATGCGGCATAGTGTTTGATAGAGTTTGGGAAAGTCTAACAATGTCTCTCAAAGTTCTCTAGTTGGAAAGCACCCTATGTTAGCAAATATATAATATAAATTGATTCTATAATAATTTACCTGATACAATGTATTCTAATAAGAAATCAATATTTTAAATATTAATTCATACAGATAACTGTCAATGTACTGCTTTGTTTGTTTTCAATAAACAAGAAACAAATGCTGTAACTCATGGTTGATCCGATTTAAAAATAATAAAATTTGTCACAAGTGTAGGTATAACTATGGCAACGTAAATAAGATATTTGAGTTTATTCGTAGCAGTTATCTCATAACTGGTACAAAATATGAAGAAACTTTTCAAACAAAAGTTGTGCGAAATATTATTATCTTTCATTATGAACATAACTATTTTTGCCATAAGTGCAGCCGTTCTAGTGTTACTGGAGATAGAACAAAAAATGCATAGAGTAAACATGCACTTCCGGTTTGAATATTCTTTTCAAAAATAGGAGGTGCACATCTAGGGCATATACAAGTCTTAAATTTGAAGTTTCATAATTTTTCGTTCGACAGTTTTGGCCCTAGAGCGTTCACAGACACACACATACAGACACACACACACAGCCAGACAGACGTCATTCCGAAAATAGTTACATTCGATTCAGAGAAGGTCAAAACGTGTATATCCGTTGAAATCTCGAGTTCGAAATTTTTCATGATTACAATACTTACTTATTACTCTGTAAAAGAAAGTAAAAAGTGCATATTTTAAATATTTTTTAGGGCCTTCGGGTTATAACTATGCAAAAATTTTGTAAATATAAAATATCTTAGAATTATTAGTAGAATTTTTGAGTGAATTAATTATTTTTATAAGGGCAGTATTAAGGGGGGCTCCAAATTTTGGTGCCCTATAACTCGAGAAGTGATTGTATTTGAACCGCGAGCGGATTCAAATGAAATGCCAAATAATATGTGTACCAAATTTGGTGTGAATCGTTTCGGTACCTTCAGAGGCGTAGAGGGCACAAATTTGGTCGGTATTTCGTAATGTCAGTAAAGATAACAGGGTACCTATTCTGAGTGTCTCAACTCAATATATTGAAGTGAGAACTCACTCAAAAACGCTGTTGCCATCTATTGGATTCATTGCGTAAACATGATATGACGTCACGGATCTCAAGCAATTCGTAAATTTACCTCACTACCTCGGTAGGTAGTGAGACCAGAAAAGTTACTAGTGAGAAAATTGACAGATTATTGGTTGTGTGCCATGGCATATTTTTTTTTGCATTTTGTATTCTCCTTGTTTTGTGTTGTTTTAATTTGTTCGTTATTGTCAGTTTAATTTATTAAATAGCCCTACCGTGTCTAAATCAGTATTTTTCAAGACAACTAACAAGCGTCAGTTTAGGTGTTGTAAACTTGAAGTCAGAAAAATCCCTAAAGATCTCACATGCGCGTCTCACTAGTGGTACGTCATCGTTATCTCAAATCTCACTTCAATATATTGAGTTGAGATACTCAGAATAGGCAGCTTACTATGATGCCATAACTGTAATATTTATTTAACAATAGTTGGCAACATTGCCCAGTTTGACCTTTGGTGACTTTTCAAGAGCAAATCTTGCTCGGTCCAACACACACAGTCCAAGTCCAATACACATCTTATCTCGTCTTTAGCAATATTGTGAATCAAAATCAAAGTGTACTTAGTCACAATGGCTCTAAATAAATTAAGTATTGATTGTTTAAATCTGGCTGGCAAAAGGGTGTTGATGCGGTAAGATTTATTCATTTTTAAATTAAAAGTTTATAATAATATATAAATGATAATTCAAATAATGAATTAGTTAGAAATTAATGGGTATTTGTATATGGTAGTGTTGATTTCAATGTGCCGTTGAAAGAGGGTAAGATTACAAATAATCAGCGCATTGTCGCAGCGCTCGAGAGCGTCCGATATGCGATCAGTAAACAGGCGAAGTCGGTGGTCCTCATGTCGCATTTGGGCCGACCGGACGGCGCCCCGAATCCAAAATACACCCTCCAGCCTGTCGCGGACGAGCTAACAAAGTTACTGAATAGGTACAGGTAATGTGTGGTATCTATGTGGCTCCTGCTCCTACGCCCCCCGCGCAACCCTGCCTGCCCGGACTTTAAACATAATTGATACAATTATCCTGTAACCAGTTAGTACGTCATCATTGTTGTTTTGTTTATAATCTCTTAATTTTTCTTTATTTTAACAACATTCATTGATTTATTTACTAATTAATGTATATCTATCCATAATTTTAACTCGCCGTATTGCCATTAAAATGTCAACATTAATTTTATTTTGTTTTGTGATCATAATACTTTATATTATAAATCATGTATAAAAAAGTAAACATATCTAATCTGTGGTTTGGTGCTAAAAGTGCCAATACCAATTTTAGCGAGCTTATATGTATATACAGTTTTTAGCTCGCTGTATGAAGTAACAAAAAATGTTTGTCTCGTCGCCCTGAATCCAAAAATTATATATATAACTTGGATGTTAGTCGTCGATCCCTTGCTCGTAACACCAAATTTGTGCCCTCTACTCCTCTATAGCTACCGGAGCGATTTAACCAAATTTGGTACACATATTATTTGGCATTCCATTTGCATCCGCGCGCAGTTTAAATCCAATCACCCGTAACTTTCCAACTTATAGGGTCCCAACATTTGGAGCCCCCCTTAATACTGCCCTTATAAAACTAATTAAAACTCTCAAAAATTCTACTAAAAGTTCTAAGATATATTATGCAATCAAGATTATTTCATATTGTTAGTTCAAAGCCCGAAAAAAATTATTAAATATTATAATTTTGAAATTTAAAATATGCACTAATTTTTTTTTTATCAATATAATTACAAAAAATTGTAAGACTCTTTATATCTATAACATTTGTTCAATTTTTTTTTTTCAAAAAAAAAAAGGCCATAATTAAAATCCGCTGCTCGCAACGCATATATTACTTATAAAGCGAACTGGACGCATAAGTGCGTTGTATCTAAGCTTTTTTTTTGTGATTACAATACTTTATTTCAGTGGTTCTCAACTTGGGATACGCGTATTCTTGGGGATTTAATTTATATTGTGTATAAAAACGTAATAAGTTATTGTTAATACAATTAAAAGAAAATATGACACAAGTGTTTCATTAAATTTAGTGTTATATAATTTGAATATATATTTATTTAATTATTTTTTTAATCATTAAAACATACATATGTAAGTACCTCAATTATTTTGTTTGCAGTACAGATTTATTTATTAAATAAACTTTTTTTTTTGTGTATATATATACTAATATTGTCAGAAATCTTCTTTTCTTACAATAATAAAGCTATGTTTATATTATATATACAATAATATTATGAGTTATTAGAAAAACATATTAGAGGGTACGTCAAGACCAAACGATTGAGAACCACTGCTTCATTTTATACATCTTGTATAAGAAAGTAAAAATATATCTATGGCTTGGTTTTAAAAGTGCCAATGTCAATTTTAGCAAGATTAAGTTAAATATACTATTCGTTTTAGTTTTTCATTTGGTTGTGTGTCTGTAGCATTCTCGGATCCAAAAATTTCCTTAACAAAAAGTGATTGTCTCGTCGCCGTGAATCCAAATATATATATATATATATATATATATATATATATATATATATATATATATATTTATCTCTTCGCTCCCTCGCAAGGCCCAATTTGTGCTCTCTACTCCTCTGAAGGTACCGGAGCGATTTGAACCAAATTTGCTACACATATTCTTTGGTATCTCATTTGAATCCGTTCGCAGTTTAAATAAAATCGCTCGTATATTTCCAGCGTTATAGGGCCCCACATTTTTGAACCATTAGAAAAATAATTAAAACATTCAAAAATTCTAAGATATTTTATGTCTACAAGATTTTTTCATATTAGTAACACAAAGGCCATACAAAAATATTAAAATGTATAATTTTATAATATGCACTAAATTTATTTTTGAATATATCAAAAAAATTGTAAGACTTTTTAACTAGAACATTTTTTCAAATTTTGTACTCATAGGCCATAATAATGTGGAGTGGGAGAGCGGAGTCCGCTGCTCGCATCGCATATATTTTCTATAAGGCGAGCTGAAGGCGTGGGTGCCTGTACCTAATCTTGTTCTTATTTTTCTCGATACTATAACTGCTTTTGTTTAAATATATATTCACGGAAAAGTTAATACAAATGGAATAAAATCATATGGCTTTCGATACAATGTAGAAAGTCCAGGGAAAAAATGACATTGGTAATTTTAGTTTCAAGCCACACACATATATATATATATATATATATATATTCCACGAAATTAAATATACGGCGAGCTGAAGGCATTGACGCTTGTACTTTTTTTTTGTGCTTTTGTACTCTTTTTTTTTTTATATAATTTATTGTACAGTACTATATAATTTGATGATAATTTCTTCTATAATAACTTCTTTTATGCTTTATTCTCTTTCTATTGCATTTCTTTTCTATAATTTTCCTACAATACAAGGGAAAAGCATGTTTGCATGTTTTTCCCTTGTTTTGTCATCAAATTAACAAGGTGATTGATTCTCTTTAAATAGAGAAATCACCTTTTTGCCCGATTGTGTGGGGCCTGAGGTGGAGCAAGTGTGCACTGACCCCGCCGCAGGCTCAGTAATCCTCCTCGAAAACCTTCGTTTTCACATCGAGGAGGAGGGTAAAGGAATTGATGCGGCCGGAGCTAAAGTAAAGGCACAGCCTGATGCCGTGCGGGCGTTCAGGCAGAGTTTGCGTAAGTTGGGCGATGTTTACGTGAACGATGCATTCGGAACGGCGCACAGAGCTCACAGTTCTATGCTGGGCGAGGGCTTCGAACAGCGCGCCGCTGGCTTCCTGCTCAAAAAAGAACTGCAATATTTTGCGCGCGCACTCGACAACCCAGAACGCCCATTTTTAGCGATTCTGGGCGGCGCTAAAGTCGCTGATAAGATCCAGCTGATTGAGAACCTTCTAGATAAAGTTGACGAGATGATTATTGGCGGCGGCATGGCTTATACATTCCTCAAAGTCTCACAAAATATGCCCGTAATTATCATATATTATAAGACTAACATATATTTCTTGTTAAATTTTACACAGTATTACAAGTATTGTAGTAAGAAGAATGTGTATAAATCAAGAAATTTTATTATAATGAGATCTTTTTTATAATACTATCGATTTTGGAGAATATATTATTCATTATGCTAGAATAGAAATAATTGTTATTAAATTTTTCATCAAATATACGTTTGTCTTACGTCACCCTTATTAGTAAACTTTGTAACTACTGTCAATATGTTAGATGAGACAAGATAATGGACCACAAAATTTACGTCAAAAAAATGTCGCTGATTTAAGCGTGGTCGCCAGAAGAGCTAAAGCAATAGGTCGTGTGTCTGTAGCATTCTCGGATCAAAACATTTCCTTAACAAAGAGTTTGTCTCGTCTCGTTAAATCCAATAATATATATACAGGTATAAATCATATCGCTCGGTCGCTCATAAGACCAAATTTGTGCCCTCTACTCCTCTGAAGGTACCCGAGCGATTCACACCAAATTTGGTACACATATTATTTGGCATCTCATTTGAATTCGCTCCCAGTTTAAATCCAATCGCCCGTATACTTCCCGAGTTATAGGACTCCAAAACTTGGCGCCCCTCTTAATACTGCCCATATAAAAATAATTAAAACACTCAAAAATAGTACTAAAAATTCTAAGATATTTTATGTCTACAAGATTTTTTCATATTTTTAACCCAAAGCCCGAAAAAAAAAAATTATAATTTTGAATTTTAAAATATGCAATAAATATTTTTTATCAATATGATCTACAAAAAATGGTGCGACTTTTTATATCTATAACATTTTTTCAAATTGTTAACCAAACTGCAATAATAATTAAAAAGCAGTGCTCGCAACGCATATGTTACCTAAAGGCGAGCTCAACGCATTGGTGCGTTTTACGCGTACCAAATCTTGTTATAAATTTCAATTAGGTTTTGACAAATTTAATAATTGCTCTTTTTATTAGAATGTCAAATAATTAACATATGTTACAAGGTATGCTAATTGAGGTGACAACAAGTAATAATTTAAAACACAAATACAATCACGTAATTCTCGCTAAATAGATTGGCGATTCATTATACGACGGCGAAGGTGCGAAAATAATTCTGAAACTGCTTGAAAAAGCGAAAAAGAATAATGTACAAATACATCTACCTGTTGACTTTGCGACCGCGGATAAATTCGCGGAGAATGCGACGACTGGCTGTGCCGATGTAGCGGGCGGCATCCCCGACGGATGGATGGGCTTGGATGTGGGCCCATTGACGCGGGAGCTCTTCAAGGCACCGATTGCGAGGGCGAAAGTTGTTGTTTGGAATGGGTACGAAATGCAATGCAATGCAATGCTTCTAGATTACCCGACATTTATTCATTCATTCATTCATTATGGTTTCAGACCTGCTGGTGTATTTGAATTTGAAAACTTTTGCCAAGGCACCAAATCGTTGATGGACTCTGTGGTCAATGCGACCAAAAATGGAACTGTTTCAATTATCGGTAAGTTTAGTTATTTGTACAGCAAAAACGCGATCCTGTGCCCAAATCTCACCCTATACAATTCTTCGAAACTTGTAACATTATTCGCATTCCACACATACGATACGGTATGTTTGTTCAAATCATTTATTAATACCTGTATGTTCGAACTTTAAACAAATAATATTACTTCATAATTATAATAATCATTCACTTTTTCTTTTTATTATATCTACATTTCAAAAAATGTGGACTGGCCTGCACTCGACTTTTTTATTCGTACTTTTCACTAGAAATATATATCCCAAAAACCAGTAAAATCATCCAATAGTTCACAGTAATACTTTGAAATTGTACCATTTAATTTATTAAGTTATTACGTTATCAAATGCTGTTTCTTCAATATAGTTCAGGTATAGTTCATACGGTTTATTACATGCGTATCTATGGCAACATAAATAAGAAATTTAGGATTTTTCGCAACAGTTCACTCACTTTCAAAAATTTAAATATCTTCAACTTTAATTAGTATAATTTTTTCTCTAACTCGTGTTATTTTCGAGATCTGCAAAAAGTATCATGAGTAACCTTTTTTTCCGGTTAGGATCTTAAGATATAGTTTTCAAAAAAAGGAGTTGCATTGAGAAAATAGTAAAAATATATTGAGGAATCCGTAAGACGGGTATTTCCATTAAAAAATAGAAGCGGTAATATGGTGGGATCTGGGCACTAATAAGCACAGCAGAATCAGCTGTTGACTTACTCATCTGTGTTAATAGATAAGTAGATTAATTATCAAAATGATTTAAAAAAGGTGGTGGCGACACAGCGACATGTTGTGCGAAGTGGAACACGGAAGATAAGGTGTCACATGTGTCTACGGGGGGCGGAGCGAGCCTTGAACTGCTCGAGGGCAAAGTCCTACCTGGTGTTGCAGCCCTATCTGATGCCCAATAACCTAACAAATCTTCCTTTTATTATGTTTAGTAATTAACAATTATATATATAAAATAAAAATGATTTGTAAAACAACAGAATTTTTAATTCAATAGTAAATATAATTAATAATAATAATAATAATAAATGTCAATATTATAAATATTTAATAAGTGCTACTGCTACATTAATAAACATTGGTTTGGGTCGGCCGCGTTCAAATCTGGCGGTAACATGGGGTTGCCTAGGCCATCGAACTGGAGCCCGGAGCTTGTCTCGCCTACAAGCTCATTCGGAGGATGACCCAAATCTTGCATCTATCACCAGAAACAGAAATAGGTAGGTTATGCGCCGGAATTTATTGGGAATGATATCATTCGTCGACGTACTCGCTGCTTTCATATATGTTAAGCTGATTTCCTATTAGCCGCTGAAGTTACTCCAGACTTACTTCAAGCGATCTTGTGTGTTCCCGTTAAACAAATTCAAATAACCCAAGTAACTCCAGCGTCATTTTTCCCTGCCCTCTCAAACCATGAATTATTTCGGGTTATAATATATATATATATATATATATATATATATATATATATATATATATATATATATATATATATATATATATATATATATATATATATATATATATATATATATATATATATATATATATATATATATATATATATATATATATATATATATATATTATATATATATATATATATATATATATATATATATATATATATATATATATATATATATATATATTTATATATATATATATATATATATATATATATATATATATATATATATACATATATATATATATATATATATATATATATATATATATATATATATATACATATATATATATATATATATATATATATATATATATATATATATATATATATTATATATAACACTAAACATAGTGATGACACAGAATAAATATATAACCAGTAGCGACACTATCAAAATGACAGATTCAATTTTTCTCTGCACATCTAGTTGCGCATATAAATCTAGAAAATGGCTGCAAATCGAAAAAATTAATAAGGCCAGTAATAGATGGCACTACAATCACCGATACTTGTATAGCTTTTTTGACTTTGCTGCTTGCTCATATTTACCATGTTCACATGACGGATTGAATTCGATATCGGTATTGAATCCCGCATGTGAACACAAAAAACAAGGATTGGATTGACTCATTCCAGTCTCATTTTTAGTGGGACTGGACCCCTATTCTGAGTGTCTCAACTAAATATATTGACGTGAGATTTGAGATAACGATGACGTACCACTAGTGAGACGCGCATGTGAGATCTTTAGGGATTTTTCTGACTTCAAGTTTACAACACTTTAAAACTACAGTAAATACAAATTTTATATATATAATAGCCTGGAAATGTTTGTAAGTGAGTTTTAAACAACACAAAACAAGGAATACACAAAATACAAAAAACACAAAGAGACCAGCAAAAGATTTCACAAGAAATAAATGGGTAACAGTCAGTTCAAGCGTTTTCATTAATCTCTGCGCTTGTACAAAGATGTCATGGTACACAACTAATAATCTGTCAATTTTCTCACTAGTAACTTTTCTGGTCTCACTACCTACCGAGGTAGTGAGATAAATTTACGAATTGATTGAGATCCATGCCGTCACATCATGTTTACGCAATGAATCCAATAGATGGCAACAGCGTTTTTGAGTGAGATTTCACTTCAATATATTGAGTTGAGACACTCAGAATAGGTACCCTGGATTGAAATGAGACATGCGCAGTATCGTGACAGCAGAGGCGTCGATAGGCCATTTCAGAGGGGGCGCACGTACCCTCTCTTATAAACTGCGCCCTGCCTGTTTTTCCCAAAATTTATTCTTTAAATATAGACACCTACGGAATATCATCACAAATTCACATTTTGTATGATATAAGTGAATCAGTAAATTTTTGCGCCCCTCATGAATTGAAATCCTAACGACGCTCCTGAATGACAACTGTCATCAGCTGACGACAGCGCATCTATCGGGATTTTTAAGAACTTTCAATCGTATTTAAATTCAAATTGAATCCCGGACATGTGAACACATGAGGAACGTAGTCAGTTCAATCTCATTCCAGTATTGAATCCTCCATGTGAACATGGTAATTGTGCATTAAACAATTACGTTTATACATTTATTAATTTCTGACAAATAACTATGGAAAGCGGCAATGTAAGCCAATTGCGTATTTATCTCAGTATTTTATTTCGATTAATTCAAAAACTATTGGTAAATATTTTCATATGTATTTTATAAAACAATTGCAAATGAGCAATGATTTAGTGGTACCACACAGAACCTCTAGTCAACGGGGAATATTATTTCGATTATAAAAAGCGATAATTAAATCTAATTATGCATTTATCACAGTGTTTTATTTTGAATTGGTGCAGAAACCAGTGTTAAATTCCAATTATAGAATCATTATTCCTAATCATGTATTAACCAATAATAAAAATATATTATCAAAAATATGACAAAACGAAAAAGCTATGTCAGCAATGGACTACAAAAGTTTAATTGTGGCCGCGTTGATATTTTTTAGCTCGCCGTACGAAGTACCGAAGAAGCTAAAGCATTCGGTCGTGTGTCTGTAGCATTCTCGGATCAAAAAACTTCATTAACAAAAAGTGTTTGTCTCGTCGCCCTTAATCCAAAAATATATATAATTTATATACTTGGATGTTAGTCGACGCTCGCTCGTAAGACCAAATTTGTGCCCTCTACTCCTCTGAAGGTACCGGAGCGATTCACACCAAATTTGGTACACATATTATTTGGCTTTCCATTCGAATCCGCTCGCAGTTTAAATCCAATCGCCCGTATGCTTCCCGAGTTATAGGGCCCCAAATTTTGGAGCCCCCCTTAATACGGGCCGATTTTAATGAAATTTGTTATACATATAATTTCCATGCCTGTGAGGTTCCCGTCGCATTTTAAATCCAATCGTCAGTACATGGCCGGCGTTATAGGCCCCCAAAATTTAGAACCCTCCTAAATACTGCCCTTAGTAAATTTAAAAAAAAATTAGAATTTTCTACAAAAAATTCATTAAAGTTTATTCAAATTGTGAGCCCATAGGCTTAAAAAATATATATAAATATATTTTGAAGTATATCAGACATTGATCGCCATCTGTTAGTGAAATGAAGAAGTTATGTTATGTGACAGTAATTTTTTTGGTTATATTTTCCAATGCATAAACTATTTGCTTCTGTGTTTTAATTAATAAAATTAGGAAATGTTCATCAAATAATTTTCAATATCCTTGGCTAATCACGAAACGAACGATATTAACGTTACCCAAGTGTACAATTTTAAATGTGTGGTTATGGAAATTAAAACTGTTATGGTACAAGAATAAATAAACCTCGGGATCATAATTGGTTAGCACTGTGAGTATAATATCGATGATTTAGAATTATATACGTAAAGTCAGAAATGCATTTATTTCATATTAAATGCAGAAGAAATGTCATCAAACATTCAAGACACAAACATAAACCAAATTTTAAAGACTCGTCGTATATTAATACATTATTGTATAAAACAATCATTTGAGTATGTTCCAATAATGTATTGCTAACGCTTTTAGTATTGTATTTATTACGATTGGGCTCGCCGGATTGGCGAGCTGGTAGCACTGGCGCTAGCGCCAATTCTAGTTTAATAGAAATATCTACTAAAAATACATTTAATAGTTATATTTTGAAAAATTGTGCGAGCATTTTCAAGCAAACTGTATTGAATGTAACATTTGTAAACACTGCGGTACAGTCAAAAACGCAAGCATTTCAATATCTAGTTTTTGTGTATATTATGAATTGTTATATTTGTGCTGCAGAATTATGCTGATAGCGAAAAGTGAGCTGGGTAGGAGGTGGGTAGAAGGTGGGATTCCTCTTAAATCCCATTATAAAATAAATCACAACGCGGCCACGGTTAAATGTTTTGAAATCATCACTTTTGTAGTTCATAGTAGGATATTAGGACTACAGTTATGTTCGCAACATACATAACTTTTTGTACATCCTGGTTGCGTATAATTATAAATCACCAAAATGACCGCCCTTTTAAAATGTTGAATCAGCAACCTCAAAGCGCTGACATTAGCTGTCACTAATGGTTATATATTTATACTGTGGTGACCGTAACAAGTATAATGCAATATTATTTCATGTGATGTGAATTATACTATTATAAGCCGGTTTACGTTATTTCTAACGGGAAAGCAGCTATAATAACAATACAGGTACAGGTACAGGTACATACTCGCGTCAAATATAACTAGTGATGGGAAGAATCGAATACTTTTAAGAATCGAATACTCGGTATCCGAGTACCAAGTACATGAGTACTCGGATCAATATAGATACACGATAAAGACACAGAACCCTCCCTCACCTAATATTAGAAATTTTAACCCGTTTACTAATTTTGTCCACTGTAGTGGACGCAACTTGTAACCTATTCATTGCACACAAATCAATGAAATCATATATATATATATATATTTTTTACATAGAATTGTTAATTTGATATCTTCAAAAAATATGGTCAGTTTATGATTTTCTATGGCAGTATTTGTATAACAAAAAAAAAAACGATTTTGTTTACTTATATATTTTAGATTTGCGTATAATTTGTAATTCTAGTGAAATAGAAAATTTTATTTAGCAAATTAAGAAAGACAGAGTGAACGGGTCAACAAATAATTACGTTTCACAATTCCCTACCATTCGCAGGCAAAATTAAGCGTGTAGATAACAGAGATAAAGATAACTATAATAAAAAAAAAGTAGAGTAGTCGGGAATAGTACAACAAAGTACGGCGGAATCGGATAGACTGTGTCAATACGACGAGACGCGTACTCAATGTAATAGTATCGATTCTTAACAGAGTACAAAATGTATTCGAATACTCCACGAGTACGAGTACGGGTACGAGTACACGCATACGATGGAATCGGACAGATCGGGTGAGTACGCGTTACACCGTGCTCACACGGTTCAGCTGGCATCGGACTAGTTGATTAGTACAAAATGTATCGATTGTCAGGAGCGTGTACTCGAGTACTTTCAAGAATCGAGTACATATCGATTCTTTGTACTCGAGTACACTCCATCACTACTACAAAAGTTAGCGTCAGTGTTAGCGTTAACGTACCCTTTGCATCAGGCCCAATACTCGGTCGAACCGGTCCCTCTTGACTGCCTCTTCATCCGTATCCTGTTCCTCCTCCAATTCGTTACAAACGTTCTGCATCAGCTCTTTCTGTTTGGTGTACCGTTCGAATTCGGTCTCCTCAAGTGTTGCCTTGTTAGCGTCAAGCCATGCGGGAAACTTGTCCAGAATATCCTTAAGCGAAGGGTAGAGCACCTCTTTGGAGAGTAGACTTTGCATCATACCCTGCATGAAGGGTAGAAATGCGTTTGTTTCGGAACCTGCGCCGGGGATGCCCATGTCCACGCCCCCGCCCACGCCCGCCCCGCCGAACATGTTCATTATGTCCTGTTCGGAGAATGGGTTCTGCAGGTTCTCTGCCCCTAACGACAAGTTTTGCAGCGTTTGCGATATGGTGGATGCGAAGTCGTTACTTTGCTGGCTCGGCTCAAGCGCTTGCGGATTCGACATTACTTGTGCGGCTGCCTCTGTAAACAAATGTTATTATTTATAAGAACAAACAAACACCAATGCCTTCAGCTTCATCTTCGTATAATCTATTTTTAATTTCTTATACGTAATGTATTGTGAAAAAAATGACCTTATAATTTAAAATATGGTTTTGATTTTAATTGAAGATGTTTATCCCGGGAAAGAATCCTATTTTTGAAGTGTTTGTTTACTCGTGCTATTTTTGGCACATACATTTGAATATCTATAATTTTTATTAAATTCGCTTTTCTCTAAGTTTTTGGGGCCCTATAACCTCGGATGTAAAAGGAGATTTAGATTCAGGGCGACGAGACAAAAGTTTTTGATGTTATACACTACCGAGGGCATTAGCTCTGCGGTAATTCGTACGATGAGCGAATAAAAAAATATCTGGAGTAGCCTGCATTCGACTTTCTTTTACGTAATTTTTACTATATAATATATATATATATATATATATATATATATATATATATATATATATATATATATATATTGTAAGAAACTAGAGTTTCTTAGTTTATTATTTATATTTTAATATGTATATATTTAATTTAATATCGTATCTCTGAGGGTGAAACTAAACATTTCGCAGTGTACACGTGTGCGTCTGATATCTGATATCGTAGAATTCTGTCTGAAGATAAGAATGCTAGCCTCAGCCTCAGCCTCAGGGTTAAGCACAAGTTTGAACGCGTCGTTATAGAACTAGGATGTGAGGGGTAAAATCAGTATATTTTCACCCAGTGGGTGGCTAAGTTTAGCTATAAAAGCAGAAGTTTAACACAGAAACAGGGAATTGGTTCACGTAACGGGTTCACGTAACGGGTTCATGTAACGAGTTCACGCCAGTCGAAAGTTTCGCGCTCAAGTGCAAAATATAGTGTTTTCATTGTTCGGATTTAGTATAGTTTTTAAGTAAATATTTGTGGACATTTATCTAATTGAGTCTATTTTGTCTTCGTGTCAAAAAATTGACAGGCGCAGATGATTCGATTTATTAAGCTACATGCGAATCCATGGCAACATAAACAAGATATTTATGATTTTTCGTGGCAGTTTTCTCGTAACTAGAACTTTTATTGAAAAAACTTTTCAAATAAAAGTTGTGCAAAATATGAATATCTTTCATTATGAACATAACTATATTTGCCGTAAGTGTAGCCGTTCTAGTGATATTGGAGATAGAATAAAAAATGCATAGAGTAAACATGCGCATCCAGGGCACATAGCGCGTTTACAGACAGACAGACAGACAGACAGACGTCATTCCGAAAATAGTCACATTCGATTCAGGCAAGGTGAAAACGTGTCATAATTACAATGGGCAATACTTATTACTTCGTAAAAGAAAGTAAAACACATTAAAAACGAGTGTTGCATCATACCAATAGAGAGTATTATTAAGTTTCTAGGTGTCTGTATAATAATCTAAAATGAATGCCATCCTATTTTAAGGATTGATGCAACAGCGATAACATTTGTGTAGGACAAAATGAATGTTGTCCTACAGAATGAACAGATAAATACCAGCCATCCGTTGGAAATTTGCCTGGATTTGTTCGGCAGTGATTTCGGTGCTGTCATTACCCGGAGCGTTAGTGTTTGCGTTTGCATTTGCGTTTGCCAAAAGGCCTGTGATGTTCGATTCGAATTGCACGGCTGCCTGCTTAATGAATTCATCGGTCCATTCGGCGTCTGGCTTCTCGGCTGCAGCATCATCTTCAGCGGTTTTTGCAGCTTCTGCTTTAACGTCGCTCTTCTTAGAAAAATCCTCAAGCGCACCTGCACACAATCAATTATTATAATATTAAATTACACATAACCAAATTGATTATGTAATATGAAAGTATAGCGTACTGTCTAGAAGTTCGTCCAGTTCTGGATCCGCACGTCCTGCGGTATTCTCTAATTCCTTTGTATCACTCATTTTTGAAATTGTCACAAGATAAATTTTATAAAAATTCCGAATTGTTCCAAATGTCACGAAATAATTATTCCACCAGTAAAACCTTCCAGTGTTACCAATTGAATATATCAAATATTCTTCACGGAATTCTTCTGTATGCAATGCTAAATGCTACTTCTCCACGTAAAATTATTTTTCAGCGCAAATTCTATAGGTTTATTTTTTTTAAATTACTTCCTAACATCATTTGTTATCGAATAATTCTGCTTTTGGTTCCTGCAATTTAAGCATTCACCAAATATAATTTTTAACACATTTGGCAACATTGCTACTTGTTATCAAACAGCGAAATATTTAAAATTTGAAATATCATGCTCCCAAAAAAGTTGAAATTAAGGCGCCACTGCAAAAACAAGCTTAGCATTCATTTCTATTATTATGCCCTTTTGGTTAACAATTTGATTTTTTTTTATAGATATACCCTTACAATTTTTTGTTGAAAATTTAAAAAGAAAATTAGTGCATATTTTAAAATTCAATATTATAATATTTAATAATTTTTTATGGTCTTTGGGTTAACAATATGAAAAAATCTTGTAGATATAAAATATCTTAGATATATTAGTAGAATTTTTGAGTGTTTTAATTATTTTTCTAAGGGCAGTATTAAGGGGGGCTACAAATTTTGGGGCCCTATAACTCGGGAAGTATACGGGCGATTGGATTTAAACTGCGAGCGGATTCAAATTGGATGCCAAATAATATGTGTAGCAAATTTGGTGTGCATCGCTATGGTACCTTCAGAGACACAAATTTGGTCTAACTAACATCGTACGGCAATCTAAAAATATCAAATCATTCTATTTTTATGTATACGTCTATGGCAAATTAGTAAAAATAGATTGAGCGACCCGCAGGCAAAACGAATATCTCCATTAAAATTCGTATAGCAAATAAAAATGACATTCCATAAGCGTAGAGAATGTTTATTAGCAAAGCCACATATTTATTTACAAACAAAAACATTTGACTCTTAAAACTAAATGTACAGATAGATAGGGCCAACAATATATAATGTATGGCGCCTCATCCTGGGGGCCAAGATAATTGTCTGCCTCCGATTACATGAATATGCAAATGATACACCGACTGGCATCCGTCGGGGCCGGTATTAATGACGAGTCGGTAACCCTTTGGAAGTCGTGCGAGCGCAAGAGCTTTTGCAGTCAACAGCAAATGGCCTAAAAGCTGCAATTTAAATAAAGCATATAATACGTTGCGTTACGTTGCGTTGCGTTACGTTGCGTTACGTTGCGTTACGTTGCGTTCACCTCACTGTATATTCTATTTAGTGACATTTTTTATTTATGTTGAAAATATATATTTTAACTACTGTTTTTAACAGGGCTTCGAACCGTATTTTCTTTTGTATCGGTTCAATTAAAATATATATACATCAGTTCGGTTCCGGTATTCGTTTCGGAAAAAATCACTGTTTTCTTTTCGGTTTTCGGTTCAGCTCCGAGTAATTAATTTTGGTGAAACTGTCGATGATGGGCCTCACGTCCAAAATGGATGAAACTTTGTGGAAAAATCCGCAAAAAAATTAGGATTAAGGGAAAAATAATCGCATGTGGGGGAAACCCTTGGATGACCTTGAAATTAATATACACGCGCACACACGCGCGCACTCAGAAACAAACAAACAAACAAACACACTCACACACTCAAACAAACACACTCACACAAACCCACTCACACAAACCCACTCACACACACACACACACACACACATACACACACTCTTAGGCACGCACAGATTGATTGTAATTGATAAATAGCTATAAAAACAAATTAATTAATTTCAAGGTCATCCAAGGGTTTCCCCCACATGCGATTATTTTTCCCATAATCCTAATTTTTTTGCGGATTTTTCCACAAAGTTTCATCCATTTTGGACGTGAGGCCCATCATCGACAGTTTGAACTTAATTTTTTTAAATTGTATTTTATTTTACTATAATTTATTAGCCCAATTTCGAATAATTGAACGGATATATCCGGATAAATCAAGATTCAAGATTGTATTCGAATATCCGCTAATATAATATGCGTATATTCAGATATTTTATTATATTCTAATACCTCAATTTAACCTGGGATGTGTATAAATAAAAATAAACCTTATTTATTTAATGAAATTTGATTTTTTAAATTTCATAGAAATATGAAATAAAGAAAGTTAAGAAATACATTTTTAATTTAGTATATATTTTTGTTAATAGTTATAGCATCAACAATACAAAACTGACACAGGTTATTTTGGAAAAAAATATTTAATACGTTTCTTCCAAAACTAAGAATCAACAAATATGTATTTCACAAGACGGAATAAAAATAAACAAATCAAGTTTTCAACGTCAACCGAATCTGATCGCAAGTTATTATTATTTTTCCCGTTTTTGTTATTCTTAGTAGTATTTTTGATAAAAATTTCATCGAAATCGGAGATGAAGTAGTACATCGACAGTTTGACCCACAAGACAATGTAAATAGAAGATGAGATTCTTTCAAATTTTTAATATTATTTTATAGGAAATTAAATATTTTAACGAGTGCTAGACTTCTGAATATAACTGAATATATTCAGATTTTGTGATATATCCAGATTTCTGAATAACGGGATATCAAAACGTATCCGAATTCTAAGATATATCCGGATATCTTAATATCTGACCGTATCCGGGTTTCAGATATATCCGGATGGATTCGGATCCATTAACAAATTTAACAATGAATGGAATTTAAAAATTCGGATATTCGGATTTCATTAACAGCCCTACTACTATGTACTACAATATTTTACATTCCAAAATTGCTTTTAATATTTTTTTTTCTGGTCTTGTCATAGTTTGAAAAAAACCTTAGTTTTAAATATTGTAATTTTTTAATGTATTTAAAAAAAATCAAGAATGTCACAGACATACAAGCAAAGACTATAGTTGTCTAGTACATAGTCATACGACGAGCTAAACATTTGGATGAAAAGTACTACTACATCGACGATCGACCATCAACGATCGACCATCAACGATCGACGATCGACCATCGACATCCTCCAAAACCTAATATACTGATACTGAACATACATCTTTATCAGCATCCCGGCTCTCATCCAATGTGGCAATTCGTTTCTTTGGTATAACAAGGAAATGAACCGGACCCTGGGGCCTCACATCGTTGAATGCCATACATTGCTCATCCTCGTAGATAAGGTCAGCGCCGATTTGTTTATTTATTATTTTGTCAAAGATCGTTTCTTTATTCTTTGAGTTCACGGCTGCGACTGCGGCTGCGGCATCCCTAGCCTTGTCTTCTTCTGAACCATAATATTTCACCTATACAATCAAAACATAACCAAACTTTTCCAATTATTTGTTTTTCGCCCATAACTTACAAAAACATTATTTATTTTATTATTTAGAAGGGTGGCGGCAGGTCTTTGCTTCGTTATATGCAATAGATTTACCGATAATTTACTTATTGAACGAATCATTATCAACAACAAACTCACATTATTTTCTATCAAGAGATGGTGCTGCTAAATCGCGCGAAATTTATCCTAATTATGAGATTATAGTGTATCGCTTTTCGCATATATATATATATATATATAAATTCATAATGTTACCTTCAACGGGCTTGGCTTCAGACATAGTAAAAACGTGTATTTCCGTTAAATTACTAGATACAGGCATCTATTCCTTCAGCTTGCAGAGCGAACGGAATTCCCCATTCTAAGATAAGGATCCCTACCACTCCGCACATATACATATAAAATTTAAAACAATTATTATGGACTTTAACTTTACAATTTATTGTAAATTATTTTGATGTACTCAAAAAAATTAAATATATATATTACTTTCTTTTCTTTTACAGAGTAATAAGTATAGCGTGGAAACAAAAATCATCGTTCCGCTCTTGACGTTTTCTGATCCTAAATTCAAATATATTTGTTCCAAAATATTTTCAATAAATCGTTCTTTTTACTTTCTTTTACAGAGTAATAAGTAAGTATTGTAATCACCAAAAAAATCGAACTCGAGATTTCAACGGATATACACGTTTTGAGCTTCCCTGAATCGAATGTGACTATTTTCGGAGTGACGTCTGTGTGTGTGCGTGTGTGTGTGAACGCTCTAGAGCCGAAACTGTCCAACGTAAAATTATGAGACTTCAAACTTAAGACTTGTATATACCCTAGATGTGCACCTCCTATTTTTGAAAAGAATATTCAAACGGGCAGTGCATGTTTACTCTATGCATTTTTTGTTCTATCTCCAATATCACTAGAACGGCTGCACTTACGGCAAAAATAGTTATGTTCATAATGAAAGATATTAATATTTCGCACAACTTTTGTTTGAAAAGTTTCTTCAATAAATGTACCAGTTACGAGAAAACCGCTACCGAAAATTTTAAGAATCTTGTTTACGTTGTCATGGATTCGAATGTAGCTTAATTAATCGGATCATCTGCGCCTGTCAATATTTCGACAAGAAAACAAAATAGACTCAATTAGATAAATGACATTTCAGAATATTTCTGTAGAGAATTGTTTAGTTTTGATAGTTAGTTAGTTCAAAACCATTACAAATTGGTATTGGTATAATTTTCAACCCATTCATTTATATAAGGTAAGCTTGGTTTTCATATTGTTTCTGTTGGATTATTATTTCCTAATATTATATTTTTATAATCAATAAATATTGATGAAAACTACGTAAAAGAAAGTCCCGCGTTGGCCACAACCCATTTTTTTTACTTTCTTTTACAGAGTAATAAGTAAGTATTGTAATCATGAAAAATTTCGAACTCGAGATTTCAACGGATATACATGTTTTGACCTTCCCTGAATCGAATGTGACTATTTTCGGAATGACGTCTGTCTGTCTGTGTGTGTGTGTCTGTGAACGCTCTAGGGCCAAAACTGTCGAACGAAAAATTATGAAACTTCAAACTTAAAACTTGTATATGCCCTAGATGTGCACCTGCTATTTTTGAAAAGAATATTCCAACTGGAAGTGCATGTTTACTCTATACATTTTTTGTTCTATCTCCAATATCACTAGAACGGCTACACTTACGGCAAAAATAGTTATGTTCATAATGAAAGATAATAATATTTCGCACAACTTTTGTTTGAAACATTTCTTCATAATTTGCAGCAGTTATGAGAAAACTGCCACGAAAAAACTCAAATATCTTATTTACGTTGCCATAGTGATACCTACACTTGTGACAAATTTTATTATTTTTAAACCGTATCAACCATGAGTTACATCATTTGTTTCTTGTTTATTGAAAACAAACAAGCATTACATTGACAGTTATCTGTATGAATTATTATTTAAAATATTGATTTCTTATTAGAATACATTGTATCAGGTAAATTATTATAGAATCAATTTATATTATATATTTGCCGACATAATTAATTAACAATTACAGAGTTCCAGTTATTTTCATCATATTATATATATATATATATATATATATATATATATATATATATATATATATATATATATATATATGTATATTAATATCTATCTATTGAAAACTACGTAAAAGAAAGTTGAGTGCAGGCCACTCCAGATATTTTTAAATTCATAATCATTTGGGTTTACAATATGATGAAATTTTTTCCTACGGCTAATTTTGTGGCCTATAACTCAAAATGTATATAGACGATGGGATTTAAACTGCGAACGGATTCAAAAAAGATGCCAAGCCAAAGAATATGTGTAGGAAATTTGGTTCAAATCGGTCCGGTACCTTTAGAAGAGTAGAGGGCTAAAATGTTGGTCTTACGAGCGAACGTCGACTAAATTTTAAATATTTTTGAATTCAGGGTGACGAGACAAGAACTTTTTTGATCCGAGAATATTACAGACACACGACCGAATGCTTTATGGTGCAATTCTGAGTAAATGTATGCATTTATAAGTACAATCCGTAAAATATTGATAGTGTAATATATATTTTAATTGAATTGCAAATACTTTTTAAACTGATTCTTTAAGGTATATCTAATATAATGGATGATATGTGTAATTAATAATACTAAAATATGTCTCCATTAAAGAATTACAGCTTTTTCAAAATCTTACTGATTCTCCTTATAGACCTATAGACTGGTTCAGAATCGCAACATTAGCTAGTTATAATAATAATAATAAGAAGTAAATTGCATTAGTTGTATTTATATTTATTTAATAAAATGACAGAAAGTTATGTAAAAAGAGGTTGTGTAGCCCTTAGGAAACCTCTTTGAAATTCTTGACTAGTAAATCGATCTACAGAGGCCCTAGCTGCGTTCCTAATAACAGCTAGTTGATCTCGCGTCAATTGTAATATATGCCTGATAGACATGGCGTAATCCTCGCTGGTGGTCGCCAGGAAGCCGGTTCGGCTGCTCTCTGTCGTCTCGATAATGTCCATTAGAGGTCCACCGGAGCGATGGGCGACCGTAATCAAGCCTGCAGCCATACACTCAACGACACCAATGCCAAAATGTTCATTCCACATTGCGTGCAATCCAATCAACGCCCGACTGAATTGCCGCAATAATTCATCGTACGAGACGTTCGTGTGGAACTCCACATTGTTCTCCAGCGACAAGTGCTTGCAGAGATCTTGCATATCGCGCACACGTAACCGATCAACGTCGTTCCGGACAGAACCGATGAACACTAGCGTTATCTTATTCCATAACTGTTCGCTGACCATGCTGCGTAACTCGTACATGGCTTTCAGCTGAAGGACATGGTCTTTTTCGGGACGGTACTGCCCCACAGAGACAATGCGAATGCTGTCGATTGCCTCGTGCTTCAGTTTCTTCAGATGGTTCACGTCGCACGGCGGATACACGCGATGCGTCTGTAATGGGACTTCCCACAACGCGTTTATGTGATCTTCCGTCCACGTTGAGTTTACCATTATTGTTTCAGACGCTTTGCCTGCCCACCGATACACCTAAATTACACACATTTTTTATTATTATTACTTCGCTCTAGCCTTCTCTAGTTTTCGATTTTCAACTTTTTGCTTAGATTTTTTTTATATATTGTTCTATATTTACCCTATTTTCAAATGTCTATAGTTTTTATTGAGATGACAAATTTAAAAATTCATTGACATTGACTATTTTTCTACCGGAATATTCAAAAAAATGTATTAGCAAGTATTTTAAGGATCAAACGAACACTTCAACTGAGTAGTAAATAGTATTGGCTCTTATGGCGCTACAATATTCGTGCGCTCCTCTTTTTTACATCGACCTGTAAGGACAGGCAACTATGAGGATACCTCTTAAGAGCTCACTTTTTAAAGTTATGTCAGTTATAGAGCCAAAAATTCAAATTAAGTATGATAAAAAAATTTGAAAAAATGACCACTTTTACGAAAACAAGCTACCTTGTACAACGCATGTATGTGTCCAGCTCGCTTTATAAGTAATATATGCGATGCGAGCAGCAGCGTTTAATTACTATTGCCTTTTGGTTAACAATTTGAAAATATTTATAGATAGAAAATGTCTTATTATTTTTTGTAGATTATTTAAAATTCAAAATTATAATATTTAATAATTATTTATAGACACTTATTAAACATGTTCCCGACATTATATTGGAGCTGCTTAAATTTGTCACTATCAGATTTGTCAAATGTTCAATAACTTAACACATAAGAGAACTTCGGCCTAAAGTAGTAGTCGATGTCTCTGCGACTATTACGAACAATTTTGTAAATATGGTAATCATGGATACTACATATAAATAAAGCGTTCCGAATAAACAGATATACATGTACATCTGGATGTAATTAATAATGTTTTGTATCTAATAACATCGTACATTTATCAACAGAAACGTTTTCCAAAATACGTTTTCGTAGTTCAAGGATTTAGGCGCTAACGTATTTTCGCGGCATTTCACACTTACCCAAGCGAATATTTTATAGTAAATAATCTTTCCAGCAGTAAGAAACGGACTTCGAGCAATGATATTCCGGTTGTTGTGGGCGCTGACACGTCCAGAAACACGCCGGAGCATATCCCGCGTGATTGTTGGATAGTGGACGTAGCAACCGACGCGCGCTCGAATCAAATGTTTGAACAAGGGGACGGTGAATGCGTAGCCCATCGTATCTATGAATATATCTGGTTGCAGTTGATTTAGAGCTTCAAGGCCTAAGATAACTGAGCCTATACTCTGGCCGAGCAGCGTGAAATATGGATACATTGCGGGTTCCACCCATTTGCGCCTGTGCAGGTAAATAAATTTCACTGAATCCCGTACGGGAATATTAAAAATTGTGTTGACCCGCTTGAGGATGTCGGCGGGCGCTGAATCTAGATCGCCAGTGTAGACATACACCTCATTATCGGGATACCTGAACAAACACATATAATATAGCCTAGCCCCTCCATCCCTCATTTGTAACTCTGTTACAAAGTTTTCGTTGTTTAAGACTACATTCTCATCTTGGCAGAAAACAGCATATTTTTTATTAAAATGTAGCTAACAAGTAAATACGTAAGCTGTCCATGAAGTAAAGGTGCCTTTTGCCCAGATAGTATCTATATATATGCCTACAAATTATTTGGCAATTGTAAATTAGAGCAATGCATAATGTATGTTAAAGGAGCATATTATACATTTTGCGTTTTCAAAAAATCGTTTTTTATTTCTTTACGTGCTCTTTTGGAAAAACTATTTAAGAATTTGATTTTCGAAGCCGTTTATCGAAATTCGAATTATTACAAAAGTTACAGCGGTTTAAGTCGAGCAACCGTAACGTAAGCCGCTGCAAGGATGCAGCTTGGAATCGGAATAGGAATCGGAGACGACTTTAAATGCGTTTATCTCAAAACTATGTTTTTATTTACGGTTCCCATGATATTTTTTGAACGATTTATCCAACCGTTTTGATTTTTTTTCTCCTTGTAACTTATAAAATTTGTCATAATTTGACGTTTTTTTTTCAGATACTTTCATTTTTTTAACACAAATGAATTCCAAAAAACAAAACGAAAAATCGACTTCTTATAACAGGCCGCCATTTTAAGACAGATTCGAATTTTGAAAAAAAAAACCACAAACGACGCGAAAGTTTCGTTTTTTTTGTTTCATTTAACCCAGCTCGGAGAAATCTGGGAGCCGTGCCTCCGTTTTTTAAACGTGACCTACGGAAAAGGGTGTAGGGGGCGGAATAAAGAATGAAATAACTGTTTTTAAAAGAGAAATACATGCTCTATAAACTGCAAAAAGTTTCATTCGTCTAAACCTTTTCCTTGTATAAAAAAAAAATCATGAAAATAGGCTACTTTTAGGCGTTAGAAAGGTATATGCCCTAGAGATGGGCTTATCGTATCAATACGCATTTTTTTTTTTTGCAAATATCGATACTAAAATATTGTAATACATTTAATAGGTGCATCATTTGGAGGTTAAGTCAAAGATTTAAAAAAAATTCTACGATTCATATTTGCATAAAGAATGTTTACTATCATGTTCGGAGATTAAAAATAAAAACTATAAATTATGCCTATTTTGGAGGTTATTATATTTTTACCAGACATTCTTTATGTAAATACGCAAACGCAATGAGGAAGTTCTTTTTTCATTGAGTACGAGTTATATCGAATTGGATTATTTTGAGTAGTTTTACGGTATTAAGAAAAGTAACTTATGACAAAAAATATGATAAAAATGTATTCGAAATATCATTTTATGAATGAAACAGTCATTATTTGACGAAATATCTTGTAAAAATATTTCTAGCATATTTCTAATACTGATTATGATATGAATATGGCAAGTAACGCCGTTTTCTAAAATTACTTAAAACAGAACGGATTTTCTTTAAATTAAACCAAACCGGATAGTTTATCTTAAACGTTATAAAGATCTTTCTCATAATGCTGCATTCTATCATTTTCAATATTCAAATTATTGACATATACCTGTATAATAAATTTTAAGCACTATCTGGCAAATGAGACTTTTCAATTATTCTACGTATTTAGTTGTTAGTTATATTTTAATACTGAATCCCACCACTAGAATTTTGAACGCAGCCTTATGCCTGCTCCATATTTAAATCTTGAAATCAATAATTAAAATCGATATAAAACCGAAAAAATCGATTAATAAAATGGTTAAATATTGAAAAAAAAAAACTATTAAAAACCAAAAAATCTATTTATTCGATTATATCGATATATCCTTATCTTGCAAATTATAAATCGATCTATTTTTTAAACTGAAAAATCGATTTTAAAATGAATTTTTTGCCTGACCAATTTAAGCCTGCTTATGGTGTATTCACAACGAAACAATTAGTAATTAAGCTTAGAAATTACAAGTAATAATTCCAGTTGGTTGTATGACATATAATGCTAACGTTCACATTAACAAAATTTATAATGAATTGTGTTAATTTTGTTGTTGCGAATGCAGGCATTGTTTGTCATAATATAAACTAGATTATCTGTAATTTTGTAATCTTAATCAGGGTTCCAAACCGGAACTGAATTGAAAACCGGAAAAAAATTCGATTCTTTTGACGGAACGAAAATCAAAGAAAAACCGAAAAAAATATCGGTTTATTTCGGTTAGGTACATGCTCTATCAATATATATATATATATATATATATATATATATATATATATATATATATATATATATATATGTTGTAATAAAAAGGTTAAAAAAAAATTAATTAATTAAAAAATCAGTCGGAGTTGAACTGAAAACCGGTAAACCGTTATATTTTCCGGAACTGAACTGATATACATATATATATATATATATATATATATATATATATATATATAATATATATATATATATATATATATATATATTTAATTGAAACGCAACGAAAACGAAAAAAATGACGGTTTGAAGCTCTGATCTTCATTACTATTTGGTTCGCTGTGAATACAGCTTTAGGTTAGTGCATATACCAAATAAGGTTTGTGCGCATATGTGTAATGCGCACCCAATTAGGTTTGTGCACTAACCTAAGCAGGCTTAAGCTACATAAACTTGAACAAACAACATAAATCTGATGTAAAATATAAAAAGCGCAATCTAACTTTTGTTGTAAAGCCTGAACAGCGCACCACAAAACGCGCTCACCGCCTCCGCCAGCGTTGCAATACGGATGGAAAAACGCCACCTTTGTTTTCTCGCCTAGATTTTGACTCTTTCGCCGTGTGAAATACCATTTTAGCACTAGAATTGTGAAAGGAATCGCAACCGCAGCAAATATGCTCATTGCAATCGCACCAATAAACGCCAGTTTCATTGCAAACCACATGGTGCCCCTGCAACATTCATATTAATTTGTGCAATCATAATCATAATCATAATATTACAATAACTGTATAAATATTAGGCGAAAATTGAAAAGAACAACACTGGTGACAGACAACATCAACATCAATTTCTTACAGCGAAGTGACAATAAGAGAAGACCACGTCGAAGGCATTCTCAAATCGGAATCGGAATGAATCCAAGGACGCAAATGCAAACAACACTAGTACTAGACCCCACTTTTTATGCAATTTGATAAGAATATTGCGTATTTTTTACATGAATCATGATAATTTTATCTTGTTTTCAATATTTCATAGATGACAGATGTGCCGTGTCGTGCCGTGCCGTGCCGTGCCGCCATTGCATTTTTGCGAATCGACTGAATCGAATCGAATACGAATACACGCAACGCAACGACGCAACACGAATAACACGATACACGAACAGCGAACACGCTACGATTTGACAGTTATGAATCTCAAATTTTAGTGAATTTTACAAAATGTTTCTTAAATGAAATTAAACAAATCGTGCATGGTATTCAATGTTTTTGTGCTGTTTATAAATGTTTCTTTTATTATGTGTTGTTAAATGAAGTATACACTAAACGTGCCCTATATACATATTTATATAAATATTTTATATTATCATTAAACAAAGGATTAGAAAATGATAATGATAAAATGTGATTGATTTTCTATGATATATTCATCAAATTATCAGTTTATTGAACTGTGCTACTGTGTCGAAGCGATTTTCACACATAACCTCTGTGTAATATGTAAAAATGGATTCGAATTTAGTAACATTCAAATTGAAAGGTAATTTACGTGCTCTTTTTTATCAATTAAAACTTTATTTCTAATATTTATGCAAATTTCAATATTATACTAAAGTGGGCCATACAAAATTAAAGCATGAAGAATGGCTTGAGGCAATTAAAAGACTGCAACAAATTGATGGAACTGTGATAGTAAATGATTCCGAAAATGATCATATCATCGAATTAACTGTGTCAGAAGCGAATATGCACATTGTCACGTAAGTACGCCCCTCCTGGCCACGCCCCATCCACTATACAATTACCGTGCAACATTTTCAAACACTTGCGATTGTATTATTTCTTAAAGTTTGCGAAAATATTTTATATATATATATATATATATATATATATATATGTATTAGGACAGCGATTTAGGTGGAATGACGATTATGACAAATTACAATTATTACAAACATTTATCTGCTATAAATATTATATTTTACTTGAAGTTAAAAAAAAACACGTTAAGGGTCGCCAATTAGAAGAAAAATATGAAATGTGTGCTTAAGGGGTCTTTCTGGTATCTTGGAGTTAAGAAAGGAGCTTTTAAATTATTTTTTATATTTAAATCAAAATCATTAATATATACTTTTAGGAATATATATATATATATATATATATATATATATATATATATATATTTAAAAAAGAAATCTCCATTATTCCCTTTGATATTAGCTCCTAAGCGCGTGTTCAAAAATGATAAAATATAGCGCGATTACTCCTCGTTGGTTCACCTAAAACCAAAGAACCAAACGTATTGAAAATACATACTTATTTCTTGTTCGTCTTCTACAGAAAAATTTTGAAAACAAAAATTAAAAAAATTACAGTTCGAAAAATATGTTTAAAAAAATATCCATAGCGTCCTGGCATCCCTACCTACGCCTCTGAGTGGCAATGGGTTAAAAAATGCAAAAAAAAAGTAACAATTTTAACTTTGTTTTTGGCGCAAATGTCATGTTTTGAGTTTAAGAGGAATCCCAGCTCCTATCCAGTTCGCTTTTCGCAATCAGCATAATTTACTAGCACAAATATAACAATTCATAAACTACATAAAAAGCAGATATTGAAATGCTTGCGACTGCACTGCAATGTTTACAAATGTTTACAACACCGCTACATTCGAAACAGTTTGCTTAAAAATGCGAGCACAATTTTTCGAAATATGAATTTGAATTTAGGATCAAAAAACGTCAAGAGCGGAACGATGATTTTTGTATTCACGCTACTGGGTTTAGGGATTCCTCTTGCTAAAACTTCAAATTATAAGGGACACCCTAATCAATATATTTACATAAACAATGTATTGGTCCAGATCAATTAGTATTAGATAAAGAATTTACTTTTTCAGTATTTGAGCTAAAATATGTCTTAAGGGGTCGTTTTAAATTCTGTATTTAAATTTATATTTGTATTTAACAACTAAATTCGCAAGAAGATGTTCACGATGAAAAGAAGCTATTGGACTAGTTTCTTGTCTAAAACTAACTATATATAATATAAATATTTATTTTAGAATTCATTGTTCTCAGATCAATTACCAGTGGAATTCAATTCATAATTTACAATTCAACATAAATATTATTTTGATAATTCATTGATTTTAAATCACAATTTAAAACGAATTGATACTTTTTTGAGAATTACACATTTTTTATGTGAATTAAAGGAATTAAAGACTAGAAATGTGTTGTAATTGAAACCTTTTTGATAATCATAAACCTTGTATGTTGTATATTATAAATAAAAAGGAATTAAGACCTGTTTATCAATTAAAAATCTTTTATAATTGAAAAGGAATTGAATCCTTTTAGACAATTACAAGCCTTGTGTGTTATTTTGTATTTTAAATCAACAATCAACAGGTATTCAAGCCTAATTTATATTTAACAATTAGAAATATTTTGTGTAACTTTTAAGTTGAAATGTTCTGAAACCATTCAGTGTTATTAACAATTATACATGTTGATTATTTCATAAATTCAATTCAATTCAATTTTTTCAAATTAAAACAATTCCAAAGCCTTAAGTCGTCCTCATTATCAAATGGGCTTCAATTAAATTGAATTAAATCCGTGAATGAATAAAAGCTCATTTGAATACCTTTTGATTTGAATTCCTACCCCCAGCTCTGAATGTTCCATTTTAGTATTCTCAAATAATTTGATGAACATTTTACGTATTTAGTTGTTACCTACATTTTAATACAATAAATTATGTATTCTTTCCCGCCAAGACGACAAGAACGGAGCCTAAAGGCGTGTTCAGAGCGAATCAAATTATAGTAATTAAGCTTAGAAAATTACAAATAATAATCAATTTAGTTTGTATTATGACAAGCAATGCTACCATTCCAAGCAACAAAATTAACGCAACGTATAATAAATATTGTTGTTGTGAACGTTCACTTTGTATGTCATAATACAAACAGTAATTATGACTTATTTCCATTGAAAATAGGCATGTTACATTTACATTTCCGTAGTTACTACACATCATCATATTGATAATATTTGGGCAGGTATTTAAATCAAAAGGAATAAAAAAGGCTTTAATACATTAAGCATTTAAATCAATTTAAATGAAGCACTTTTTATAATGACTTTATAAAGCTTTGGAATTCAATTCATTTGAAAATATTGAATTGAATTTATGAAATAATCAAAAGGTTTCAAGTCGTCCATATTTATAATTGTTAAAAAGGTAGAATGATTTCAAATCACATTTCAAGTTAAAAGTTATATAAAAAATTTCTAATTGATAAATATAAAATAGACTTTAATTCCTCTTAATTATTGATTGATAATAGAAAATCACATACAAGGCTTGTAATTATCAAAAAGGATTAAATTCCTTTTGAATTATAACAGATTTGTAATTATCAAAAAGGATTAAATTCTTTTTGATTTATAACACAAAATCTCATACAAGGCTTGTAATTGTCAAAAGGTTTCAATTTCTTTTGAATTATAACAGATTTGTAATTGGTAATATTTCGCACGACTTTTGTTTGAAAAGTTTCTTCAAAAAATGTACCAGTTACGAGAAAACTTCTACGGAAAATCTGAAATATCTTATTTATACAAAACTTGTTAAGAATTTTAACCTGCGTCGATTAAGCTTAATTTCATTGATTACATAATTTAGTATAACAGTTATTTAATAAATTAAATATATCAGTTTCATCAAAAATCAATGTGGCCACGGAATTTCTTGATAGCAAAAGTTTTTTGCCCGCCGTACGAAGTACCGAAGAAGCTTAAGCATTCGGTCGTGTGTCTGTAGCATTCTCGGAACAAAAAATTTCATTAACAAAAAGTGTTTGTCGCGTCGCCCTGAATCCAAAAATATATATAACTTATATACTTGGATGTCAGTTGTCGCTCGCTCATAAGCCCAAATGTGTGCCCTCTACTCCTCTGAAGGTACCGGAGCTATTCGCACCAAATTCCATCCCATTTGAATCCGCTCGCAGTTTAAATCCAATCGCCCGTATACTTCCCAAGTTATAGGGCCCCAAAAATTGAAGCCCCCCTTAATACTGCCCTTATAAAAATAATTGAAACACCCAAAAATTCTACTAAAAATTCTAAGATATGTCTATAAGATTTTTCATATTGTTAACCCAAAGACCAAGAAAAATTATTAAATATTATAATTTTAAAATATGCACTAAAATTTTTTTTATCAATATAATTTACAAAAAATTGTAAGACTTTGTTTATCTATAACAGATTTTCAAATTGTTAACCAAAAGGTCATAATAATTAAAAAGCACTGCTCGCAACGCATGTGTTACCTAAAGGCGAGCTCTACGCATTGGTGCGTTTTACGCGTACCAAATCTTGTTATAAATTAAACTTTGCCTGTAAAATGTACTAGGGAGACAAAATTTGCATATGTTAAAAATAGCATGTAAATTCTTATATAGTCAATTTCGATTCATAACGCTGAAAACTACATAAAAAGAAGTCGAGTGCAGGCCCCTCCAGCTTTTTTTTAACATTCAAATTCGTAGCGAACAATCTTGACTTTTCATACCTGTATATATATAAATCTAAGTTTCCCGATACTTTTGCACGATAGTGTATATAAAGTAAACAAAAAATATATCAACTAAACTGTGTTTCATTCTTAGAATGATGTTATTAATTGTTGATAAAGTCGTCATACATGATTTCAATTCAATTCAATTCAAACTAAACTTCCCGATATGTTGTTATTACGCGAATGATTTTATCATTCATTTTCAATACAAAATAGTTGTTGAGGATACCGCACTAAATATCAGGGTTGTTTGGTTGATCTTGTTGGGGGACGAAGGTCATGTCCAGTCAAGCAGACTGCAGACCTCGGGCCTTTCACTATTCACATAGCGAAACCTCTACCAGTTCCGTTTTCATAGAAGTAGATCAACAAAACTTTCACATCACTTTTCTGCCTTGCTTAAATTTCACATTTAGTTGTGATTTAGATTCAAGTCCGATTATGTTGTTGTTTACATTTTCCTTATAATCTGCTTGTGGTAAAAACATTATATTTTTGTAACATGACCGATTAGCTAGTTTTAAGTTTTAAGTTTCACAAGCCCCAACAACGCTTCTTACTTACTGGCCTATTATTGTTACAATAATAATAATAATAAAAGCATATTTTTATAATATCTAATAACCAAACACGAATAATGTTTATCTATTAAAAATAAAAGTGATATCACTATCAGTGTAAGTACAATATTCAGATACGACTTATCTATTAAGTTTAATAACAGCACATTATTATTCGAAACCAATTGGTTATATCGTGCTAACTACTAGAAAAAATGTCGAATGACAAAGAACCACTTTTGGCCAACGAGTGGTAAGCAAAACAATTTTTTTTTTTTTTTTTTTTGGTTCCGTTATCGAAAACTCGCATTTGCATCACGTGGTTCTCCAATACAGTTCGGCCGATATCCTAATTACCATAACCGAGTCGTTCAACTGTTAAAAATTAACTAGTGGTTTAACAGATGCGTAAATCTACAGTTGATTCGGCCATGGTTTCCAGGAGGCCACTACTGTACTGTATCATTTAATGGAAATAAATTATAGCATTTTGGAAAAATGTTCACTTTGGACTAACAAACTATAAAATTGTGATTTGCACTTTCGATTAGGTGTCTTTTTAATCTTGTCACAATACATATATAAGTGCGCGTTTAGGATAAGGTATATTTATACTAAATTAGGTTAGGTTATAATTATTTAAATAACAGTGAATTCTATTTTTTTTATGTTCTAACAGATTTAAATAGAGTTATTATTACAAAGTGCAATTATATTATTTTAAAGTAAAATATATTTTGGAACATAATTTATATTAATTTTTGGATTTTACTTTCTTATACGAATGTATGTTCACAAACAATTTCAGACTCGAGATTTTAATGAAAATACACGTTCTATGCCTCCCTGAATCGTTTCTGACTATTTTCGAACTGTGTGTGTGTGTGTGTGTGTTTGTATGTCTGTGAACGCTCTACAGTAAAAACTGTTGATGATAGAATTATAAAACTGTAAACTTAAGACCTGTATAGGGCCCGGAAAAAATTCTCATATTTTAGTATTATCAATTACACATATCATGTATTATGTTCGATATATCTTAAAGAATCAGTTTAGTTTAAAAATGATTTGCAATTCAATTAAAATATATATTACATTATCAATATTTTACGAATTGTACTTATAGATGCATACATTTGCTCAGAATTGCACCATTACTCTTGCTATATTTGTAATATCTCGAAAATGGTGTGAGTTAGTTAAATATAATGAAAGTTGAAGATATGAAAATTTCCAGCAACTTTTGTTTGAAATATTTTTCGAAACATTTGTCATACCTGTATACGAGAAAATCGCATTTGAATCCAATTTATATTGACATTGTTTCAAAGCAATCATAGATACAATGAATAACGAAATATCTTAATTTTTTAATATGTATTTTGATTTGAATGAGCGTTTTATGTTTGTTTCCTCTAGGAGTACGGCAGATACGTTGGGTTTTGATCAGGTTCAGAAAGTGCAAGGGTCCGTGCCTAGAATGAGCCCCACCGGAGACTTCTCGTCGGCCAGTACTCCGCTGCTTATTGATCATGCTTCGGATGCAATTTTCCGGGTGCACATCGAAGGGATGACCTGTCAGTCTTGCGTACGGACCATCGAGGACATGTTAACACAAAAAGATGGAGTTTTTAGTATTAAAGTAAACAGAGTATTCATTCGCCCAATTTTGTTATTACACGGTAGATACGTTCCAAAAAAAAAAACGCATTTTTTTAAAAAGAAAAATCGAGTAAAAAAAGACATCGTGTACATACACATAGTAAAATAGGAATAATGTTTGTTGAATATGTATTGTCCTATATATATATATATATATAAATATATATATATATATATATATATATATATATATATATATATATATATATATATATATCTAGAATACTACGGTTAATCAAACAGGTTTTTTAACCGTGCTAAATCGAATGAATTTATTTTTTTAGACCGTGTAAAAATAGAATTGCGTATATATAAATATATATATATATATATATATATATATATATATATATATATATATATATATATATATATTATGGTTTGATTTATTACCAAAAGGTAAATCTAGAAGAAAAATTGGGACTGATTATGTATGATCCGAATCAAGTAACACAGCAACAACTATGCGACGCCATTGATGATATGGGCTTCGAGGCGTCGCTACCTCTATTGACCGACGCCTCAACTATTAGCCAATGCGTCTTACATGTTGGAGGAATGACTTGTAATTCATGTGTACAGAACATCGAAGGTAAACATATATAGCATTACTCCTTTCCCATACATGCCATATATATATATATATATATATATATATATTTCGTTTTTGATTCAATTTCGGTTCGAAACCCTGATTAAATAATCTGAAATCAACTCAGTTTCGAATAAGCGTCTTGAAAAGCGATGTCTTCAATTGAATGACTGCAACCAACTTTACATTTATGTGCTGTGGATCAACTAACATTTACTAACATCTATCTGTATATACTTTTTCTATATTTGCGGTCACCTTTATGATAAAAATCTTTTAAAAAAGTAAACGATAACACCCAAAACTGTGAGAATTCACATAACTTAAATCGCAACACGTAAACAAACGCCATTTTGAAATTAGAACGTTTTTTCCGTAATTGCAATATATTTTGTCCGTGTCTCTCTCAGGTATGATCTCAAGTAAACCGGGTGTCCAAAATATTAAGGTAAGCTTGTCGGAGAAACAAGCAGACGTTTCTTACCTCGCACAATTGATAACAGCGTCAGACGTAGCCGACGCAATCGACGACATGGGTTTTGAAGCGTACCTTAAATCAGTGAATGGAAAATCGATGAAAACCAAAGAACAAGCAAAAAAACAAAAACATAAAAACGATGATTTGAGCGAACAGGTTAGGGTGAATGGGGGGCCTGCGGGCGACAGTGAAGAGCCTCGCGGTCTCGACAAATGTTACCTTAGCATCAAGGGTATGACTTGTGGCAGTTGTGTTGCGGCAATCGAAAAACATTGCGCCAAATTATACGGTACGTCCTTTATGGTGCTTGTCTAAGTCTAAAATCAATAGATATTAACCGTTGCTAGACAGAGAACGATATATAAACAAGACAAACACCTTATTGTAAATGTACTCAAGTTGTTTAAGGAAATCATTGAATGGCATACTTAGTAGTTTCATTAGAACTGTCTATTATTGGTTGGTATTAAATTTCACAACTTAATTATAAACGATGAAATCGATGAACCACTAAATGTTCCATTATGAATGAAATCTTGAAAATAATGATTTATAAATTGATTTGTTGAGCAGGTTTACACAGTATTCTAGTAGCACTACTTGCCGCAAGAGCGGAGGTCAAATATAACGCACAATATTTGCGGCCGCATGATATTGCATCGTCCATTTCGGAATTGGGATTTCCTGCTGCCGTCTTAGACGAACCAGGCACAGGCGAATCTGAAGTTGAACTTCAGGTAACTTAACAGATACCTAAACCTTCAATTGGGAACCATTATAAGGCTGCTTTCATTTTTTTCTTCTGTTAATAAACAATATTCTATGATTATACAGTATAGTTTCCGAATGATTATTTTACAACATTTTGCGCTTTATATATATATAATATCGCTAATATTTAATTTCAAACTAATTAGTTATAGTCGCCCATAGTTTAAATACATGAATCTATTGTTGAAAGTTCTACCTGGAGTAACCTTCACTTGACTTTCTTGTACTGTCACTACTTTCACTATATAGAAGCTATAAAGCTTTATTTTGTTTTAAATTTACCCTATGACAGCTATGAAACAAAAGCAATATGTATTGTAACTAGGGAAACTTAAATATAAAATTACCATTTTCAAAGGTGATTTTCAAAAAAAAATTTCAAACAAAAGTTGCTTAGAATTTAATTATCATTAACTTTTGTAGGATTAATTTTTTCTCTAAATCGTGTGGTTTTCGCGATATGCAAAAAGCAGCGTAACAATCCCTTGCTTCCGATTAAGATATTGTTTTCAAAAATAGGTTTTTTTTCCGTGATATATAAAAATCTAAAGTAATATTCATAATATTTCCTTCAATGGGCTTAACTCTAGAACGCGCATACACAGACCCACATACATACACACACACAGGCTTCATTTCGAAAATAGTCAAATTAGATTCAAGTATGCTCAAAACGAAAATGATCATGATTACAATACTTCCTTTTAAAGTTCGTCCAAGAACGTAAACATTTTTGACGATACTTTTATGCTTTATTCTAATGATACATATTCAAAATCTAGTTCTAAATTGAAAACATATTAAATTCGGCTTTATTTAAATTAACGATTTTTTTTATATATAAATTCAACTAAAAAATTAAAACCGTATGTAAATTTATAATCCTGATTTTTGAAGAGTTAATATGATAATCTTATCGATTCATTGCCATTGACAAACAATACAAAATAGAATGTGATAATTAGTTCTTATTGCACGTGTACAAATGTTATTTATATGTTGTAATTTACAAAAATATTACAAGAAAATTCAACACCCGTCAAAAGTAAACCATATTCTGTATACAATATGGGCACACGGTGCCCACTGGTTACCTTATTATTAATAATATAATAAACAAAAATTTGAAGAGTAATCCACACATATTTAGAGCGGTAATTGGCTGGCAAAAATATTTCAAATTATTAATATTTAAATTTGTGTAGGTTAGTTATTTGTCAAACGATCCAAACTGAAGGAAAACCGTGTAATTATTATTAAATTGCATGAAAATGTGCCAGCCGTCAAAAGTGACCTATGTTCTGTATACCATATGGGCACATGGTGCCCTCGGGTGTCCCTAGTTATTAATAATGACACAAAATAAGAATATATAGGTTAATTTCTCTATAGCAAAAGCTTACTGGTTCCCTATTGCATGATACTTCTGCCTAAAAGTTTTGAATTTTAGAAACTACTTCAACTTTAAATAATAACTGTAAACCAATTATTTTTATTATGTTGTCCGATAGATCACCGGAATGACTTGCTCGTCCTGCGTAAGCAAGATTGAGAGTTCTGTGATGAAGATCCCCGGTGTCCGGAGTGCAGCCGTTGCACTAACGACGCAACGAGGTCGTTTTCGCTACGATACCGAATTGACAGGTCCGCGCGACCTTTGCGAAGCAATCGAACGTCTCGGCTTTGACGCTCAACTGCTCAACAACAAAGACAGAGATGCGCACGGTTATTTGGAGCACAAAGAAGAAATCGCAAAATGGCGCACCGCGTTCTTCGTTTCGTTAATATTCGGCGGGCCATGTATGGTTGCGATGACTTACTTCATGATGATCATGTCCGTTGATAACAAAACGCATGAGGATATGTGTTGCGTTTTGCCCGGTTTGTCGCTCGAGAATCTGATCATGTTTATCTTTTCCACGCCAGTTCTTGTAAGTTCTTTGGTGCAGTATTTACGCAGAATATTAATCGTTTTATTTTATTTATTTTTTTATAGTTTTTCGGGGGTAAACACTTTTATATCCAAGCGTGGAAAGCGCTTAAGCACGGCACTAGCAACATGGATTTACTGATCACAATGACGACAACCGTCAGTTATATTTACAGCGTTTGTGTGCTAACGGCGGCCATGGTCATGCAGCAGACGAGTAGTCCTCAAACTTTTTTCGATACACCACCAATGCTCCTAGTCTTTATTTCTCTTGGACGATGGCTGGAACACATTGCTAAAGTATTCATATTTCTAAAATTATTCATTGCATGCAATCTCTCTCTCTCTCTTTCATTACATGATTATGTTAACCCGTGGGCACCATGTGCCCATATTATATAGAATACAGTCCACTTCTCCCCCATCCATATGTCTTACTTGACGGGTGGCGATTTTTCATGTTTTTAGCTTGCCGTACGAAGTACCGAAGAAGCTAAAGCATTCGGTCGTGTGTCTGTAGAATTCTCGGATCAAAAAATTTCATTAACAAACAATGTTTGTCTCGTCGCCCTAAATCCAAAAATATATATAACTTATATACTTGGATGTTAGTTGTCGCTCGCTCGCTCGTAAGACTAAATTTGTACCCTCTACTCCTCTGAAGGTACCGGCACCAAATTTGGTACACATATTATTTGGCACCCCATTTGAATCCGCTCGCAGTTTAACTCCAATCGCTCGTATACTTCCCGAGTTATAGGGCCTCAAAATTTAGAGCCCCTCTTAATATTGCCCTTATAAAAAATTATTAAAACACTAAAAAATTCTAAGATATTTTATGTTTACAAGATTTTTTCTTATTGTTAATCCAAAGCTCGAAAAATATTATTAAATATAATTTTGAATTTTAAAATATGCACTAAATATTTTTTTATTAATATTATCTACAAAAAATGGTAAGACTTTACATTTATAACATATTTTCAAATTGTTAACCAAAAGGCCATAATTAAAAAGCACTGCTCGCAACGCATATCTTACCTAAAAGGCGAGCTCTATTGGTGCGTTGTACGCGTACATTCAGAATGTGCTGTTTCCCGCCAAGACAATAATTTCGATAGCAGCCTTAAATTAAATGTAAATGATTTATTTATTGAAAGGGCAAAACATCGGAAGCATTATCGAAACTATTGTCGTTGAAGCCAACGGATGCGTTGCTGTTGAAAATGGGGGCGGATGGAGAGCCGATGTCAGAGCGCCTGGTCCCAGTGGACTTGGTGCAACGGGGTGACACTCTAAAGATTCTTCCGGGCACAAAAGTGCCGGTCGATGGTAAAGTTGAGCATGGAATGAGTACGTGTGATGAGAGTTTGATTACGGGTGAATCAATGCCGGTCAACAAGAAATTAGGTGCGTCGTTTATTTATATATTTATGATGAGTCATTCTGAAACTATTTTAATAGATTATAATTACTAGGTTCGACGGTGATTGGCGGCAGTATCAATCAAAACGGGGTGCTTATCATCACCGCAACGCACACGGGCGAATCTACAACGTTGTCACAGATTGTGCGATTGGTTGAAGAGGCGCAGACATCAAAAGCGCCCATACAACAACTCGCCGACAAAATCGCTGGCTACTTTGTGCCTGTGGTTGTTGCATTGTCTGTCCTTACACTCTTCACTTGGACCATCATCGGTTACATCAACATCGACTACTTACCAATTCACGTAAGTTCTTTTAATCCTCTATTACAACTAACTTATAATACGAACAAAAATTCATGATTACTGCCTAGAAATAAATGTGTTGTGTGTTCTTTTACGTTTTAGTAATACAGGTAGATTAGATGCGATAGAAAAATATCTTTTTTTAAATTTAACGAAATTTCTCGAGCATTGATGCAAAATAAGGAACGTGTTTTCGTTCTATTATTCAAATTTAGCATCACGAAATTCCAATTTTGTCAAGAAACATTTCAAATTGCTTATACCATTTTTATCGATTTGCAAATCATTATTTTGCAGCAATGAACTATGATCCATAAATATGTATTTGTTATAGAAATGCAGAATATAAAATAATATAAAATTACTTACATGGACTGCAATATTTTTGTTATCCTGTTTATTCTATTTATTTTTGATATAAACAAATAAATACCAGTAATAGTTATGTATGACTTCAAAAAAAATTCAAATATTTCAATTGCAATTTTTTAGAGAATGGTACATTTTAGGAGAATTTTTTTGAAATAAAAGTAGTTTAAAATTAGAATATCTTGAGTTTTTATATATTATAACCTAAAATAAAACATATTTAATAAAAGCCTATTCATAAACATATATTTTTCAAAATATAACGAAATATCTCGAGCACTAAGGGGGCATTCACCTTTTGAGCACAAAAAAAAAGCTGTTTTTTAACTTTTTTTTTTCTCAAGGTACGTTTGAGATATTTGCATGCGGTTTTCGTTGTATCGTATTTATTCAACTTTTCTCTTTCATAAGGTATTTTTTAAAGTCGGGTACGTTCAGCCCCGGCGATGATGTCCAGGTCCAAAGTGGGCAGCTCAATTTAGGCGCGCGGTAGCATAACTCTGGTCCCAGTTGTTTGAAAAAAAAAAAGAAATAAGGGTTTTAAAGTATATTAAATTGTCTAGGAATTGATCCTCGGGTGGTCCATTTGGACCATAATTAGCAAAATGGCGACCATCGTACGAAAAAAGTTATTTTTTGCCACTTTTTTTCTCTTTTGGTGGGCCTTAAAAAATATTAACAATTGTCGGACACACTTCGTCGAGGATCAACTCTTAGAGAATTTTATTACCTTTAAGATGCACTTATCGAGAGTTAAATCGGTTAATTTGTTGTCGAGATATTCTACCGCGTGACTTAAAAAATATAGTTTCGAGATAAACGCGTTTAAAGTTTCAACTTCAGACTGACGCGCGCGAAAACGCCGTGTTTGAGCAAAAACATTGTTTTGTTTAAAGCGCAATTTCACATATTTCTAACTCGAATTTCAAAAAACGGCTTCAGAGACCTATAGTCAACACTTCAAAGTGTCCTATTCTGCAAAAAAAAATCGATTTTTTGAATCCGCAAAAGGTGAATGCCCCCTTAATTTACGGAATATGTTTTCGTTCCATTATTCATATATATTTCGTACCATGAATCAATAAAAATATCAAATTGCTTAGACTATTTACAAATCATTATTTTGTAGTAATGAACTATCCATAAATATATACACATATATTCATTATAGAATTAGAGGATATAAAATAATAAATCTATGATTGACATTAACAGAAACAAAAAATACCAGTCACCGATAACTGATTTTAAAAATATTTTATTTAAATTGACATATTTTAGAGAATGTACCATTCTTTTTAGAAGAAAACTTTTAGAAATAAAGTTGTTTAAAATTAGAATATCTATAAGTTTTTCTGTAAACGCATCCATTACCAAGATAGTAAAAAATTGACACGAGTACACGAGCACTTCCGGTTGAAATATCTATTCTATTCTGGGGTACAAATATCTTAAATTCAACGGTATAGATTGTAGAGCGTTCACCGACACACACATACACAGATATCATTGGGACCCTCAAAATGAATATTTCCATTAAAATGAAATGAAATGAAATGAACACATTTCTGCGCAGCATATCTGCTGAATATAAAAACAAAACATGTCCATAATGATTACAGGAGCAGGATAAACAAGGGTTTAATGATCACGAAATCATCTTCCAATTCGTGTTCCGTTGCGCTTTAAGCGTACTGGCGATTGCCTGCCCATGCGCTCTAGGTCTAGCGACCCCGACCGCCGTCATGGTGGGCACTGGAGTCGGAGCGCTGAACGGCATCCTCATCAAGGGCGCCGAACCGCTGGAGAACGCGCACAAAGTCAAGGTGATCATGTTTGATAAAACCGGCACAATAACACACGGCGTACCAATGGTGGCGCGTATCTCAATCTTCGTTGACCATGCAACGTGTTCTTTGGCAAAACTGTTGGCACTGGTTGGCACAGCGGAGATGAACAGCGAACATCCAATCGCGTCGGCAATCGTTCGCTTTGTCCAGGATGTTGTCGGAACCGAACTACAGCAGGGGAAATGTGTGGACTTTCAAGCTGTACCAGGGTGCGGTTTACGATGCAATGTATCTGGATTCGACTCGCTCATGAACGCAGCGCACAAATCTGATGCTGTTATTAATTTCAACAATCAAACTAGGTATTTATCTATTTACGTAAACACAATTGTTGCTGCTTTCATTTGGAGGATGGAATTATATAAATATGTATTTTGGTTACATTTAATATTATTTATAATATATTTATATATTCATACATTGAAATCCAGCAATAATCTGTCGCTGTTTGATAGATCAGGCTCTTCCGGAACGTTCCACATAGGAACCGTTCCAATCGACGTTACCAATACGTCCTCGTCCGGCCAAAAGCTCGGTGAACTGCTCGGGTTAAATGATGAATTGGCCACTGCCACTGCTAGTTCGTACCCGGTCCTAATCGGAAACCGTGAATGGATGCATCGAAATGGACTTGTTGTTAAAGAGGACATCGATCGTCGGATGATTGACGAGGAAGAAATGGGACACACGGCGGTGTTGTGCGCGATTAACGGCGATTTGATCGCTATGATTAGCGTAGCGGATATGGTGAAACCTGAGGCGCATCTCGCAGTGTACACACTGAAACGGATGGGACTTGAAGTGATCTTGTTGACCGGGGATAACCGGAAGACGGCGGCAAGTATCGCCAGACAAGTAAGTTGATTTATAGCCAGAGCTGGGCAGCAATTCAAATCAAAAGGAATGTATCTTCCATCAAATAAAAATAAAGAAATAATGTTGTGAATGTGGTATTTTGGCCAGCTCTGTTTGTACCAATGTTTTATTTTGTACCTGTATAACGTGATTGTTCCTAGGTAGGTATTTCGAGGGTGTTCGCCGAGGTGTTACCATCGCATAAAGTTGCGCGCGTCCAGCGGCTCCAAGCGACTGGCGTCCGAGTGTGTATGGTGGGCGACGGTGTGAATGACTCGCCGGCCCTAGCGCAAGCAGATGTAGGCATGGCCATCGGTACCGGGACAGACGTCGCTGTTGAGGCGGCCCATGTTGTGCTTATGAGAGTAAATATTTATTCTTTATAATTCCTACACAAATAAATATATTGTAGCGTTTATTTCGACTGGCTGGAGAATTAAAAACACTTATTTTTACTTAACCGATACTTACTTTATTGTATTGTATTGTGCGACTTTTTATATCTATAACATTATTTCAAATTGTTAACCAAAAGGGCCATAATAATTAAAAAGCACTGGTCGCAACGCATATGTTACCTAAAGGCGAGCTCTACGCGTTGGTGCGTTTTACGCGTACCAAATCTTGTTTTATACAAAATTGTTGTGGAAACCCTGTAGATCTGAGTGTTTATATAAATAAAAAATTCACTTAAATTATATAATACGACTGAGCGCTATTTGTTATATACCAACAAACGTTTTCGTTTGTGATAAAATAGTGTAATTCTTTGAAATCACCTATTACAGTACAGTACAATTGGGTTTTTCTGTAATTCTAGAATGATCTTTTGGATGTGGTGGCATGCCTGGATTTGTCGAAGAAAACCGTGCGCAGAATCCGTATGAACTTTTTATTTGCCAGCATGTATAACTTGCTAGGGATTCCTTTGGCGGCCGGCGTGTTTAGCCCGCTGGGCATTATGTTGCAGCCGTGGATGGCTTCAGCTGCAATGGCTCTGAGTTCGGTTTCAGTAGTGTGCAGTTCGTTATTATTGAAATTGTAAGTTTGTAATTGTAACAAATTGGTTATTTATTTTGTTAATGTTAATGCTCTTGTACGTGCAGATATAAAAAACCAACGAAAGAAAAGCTGACCACCCCTGAATATATGGCGGCGATCGAAGCTCGCCAACGGGCGATCGAACAACTCGACACGATTTCGATTCATCGCGGTTTGGATGACGCTGATCCTCCCTTATACCGAGCTACATCTGCCACTCTCTCTAGGTATAACAATAACTACGAGTAGCACTTTTATATTAACACGTCCCTCTCATTCTTTTTATAATAATCATTGTTAAACAGCGATCCAATTAGTAATCACGAAAATAAATTGCAAATTGTAATCAATTGCACAGTCCTAAAAGAAGCGTTTTAAACGAACATTTGTTGAAAATGTTTTACCGGAATTCAACAACAATCATATAATGCATTGTTATTTCATATATTTATATGAAATTTGTATTTGAAATACGTTTCATGTTTAAATGTATTAAGTTAGTAATGAAATTCAGATATATAAATATATTGCAAATCTCAAACAAGAAACGTAGTAGTAGTATGAATGTAATAGATGGAGTATGGATACATTTTTAATTTTGTCGCTGGATTATTATGTGCAATTTCTCATCGTGATTACTAATTGGCTGGCAGGAATACACCTTTAGTTATACAATCATTTTATTCCAACAGAATTCTTTCATTAGTTGAACGAAGTAAATTTACAAAACAAACATAACTTGTAAGTTTTTGTTATGAATGTGTTTTATTCCGTTTATTAAAATATTATTTATGTCTTTTATTTATTTCTAATCTGTATCATTTTTTATGTTTGTGTTCGTTTGTACCTATTTTCTGTTGATAACACACACATTTGCATATTTATCTAATATGGTTTATTTATCGTGATTTACAATCGTTAGTTTTGTTTACTCACGGTGTGCTTGAACAGCTGTAGTTTTTTTTTGTATTGATCGAAATTTGTTTTTCTAGGTTTTTCAATCGAAATAAAACTGAAAAGCAGAACCATTTATTGGGAAATTGCGACGAAATGGATGATGATTTATCAATGCAATATTCCAAAGGTAAAATTATACGATCGCGAGATATATCTTTGTAAATAATGTGATTATTTTTATTGAAATTTTACTTAATTATATTTTAAAGTTCGTGTGTGCCAAGTTCTGTATTATTCGAAACACTTGGTGTCATTTTGACCTCTATTTTTAACAAAAAATAATAAAGAATCTCATATTTTATTATAATTATTAATCAATTAAATAATGTATATATTAACTTACTGCTAAGTTAAATAAAACAAAATTTATTTTTAAACAACTATATAGTCAAAACACTGAGGCAACGGACTTTCGTCATCCATCTGTAAAATACTTATAAAAATCAATGTTTTACAAGCATTCAAAAAATATTTAATAATAATTAACTACGCATCAAAAATAATAAATAAGATGCACAAGCTACAACATTTATATCATTACAGAATGACTAAATTTTATATAATTTACGCCTTGATTTGACAAATTTAGTTTCAAAAATGTTTTTTTTTTTTTACATTATTTTTTATATCGTTTAACGTTTGTTTATTAAACCTTATTGTCAAGTATATAGTTATATATTAAGAAAGTTAACAAGAACGACCGACGTATAATTTAATTATAAAATTGTATTCTTTTCGATCACCTTACGTCATAGATTACGTGATTACAGTCAAACCAGATTTCGTTGTCAAACTTTAATGTACGCAATTTTTAAATAAATTACATTTCTTGAAAATTCGTCAGGAAATCATATTTTAATGACCTTATTAACTATTACACTAATAGGTGTATTTACAGCGAAACAATTAGTAATTTAGCTTAGAAATTACAATGATTGAATCTGTTTCATAAGAAACAATGCTAGTGTTTACATCAACAACAAAATTTTTAATAAATTATGTTCATTTAGTTGCTGTAATTGCTAGTATTGCTTATAATACGAACTGGATAATTATTTATTATTTCTAATCTGAATTACGAATTGGTTCGCTTTACTTAAATGCCTCTCAATTTTTTTTTAAATATATTTTATCATTAAAAGCAATATTTGCTGAGAACTCATATAAATACATAAGTTAGTAGATTCGCTAAATTATCAATCCTCCCTCCGCAAAAGTGACGAAACTAAATAACATACTCTATATTTTGCCGTTTAAAAATGATGATATGTCAATGTCCGTAATTTGAGACGTAGTAATCGAAAGAAATTGATTTAAAAGAGTATTCATTCATTCATGACGTCACATCTATGTAGTAAGTTTTGGTTATGGCGTAAGTCCATTGTCTCAGTATTGCGATTTTATTTATTACGATTACGAAACATTTCAAAGGCACGTTTTTTTTCTAAAATTATAAACAATTAATTTAAATGATTGCACGTCTTGTTTTGTTTTTGCTCAAGATGGTTTTTAGTTGATCCAAGGACTTATTTTCAAAAATTGCCAGTGGCAGGGAACTGTTGCCATCGTATGCTTTATTAAGAGCCGCTTCTTGTTGGTTGAGATTGTTGTCGCGATAATTTGTGATTGAACATTGGGTAGATTTAGGTTGATCGTCTTTGAAACAGAAAGAAAGAAAATAAATCAACTGTACAAAAAAAGACGATATAACAAACATACTAAATATTTCATTGGCGATTATAGCATTATTACCAATCTCTTCGTTCAGATCGTAACCTAAACTATAGAAATTACCTATAAAATCAATACATCAATCACAATATATATATATAATTTATTTGTTTAATACGTACTATTTGTTAGAATTGGATATATTGTAGAGCCATTTTCAAAGAAGACGCAATCATCAAATTGTTTCTCATACTTATTACGTAATTGGGTCTCATTCTGGTCGGCTTTGGATCGAAGGATAAATAAAAATGAAATAAAAAGATGCTTTAGATTTATTAAATGAGCCGCCAGGTAGTTATGCAAAGTTTCGTTACTTTTGAGTTACTTATAGGTAGAGTACTCGGACTATTCGGATACAATTGCGAATCGCGTATAGATAACTGAAGTGAGTAACGATTAGTTTCGTCTTTCGTCGACTTTTACTTTTGTCGGTATTTTGCTCTAGCTTTAAAAATCTACTGTTGATATGTCGTATTCAAAGTGATTTTGGTCAATATATATATATATATATATATATATATATATATATATATATTTTTTTTTTCATATCTTATAACATTCAAAAACATAATAAGAAGATAATAAAAAATACAAAAAGAAATAATAATAATTAAAGTAATTCTTGATTGCAATGCAAAAATAATATGTTTTCAGCATTTTTGCCTTTGAATCGATGACGCCTATCTGAAAGTAACTAAGCTTTGGAAAAAAGTGTCTCAGATGATTACATGGTGCAACCACGACCACGACAAAATGTAACGTAACATCTGATTAAGTAACTGTTTGTAAATAATAAAAAATACTTTTTCATGTCACTACTAGTTACTTCTAGCCTAGTAAGTAACGAGTACTCGAATAACAAATAGTTACTTTTTTACATCATGTCTCCAGCCCCCAATCGTTTGCCTTGTACCGAAGTTTGTTTATTCTAATATTACACAGACACACAACCGAATACTACATCTGTTTTGTAAATACGAACGAAAATAAGTAGAAGTAGTACATTACCTACCGCCTAGAACACACAGTGCTCTAGCTGCAATCATTTCTATTTCGGACTTGGAACTTCCGCTGGAACTGCTCGAGACGTCGATCACTTCTTCACATTTTAAATCCGCAGATTGCGTGCGACTGTTATCATCAATATTATTGATTATTTCATCGATCTCGTCTGCTTTTATTGTTGTTAATTTGTGCAACGAATCTGAATTCATAAAATATTATATCTTTATTTGTATCTCGTCTATCAACGGCCAATATCTATGACTTTCTGACATATTAACCCCTTGCTGGGGGTCAGATTTACATATTAAAATGCCGTTAGAATTTTTTATTTCAGATGAGCAGAACAACTTTTTTTTTTCACGGATGTGCTTTTTGGAGTCTGGGTCTATTTTTATAGTTATTTTGGCTCCAAAAAATGTTTAATGTTTGTCTAAATATCAATAAACAAATTGTAATAATTACAAGAAAAAGTATTTCTATGGTTCGTTAAAAAAAAAAAATATCGGAAAACGTGTAGTTTAGATCGTTATAAAAACAAGATTTGGTACGCGTAAAACGCACCAATGCGCGGAGCTCGCCTTTAGGTAACATTGCGTTGCGAGCAGTGCTTTTTAATTATTATGGCCTTTTGGTTAACAATTTGAAAATATGTTATAGATATAAAAAGTCGCACAATTTTTTGTAGATTATATTGTTAAAAAACAATTTTTAGTGCGTATTTAAAAATTCTAAATTATATTTAATAATTTTTTCCGGGCTTTGGGTTAACAATATGAATAATTTTAGACATAAAATATCTTAGAATTTTTGGGTGTTTTAATTATTTTTATAAGAGCAGTATTAAAAGTGGCTTCAAATTTTGGGGGCTAATAACTCGGGAAGTATACTGGCGATTGCATTTAAACTGCGAGCGGATTCAAATGCGATGCTAAATAATATGTGTAGCAAATTTGGTGTGAATCGCTCCGGTACCTTCAGAGGAGTAGTGGGGACGAGCGACCGACGACTAACATCCAGTTATATATATATATATATATATATATATATATATATATATATATATATATATATATATTTGGATTCAGGGCGACGAGACAAACACTTTTTGATCCGAGAATGCAACAGACACACGACCGAATGCTTTAGCTTCTTCGGTACTTCGTACGGCGAGCTAAAAATACGTCATATTGTGCATGTTTTACGAAATGATTTCTATATGGCTTTACATGTCAAAAATGAATAGATATTTACCGTTATGTACAGAGAACGAGATATAAAGAAGTAAAAAATGAATGAATAAATAAATAAATAAAAATTACTTGTATTAAAAGTAGACATGATCGAGTCTTCGAAATCCATATAATTTTTCACACAATTATCGTTGTTAAAATGCGTCGTATTACAATTGTCTTGAGTCGACGATGTCATTGGTGTATTCCAATTGTTTTTATATAACGATTCCATAGTTGGCGTTTCTGCTAAAATGTCATCATTGTTCATAAATATTTATATGTATATATATATATATATTGATAATATAATATAATGTGCACCATTCAAACGTCCAATATCCAGACCGTCCAATCCTTCATCCGCTAAATCCCCAAATGGATTTCCTGCTCCATCGTACTTTGTTGCGAAAATATCGTGTAGTTCCTCGATGCTCAAATAATAGCCAGACTTGACCCGTTCATCCTAAATAAATCATACAATAAAAACAACAGAATCATTGCTTTTATTATTAAATGTGATTACTTCTTCTTTGTACAAATCTTCATCTTCCAACATGTATTGCATGTTTCTTTGGTTTTCCTTTGCAAATTTTATTGCGTCCACATCATTTGCTATCCCTTTTAAAAGGGGTAAGCAATTTCTTGTTACCTGAATCTCTGGTCGGAACGCCTGAAAATTACAAAATATAAATCATATATTATTACAAGTACGTCAACAATGTACCATTTTCAAGTCGCCATTAACCAGAGAGTTAAGTTAAACCTACTCCCTGCACTGTTTCGAATACAATTTGCGCGCTTTATTATTACTTCCAATTTACTATTCCTAACACTCATTTTAATTCGTTCATAATATTATTAACCATGTTCATACACTTTATTATATTTATTTATTCAACATATTTATATTTTAATACATTTACTTGATTGAAGAAGTGACATGTCACTTCTGTGCATTTCAGCCCGCGATATATGAAAATGCAATCAAAATCACACGATAAAACGAACATTTGCAAATTTCAGATGAAAGTAAGAATGGGATTCCCCGATTAGAACAAACAGAACATTGTGTCACTTCTTAAGCAACCGAAACTTATTTGCAATTTGATATTACACTCATATTAAGAATGTTTCTCGGAATTATCTTGAAACTTATGCATTTTGTCTATATTTATATTTTTAATTTTTTAAACGAAAAGTAAATGCAAAACAAGCAGGCGTTGTCATTCGTCTTCACAGAAACGATTTTATATTTCGCGGGCGGAAATGACGTAATCATTTTTTTAGCCTATTTGAACTTCCCGGCAATATTCTAGTAATATTTACGCATTAAATAACGTTGCCAACTATAGGGATTTGACACTTTTGGCTGGAAATTAACGCTAAGATTCTCATAGTAAGAAATAAATATTATAAAAACTAATATTTTTATTTAATTAAAACTATGTATTCAACAAATTTTTATGTTTAAGGTATAAAGTGGTGGAAGAAACGATTATTTTGGGTTATTCTTCTGGCAGTTATTGGCGACATTGTTATTAGTTCAATGTTATTTGTATAGATATCGCTAGAATAGATATTTTTAAATTTCATGTTTTGATTTATTATTATATTTATTTAAACGCTGAAACGAATAGGACATGGGTTAATAACAATATATTATTTTTAGTTTGGACTACGTTTGCAGTTCTGATATGTATATTGTTTTTGTTTGTATACATATATATTAAAGGTTTATGTCAATAGTGTACATACTGTGTAGTATTTTTATGAATTGTTGAATTAAAATAAACAATTAAAAGGTCTTTTTGGTGGTTTGACTTTTGGGTAAACATCAGAAAATAAATAAATAAATAGAGAATAAAAAAGAAAAGTGTGTACTGTGTAGAGAGAGGACGATCAAAAAAACAAGAAGAAGACCATTTTAATATGGACAAGATGGCGTCACATCTCTCCAGCTAATTCAAGCATTTCACTTGTCGTTTTTATAAGATTTTCACACAATTCCAGTGCATTATCGTTGGTAAATGTGTGCGACCGAACGCTATAGACAACCAGCAACAAATTACCATCGAGTGAAGTGGTGTGTTTCTGTGTTTCAGTGAGGATATGTCGTTTTAAAAATGTGACAAGAATGTCTTTGTCTACATGATAGCAGGGCAATGTTTGTGGCAGTGGCATTAAAAATCCGTGTTTTGTGGATGAAAATGTGCTCAGAAGCGGTGTGGTTGATGTGTTGGACGTAATAAAACGTAAGTAGTGCACAAATTGTGTCATTTTCTGTTGTAAATTCGTTGTATTTGTATCAGTAATAAGTAGGCCATGGTATTTCTGGGCGTACGGGCCGTTCCCATCCCAACCAAAAGAGAATGTCCACACTATTTGTTTGGTCCATCGGTATTTGATTTATTACTTTCTCTATGAATTTTTATTAAAAATATCGATTTTATATTCATTCAAACATCGATTTTATTTTGACTGATTGATTAATTTATGGCCGGCTTTTGCTTAACAGAATATTCTACTTCGAAGTACATATATATATGTGAATATAGTATTTTTATGAGTCAATAATAATAAAAATGATTACGTTCAAGTTAATTATTTGTTTTTAATTTAGCGAAGTAGACGAACTCATTAATTATAACATACATTTAATGATTACATTTGTTATATACGCGTCGCGAATTCTTTGAAACATTTGTGAAATGTTCAAACGTATTTTAAGTAATAAATGATTGTTTTAGATAGTGTTTGCCATCACTTAGAAGAGTGTGGAGTCGCCCTCTAGAATTTGCCATTGTTCAACTCTACTCTTGCCATCATCTCAGTTCCAATAAATTGTGATCCATTAATTGATGAATCAACGAATCAATTAACAGAAGTAACAGCTGCAGTCCATCCTAACTGCTGGTCTGAGCCACCTCATGTGATTGTATTTTTATTTTTTACAAATTTCTATACTTAAACAACACTGTCTACCTACCTAGATTTCTACTTACTTAAGATATTATTTATTTATACTCGTTTATTATAAGTAGAAAAAAATGCATTTGAATTATTATTATTAAAATGCATAATATACATTATTTCACTGCCAGAAGAAAGAAACACGACAATGATACGTTGTCATCGCCACAACAACAACAACAAAACAACACAACAACAGCAGCAGAAGAGCACATAGCAACACCGTTAACAGCTAGAATGCGTTGTGATGACAACAACACATTCAGTGCACCAACAACAAATATAATATGTCAATTTTCTGCATCGTTTTCCGAAGCACTGTTTAGTATTTTGTGCCTAAATCAGACGCATAACAATGTGTCGAGTCCTCGTCAGACGAATCACGACCGGCGGAGAAGGCATCCACCAGGCCTGTACACACTGATGCTAGTGGCGGTCGCGTGCCTGGTTGGTGGAACCACCGCCTCCTCGCCAGACCTCGACAAAGCCGACCGGTTTCTCGATAAAATCAATGAGCAAAGTATCGCGGCCGTCTTCAACAAGGTCGCGTACGGCTCGACCACGAAGCGGTCCATTCCGGACAACGCGTACCTGTACACAACGCTGGCCACACCTTTGCTCACTACGTACCGTTACAGCGACGGCAACCAGGAGTGGTACCGTGTCGACGTAAAAGAGCCCGAACTTGAGGTGTCCGGTGGCGGTGGCGATGACGAGGAGGAAGAAGAAGATGAAGAGGAGGCAATTGAGAGGGCGCCCGAACGTAATGGCGACACATATGGCAGTGATCTGGAAAAAGATCATGTGTTGCCGACGTCGGCGCCCGCCGCAGATATTCTCAAGAATAATAACAATCGCAACTACAACAACCCGAATCGCTACAACAACGACATGCTGCGACCCGAGCGGCCGCCAGGCGTGGAGACGGTGACAGAACGCGAACCGCCGCCGCGCACGTCCACCGGTTACTCGGTGCTGCGCAACGTACGTCCCACCAAGTCCATGTTCGGCAAAGATATACCGAGCTACGTACCACCGTCCAGGTCGTTCTTCACGCCGCCGCTGCCGCCGGAATTACTAAATCCGTTCGCCGATAAACCGACGCTTCGCGGTACAAACTCCGAGGGGGGTTACTCGATCAAACGACCGTTGCCCCCTCCGAGCGTAATGCCAGACCGAAAAGAACGTGTGCCGTACAGACCGGACTTTGCCCCACCCGTGACTAGAGACAATTCGCAGCGAGGCGCGCCTGATATGGGGGGCGGGAGCCCGGACCAGAAAAACGAACGGGAACGGCCTAGTGCACCGCGCGACCAGCAGAATCCGGTTAAAGTAAAAACACTGAACACACCCAGCGGCAACACGGGCCTTTTGATGCCGCCGGGACTCAATCATTTAAATGATTCCATAGGCCAAATTGCCACACCGTATTTACCGTCGATCGGGAGTATAACGAGGTTGCTCGCAGGGACCAACGGCCCCCGCGACAACGCAGACATCATTCCGGATGTACTGCGCAATGTGGCGACGTCACCACCAAAAATCTATCCACCGTACGAACGAAATCGTGAGCCGCTCATCGAATCGAACGAATCAACGAAACCGGATGACGTGCAGTCACCGTCGGATAATCTGGATTTACCGGCAGCGGCAACTGTTCCGAGACTCCCCAATTCCAGTTCGAATGTTAAGAGTGCTGTAGAGACTCGAGGCGACGCGGAGCCTCAGAAACCGCCAGACACTACGACGATGGTGTCGGACATTTTAAACTTGCCAAATGTCAATGTAAAAACGCGCACGGAGGAGGTGTCGAATGCGACGAAAGCAGCGACCAGTGGTCACGAGATCTGGCACATATGCTGGAACGTCCACGTGTACCTAGTGGTCTTTCTGTACGTTCTGCTAGCGATCTTCTCTATTGTGAAACTGATTAGATTCGAGCGTGAAACGCACATGTTCTCCAAATCTTATTTCCTCTCCGTTCATCTGTTGCTTACTACCATCTGTGTGCTACGCATCTTCTACTTGGCCTACGATCCGTATAATGTAAACGGTTCGTTTACAAACTTTACGTACGATTTGTTGCACAACTTGCCGCTAAGTCTGCTGGCGACCACATTCGCCGTGCTTATCGTTTTCTTGCTCAAGCGAACGTTAAACCATTTGAAAGTGAAAACCCGTCCGGTTTTTCTGGTACTATTCGGGCTGGGTCATATGTTCCTGTGTTTCTGTTTGAATTTGTCAGAGAGCTTCGGTTTATTCAACCGTGGTTCGTTCCTCGGCCTGGCCTGTCGCTTTGTCTACATTCTGTTGTGCTGGTCGCTCGGTCTGTCCTATGTGTACTTGTACAAAATCATTAAGAATGTCTTGGCGAAAAAGAGTCAGAATCTATCGGAGATGTGCACGCAAAACATCAGCTATGCGTCGCACATAACGATCGCGGTCGCGTTGCTTTTCACGCTGCTAGGCTTCGTGCAGCTGTACGGCTTGTTCTTTATAAAAGTCGATCGGTTCACGATCCCGTACCACTGGATCCTGTGGGGCTTCGAGTTATCCGTACGCCTGCTAGAAATCTCCATTGTAGCCCTGCTCGCGATCGTCGTCTCGTTGCGTATGTCTCAGCGAGAAAAGCAAACGGTTGGCTTTCCCCTGTTCCCGTGCACTACATCGGATTCCTCGACTGATAACATTTATCCGAATAACTGTTCGACGAATTTAAATGCGTTGAATTATAGTTTGCGCTCATCACAAGCGCAGTACCGCCAGCAGTTACAACTACAGCACCAGCAGGAGCTAGCATTGGAAAACCTCCCCACAGATATTGTCGATCGTCCCAATTTATTAATTGACAAAAAATCCACGCTAGATAGGTGTTTCGCAAACCAGGGTGCTTCGGAAGCGGGCTCCGATCACGATAGGGGCTCGGTGTATGAACCACCGCCACCGCCCATTGTGCGCGGCTCCAGTTTCGATCGGTTTGAACGGCCGACGTGGGGCGGTTCGTCGCAGCGTTTCGCTGTCGAGTCTGACGGTTTTCCCGTGCGCAATTTCGAGCGCACCGATGACCAGCAACCGAACTCGGGCCATTTCGAACGGAATTCAAGTCGAGTTGCACGGTCGTTTGATCGTTCCGATCAAGACTTCTCGTCCGGTCACTTTGAGCATGGTTCTGGTAGGATTAAACCGTACGAGAAGTGTCGCTATTACGCAAAACCTAAGTACGACTCGGATATGTATAATACAAGCACGGGCGATGAGGAGCAGCAGCCGACGAAAATGCTGAAACGGGGCCAAGATCTAGACGAGCCGAACGTCTACTCGGAACCGTTGGACGTGAACGCCGAGTATGAGCGTAGTAGTAGACATGACATGGACCGAGCGGACTTGGAGCGGAGGTCGCGCACGTCGTGGAACAACTCAGGGCGGCGGTCGACGGGGCGAAGCGGCCGCAAGCCAATCGCGTGCCGGCCTCACACGGGCGGCGTGCACACGTTGCCTAACCAGGACACGCAGAACGCCGCCGCCGCCGCCAACTCAATGCTTGTGGACGAGAATGGCTTTGTGCGGTTTCGCGCACTCGCCGCCCCCGGCGAACAGCAACCTCCACTAGAGCCGCAGCACGTGGTGAAGGCGTCGCGCAAGCACCACCGACACCACCACGGCGACGTGAACCATTACAGCGATGCGTAATTGTTCGAGCCCCTCCTCGGTGTTGGCCACAGTGCGACACCCTGGTTTTGTATATAAAGCGAGCACTCTTAAAGCCTAAGTAAAAACAAGACGACGATGCGAATTTTACTAAATCATCATTTAAAAACAGATGAGTAATTGTGTTTCAATGCTACTAAAATAATGTCTAGAGTATAGCATCTCATTTGGGATACTAAAATACATGAATGTGTTGTATTTTTGGCAAAACATAAAGATATAACAATTATTTAAGTAAATATAAACACACACACATTTTTAAATTGTACTATATGTTGTAAATAATTATAATATTTTATATTTAGTTTTTTTTTTTATTCATTAATTAATTACGATTTATACATATAGTTTTTATATACTAAGATATATATTTTTTAAGTTAAGATATAAAAAGTTTAAACAAACAAACGCTTAGGGAATCGAATTTAAAATCCAAATCCTGACCGTGTGTACTGAAATGAAATAATAATTTCAGTTGAATTTCAGTTCAGTTTTTCTTTACTAAACACAACTGAATTACCGTCCCTTTATGATGATAGGTAATTAATGAATAATATTGTACATATATGAAATTTACTATTATGAAGAAACATTACGAAAACTGTTGCTTTATTGATAAAAAAAAAACAAATTACTACTGGCAGCTCTCTATTTTATTTTTTTACTGTGTCAGGATGTCTTTTTATTTTTTTAACTTTTGTGTATTTATTTATTATTTTATATTATGATATAATAATTTCGCAGTATTATTATTTTTTTATACATACTATTATATATATATTTATATATAATAGAACTGGACTGTTAATTTTGTCATCATCGAAAAGTAAACCATATTGTACAGGATCCGAAAATGTTGCATAAAATTTGAATGTTTGAATTTCTGTGATTATCAAATTGTTTAATAATTAATGGTTGGATCAATTAATCCGTAATATAATATATATTTGTCGCTGAATAATAAATAAATAAATAAATAATTGTTCCCGCGCGTGCTTCAATAAAATACTAAGTGTTTTGTTAATAAATAACAAAATCATAAATACAATGCAACATTTTTGAGATCATCTATCTTTCTGTTACATTCCATCATTCATTCATAAATTCATTTATTTTGAAATGAAGGCAAGGCAGCTAATTCTCTTTTATATTTCATAAACTACTCTAGACTGATTGTTACTATGTATTTGGCTGTAGGTACTTATCATTCGTTTTTTCTTTGTTCTTTGTTGTTATTATTATCAATGCAACTACATATTATTGTTTTCCATCATTAATTCTATTCAAAAGACAGTTATGTATTCATTCATTTACTTTGAGAAACAACTTTATTCGAGGCTGATATACAAATTTATGAAAAAAAGACATTAAATAATTATTATGTATTTATTATTGATAATAATTATTGTAATTGACAAAAATGTGGGTATGTTTGTGGGCAAATGAAGAATCATTCATTTATACACCCAAAGAATAAAGACTTTACTTTTGTTAGAAATAACAACAATAATAACATTAAAAAAAAAAAGAAATCATTGCTAAAACAATAATAGTGGAAATCATGCTGTGCTGTAATAAAAATATTCATATTATAAATGTATCATATATATATATATATATATGCATATATATAATATATATTTACAAGCGCAGTCAACAATATGTCAACACATAATAATACATAATTGAATAACTCTCTCTTTATCTCATCTTAGCCCTCACAATCTTTTCTTAAATGTCTTTTTATATTTATTTTTCAATGATATTAGAGTTTACAAAAGAAAACAAACGGATACTTATATGTTTTAATATGTAAGTAAGGAGGTAATAAATAATATAAAGATAGATTTAAATGATATAAAAAACAAAAATGGAAAATTGACAAAAAAAAAGAAATGAATAAATATTATAATTCACTATAATTATAGTAATTCTGCGTTAAATACTATTGTATATTATTAAAATTATTGTATGATATAAAAATATACATATAGAATAATTAAACATAAGTTTTTCATGTGTAGCACATCCGAAATGAACACCAGAACAACATTTATAAACATTGCAGTTGCAGTATACATATTTGAATTGCCATTTCCGACGTCTGCGCCTATATGCTTAACTACTGGAATCGAACGTAGAATTTTGTAAGTTTTTGAGGGCATGCAAAGCATATGTACGCATTAAATACTCTTAAAATATATTTAATGATGACACTTGTTCTATTCCCATTTCTACCCTGGATTATGAAAATTAGCTTCTTGAGTTACAATCAATGGGAAAACTAATAAGTATACATCATTTCTGTCTATAAGGCTGCATCCCCATAGATACGTATTTACGTATCCGAGATTACTTGTAGCCAATGGGAATAGTAGATTCATAGAACGGATCGTTTCAAGAAGCCACTGATATATACTATAAATGTGGCTTCGTCATTTCCACCCGCGAAATATGAAATTGTTCCCCCTCAACGTATGAACCTGTTATTCTTACGGAGGCTGATTTAAAAAAGTAACATTGGTAAAATGTATAAACTTATCCGGAAACATTATTAATATAGGTGTAATTTCAAATTGAAAATATGTATACAATGCCTGTAAGTAAAACGATCTTTTGATTGGTCTAATAGGGAAAGTTCATTTTCATATTTTGCGGGTTTAAATGAGCGGATGTGACGTCACGTTTTAAGTATTTAAATATGACTGCAAATGGAAACGAAATATATAAATATGGATGCTGCTATCAACAGATAATCAAAATTTAATAAGGATAACGCATGCATGGAACAAGCGTAAATCACATACGTAGACGCGTATCCATGTGAATATATAATTTACAAACGAACAGTGTTGCCAAATAAAGATGTACGTTACATCTGGTAAATATACTTATTTTCCATGTAAACCATTTCATCTCTTCATAATGGCAAATTCTATAAGTATTCATGATAATTAGCCTCATAATGCTTTGATAAATTCCTTTTTAATCAAAATTGCAGTTATTTTATTTGTCAAATAAAGACAATTATGCACGTTAGCTATTCTGCCATATTCAGACATGTTTTCTCAGTGCGCCACTGATAAGTTTTGTTCGTTGCACCTGTATTGCTTGCTCAGTTAGTAATTTGTCTTTTTTCTTCATTATAAGTGGAAGAGAGAAGAATCATGAACTGGACAGTTAGTGCAGGACAAACGAACGTAGCTATTGATTAAATTTACAAATCAGTACAAACAAATATGTTTGGTTATTATTGTTGTGTAAAATTAACTGAAATAATGCTATAAAATGGATAAAAATGACGAAGAAAACTGTGAAAAAGCATTAGAAGAGAATCAGAGCAACAAAAACGATGATATGGCTGTGGCAAGTCTGAGGCCGAAACCGCCGACACCAAGCGGTTCTAAAGACACTGACACTGACAATCCATCGGTGATTGTTCTTGATGATGATCCAAAGGAGCTAATACCATCGATGATCATCGACTTGGATGAGTACGAAGATAAATTGAAGAAAAGGCAGAAGCGGACGAACACTCGCTGCATTAACTTTGAGTGCGAAAACGGGGAGAATTTACGTGTAGCTCCAAATTATGTTTTGAACTACTATCGAGTGAAGATTAAATATCATAAGGTCCAAGAAACATGTGAACACTGCTACAGCCAAGTAACGCAATACTATGAGGTAAATACATTGCTTATGTTTACTGCTGCGCCGGTATAACGAATGATCATGATATATGACTAACAAATTGGAAATTAGCGGATATAGTGGCCGGAACAAAACTAGCTTCAAATTTAAACCATTTCCCTAAGGGGAGTCTAATGCCGACTTTATACAAACAAAATTTCGTTTTCATTAAATTCAATGCCTGTTTAACACGATGCAATCAGTTGAACAATTAGTCGAGTCACTTTAGCGTTTTAGTACGGAAAAAGTCTCAGAGAGCTGACATTTGATACACACGTTCTCTTTATGGTTCTAAATGAAATCTAAAAAGTCCCCAAAAATCCGAGCTTGGAAAGCATGGGTATGCTATTCAACCATAAAGCTTGAAAAAACCCAATTTTGTAAATATCTCCGAAATTACAAGGTTTTTTTTTACCAAAGATGTAGTAGTATAATAAATTAATGTTCGTTTAATTTACTACAAAAAAGGTTCTCTTTATTTTTTCACGTGGTACGTAAGGCGGAAGCTATGCGCGTTCAGCTTATTTTTGCGCGGCTTGTTTATTTAACAAAAACGGTGTTTATTCACTTTTTTGGAGATTTTTATGTTATTTTAGTAAAAGACACATCAGTTAATAGAATTAGGGGGGTATTTAATTTTTCTGTGCCTTTTTACTTTCTTTTACAGAGTAATAAGTAAGTATAGAGATCACCAAAAAAATCGAACTCGAGATTTCAACGGATATACACGTCTTGAGCTTCCCTGAATCGAATGTGACTATTTTCAGAGTGACGTCTGTGTGTGTGTGAACGCTCTTGAGCCGAAACTGTCCAACGTAAAATTATGAGACTTCAAACTTAAGTCTTGTATATGGTCTAGTTGTGCACCTCCTATTTTTGAAAAGAATATTCAAACCGGCAATGCATATTTACTCTATGCATTTTTTGTTCTATCTCCAATATCACTAGAACGGCTGCACTTACGGCAAAAATAGTTATGTTCATAATGAATGATATTAATATTTCGCACAACTTTTGATTGAAAAGTTTCTTCAATTAATGTACCAGTTACGAGAAAACCGCTACCGAAAATTTTGAGAATCTTGTTTACGTTGCCATGGATTCGAATGTAGCTTAATTAATCGGATCATCTGCGCCTGTCAATATTTCGACAAGAAAACAAGATGGTCTGAATTAAATAAATGACATTTCAGAATATTTCTGTAGAGTATTCGTTAGTTTTGATAGTTAGTACTTCAAAACCATTACAAATTAGTATTGGGATAATTTTTCACCCATTCATTTATATAAGGCAAGCTCCAAGCTTGGCTTTCATATTTTTAGCTCGCCGTACGTAGTACCGAAGAAGCTAAAGCATTCGGTCGTGTGTCTGTAGCATTCTCTGATCAAAAAATTTCATTAAGAAAAAGTGTTCGTCTCGTCGCCCTGATTCCGAAAATGTATATAACTTATATACTTGGATGTTAGTCGTCGCTCGGTCGCTCGTAAGACCAAATTTGTGCCCTCTACTCCTCTGAAGGTACCAGATATATATATATATATATATATATATATATATATATATATATATATAACTAATATACTTGGATGTTGTCGCTCGCTCGTAAGCCCAAATGTGTGCCCTCTACTCCTCTTAAGATACCGGAGCGGTTCACTCCAAATTTGGTACACATATTATTTGGCATCCCATTTGAATCCGCTCGCAGTTTAAATCCAATCGCCCGTATACTTCCCGAGTTATAGGGCCCCAAAATTTGGAGCCCCCCCTTCCTTAATACTGCCCTTATAAAGATAATTGAAACACTTAAAAATTCTACTAAAAATTCTAAGATATTTTTTGTCTACAAGATTTTTTCATTTTATTAACCCAAAGCCCGAAAAAAATTATTAAATATTATAATTTTGAATTTTAATGTATGCACTAAATTATTTTTCTTATCAATATAATCTAAATTTGGTACACATATTATTTGGCATCCCAATTGAATCCGCTTGCAGTATAAATCCAATCGCCCGTATACTTCCCGAGTTATAGGGCCCCAAAATTTAGAGCCCCCCTTATTACTTCCCTTATAAAAATAATTGAAACACTTAAAAATTCTACTAAAAATTCTAAGATATTTTATATCTACAAGATTTTTTCATTTTGATAATCCAAAGCCCGAAAAAAATTATTAAATATTATAATTTTGAATTTTAAAGTATGAACTAAATTTTTTTTATCAATATAATTTAAAATTAAATGTAAGACTTTTTAATAATAATGGCGATTTTTTTATTTTTCATGAAATTTGACTTTGAGTTAACGAGTTGTTAAGTAAATGTCGTGTATAATTTAATGAAATATTCACTCATTCTACTTTCTTTTCTTCAATTTGTAAATGTGGGCCCTGTTGAAATTGCACAACTTGATTTCTAATTTACATGTAACTATTAGCACACTATTCTCAAGTATATTTCACATAGTATCTTTACTCAAAAGTACATTTAAACTGCGGAAAGAGTCCCAGAGGGCTGAAATTTGGTTCTAAATGAAATGTAAAAAGTCCCCAAAGATTTGGACTTGTTATTTCACCATGAAGTTTAAGAAATTGCATTGTCGCAAATATCTCCGAAAATGCAAGGGTTTTACCAAAGAGGTTATTTATGAAATTGAAGTTCGACAAATTCACTAAGTACAACGCACCTATGCGTCAAGCTCGCTTTATAAGAAATATATGCGATGCGAGCAGCGCTTTTTAATTATGGCCTTTTGGTTAATTATTTGAAAAAAATGTTATTGTTGTAAAATGTCTTCCAATTTTTTTGTAGATTATTTTGATAAAAAGAGTTAGTGCATATTTGAAAATTGAAAATTATAATATTTAATATTTTTTTATGGCCTTTGGGTTAACAATATAAAAAGATCTTGTAGATATAAAATATTTTAAAGCTATCAGTAGAATTTTTAGGTGTTTTCATTATTTTTATAAGGATAGTATTAAGGGGGGCTCCAAATTTTGGGACCCTATAACTCGGGAAGTATACGGGCGATTTGATTTAAACTGCAGGCGGATTCAAATGGGATGCCAAATAAAATGTGTACCAAATTTGGTGTGAATCGCTCCGGTATCTTAAGAGGAGTAGAGGGCACACATTTGGGCTTACGAGCGAGCGACAACTAACATCCAAGTATATTAGTTATATATATATATATATATATATATATATATATATATATATATATATATATATATATATTAGGAATCAGAGCGACGTTACAAATACTTTTTGGATACTTCGTACGGCGAGCTAATGTGAGCTAGGTTAGTGTGTATAAAGTTGATAACGACAAAATAGGACAACAAATCCCTGGAATTCCTTTGAAAATTGTTTAAAATTAGAACTTGTTCTATCTCGATAGTAAATTGGTCAATTTTTATAATAAATAAAGGAATAAATTGAAAATATTTGTTCGTATTACACTTAACAATAAATTGATCAAGATATTGCTCAATTTATTGTTCAATTTATTGCATCGTGTAAAACAGGCATAAAATAGAAATATATTTTTGTTCGTTTTACACACATCAAGTTTTCATAAATATATGTATAATCAACTTAACCAAATTAACAAATCCATGAAACTCCCTGAAAATTAGAACTTGTTCTATATCGACAATAAATTGAAAATATGTGTTCGTATTACAAATAACAATAAATAGAGCAAGATTTATTGTTCAATGTATTGTTCAATTTATTTCATCGTGTATAACAGGCATAAGAAAAGTCCAGGTCCAGCAAGGAATTTGTACAACAATATTTATCCAACCGTAGTACCAGCTCTATTCTATATGTAATAGACTGAAAAAGTGGCCACGTCACATCCGTTTATTTCAACCCGCTCAACGCGTGATCCTGGCTTATTCTTATGGGACTATTACTTTAGGCCGAAATTCTCTTATGTGTTAAGTTATTGAAAATTTGAGAAATTTAAACAGCTTCAATATAATGTTTGGAACATTGGGGAACATGTTTAATAAGTGTGCATTTCTAACAACAAACAAACACGACAGAACAGAACAGAAAGTAAGTGAGTGCAAGTTATGACAGATCGTTTTGACAACCGAAACGAGTCGAAATCAGTCGAAACCTGAAATCTGCATGTTCGGCAATTTCGAATGGATGAATCAGAGAGCCAGTTTCGGTAATACAATTGCGCATTGCATTGTCGATGCAAGTTATGAAAGAAAGAATTTGCATTTATCTTTAATTTAGAAATGCACATTTATTAAACAAACATGTTCCCGACATTATATTGAAGCTGTTTCAATTTCTCACAATCAGATTTCTCAAATGTTCAATAACTTCACACATAATAGAATGTCGGCTTATATATATAGTATCGGTTATCGGTGCATCCCATAGGAATAACGCAGGGATGTGCGAGTGTTCAGCAGATTCATGTTCGTATTTCGCGGGCGGATGTGATTTCGTCTATTTAACGGTGCCGTTAATATCTAAAGTGTAATGAGTCATATCTTGCATCATACATATATCTTTCTTATTATTTGAGGGTTAGGATTGTTTATATATATATATACAGCATTTAGAAAATTTTTTTTCATTATCGTTGAAACATTCGTCATTATATTCCAGTGTTGTTAAAGAATATTTCACAATTTTAGTGCTGTTGATTTGTGAATTATATACGTGTAAACATAAATTTTCGGATTGACATTTCATTTGACATTATTACTTATATATTATATTTATGACCATTTTTCCAAGTGTTATATATTAATATTTTTGATATTGTAGATAAATAGTGATGAGACTCACACCCACCCTCACTCGGTCAAATTTAAAGAATGTTAAACATATTAGCAATTAACAAATAAATTAGTTTTACAATTCAGTTTCCTACCATTCGCAGCCAAAATAACACATGTAGATAATAGAGATAAAGAATACTATAATAAAAAAATGTGTTGTGGCCAACGCGGGACTTTCTTTTACGTAGTTTTCATCAACATTTATAGATTATAAAAATATAATATTAGGAAATAATAATCCAACAGAAACAATATGAAAACCAAGCTTACCTTATATAAATGAATGCGTTGAAAATTATACCAATTTGAAATGGTTATGAAGTACTAACTATCAAAACTAACCAATTCTCTACAGAAATATTCTGAAATGTCATTTATCTAATTGAGTCTATTTTGTTTTCTTGTCGAAATATTGACAGGCGCAGATGATCCGATTAATTAAGCTACATTCGAATCCATGACAACGTAAACAAGATTCTTAAAATTTTCGGTAGCGGTTTTCTCGTAACTGGTACATTTATTGAAGAAACTTTTCAAACAAAAGTTGTGCAAAATATTAATATCTTTCATTATGAACATAACTATTTTTGCCGTAAGTGCAGCCGTTCTAGTGATATTGGAGATAGAACAAAAAATGCATAGAGTAAACATGCACTGCCGGTTTGAATATTCTTTTCAAAAATAGGAGGTGCACAACTAGACCATATACAAGTCTTAAGTTTGAAGTCTCATAATTTTACGTTGGACAGTTTCGGCTCTAGAGCGTTCACACACACAGACGTCACTCCGAAAATAGTCACATTCGATTCAGCGAGTACTTTCAAGAATCAAGTAAATACCGATTCTTTGTACTCGAGTATCCCATCACTAAATATGTATTGTAAGATTTGATCATGCCGATAATAATGGCAATTTTCAATAAATATTGCGATTTAACATCATCTTCTAAACTATTTATGAATGCAGATATGTTTGGTTTTACAAATATTCACTTATAAAATAATACTGACATTAAATGAGGATCTTTCAATGATAAGAAAAAATCCAAATAACTATGAAAACATGACATTAATATTTTATCACTACCCTTCAGGTTGCCGTTAAAATATACAATATTAACGTGACAGTTGAAAAAAATTGTTAATAGTTTAGCGGTTTATGCGTACATATTTGATTCTTTAATTTGGTAACACTGTTCATAGCTATAGTTCTTCTATACGTGTATATTTTCTTGTACGATATCATATTATTAAGAAATGCAATGTCTTTTATTCATCTTCGGAATCCATTATTCCTATCCCAATAGACACAATAAATATAACTATAACTAGACAGGATAAAAATTGCATAGAGTAAACATGCACTTCTGGTTTGAATATTCTTTTCAAAAATCTTAAGTTTGAAATTTCACAATTTTAGGTTCGACAGTTTTAGTTATGGAGCGATAAATCAATTTATTTCTTTACCACTAAGTTTAAGTTGTAGTAAAATGGTTGTTGTTGGATAGAAATTGGCCACGAGCGTGGTGAATGGGGAGCCGTTGGTGGAGGTGGAGTTCCAGGAGCCGCTTCGTACCGAATACGTAGAAATCGACAGTGACGAGGAAAAAGATATCGAAGCCGGCAAGGTACCGTGCGCCCGAGACAACACCCCCATGGGCCCCAGCGTCACTTCCTTTCTCCTAGATAATTTAGCAGATGTCATCAACAATATGATGAACAAGCATGGTATTGAGGATCAGATGAACGCTACGTCGGACTGTCACGAAGCACGCAACAATAAAATGACTGGTATATTTCATTTCATTTCATTTCACAATATTGCATTTGCTTTATTTTTATGAGAATTGTTCGTAAATAGAACTACTAAACGAAACAGATGAAATGTACAAGAAACTGCAAAGGGATGTGGACTTTATACGCAAAGATTTGTATGCGCAATTCCGGCCGAACGTAATGGAACTGGATCCGATTGAAATTGTTGATGCCCATATTCCGAAGCCCACGACACCGCCAACGCAACACCTTCGTAAGTATATATCTGTTGCTTTACGTTATTTTTGTTCGTCGTACAGTACAGAAGTAACATCGCGGAAATGATACGCGTTAAAGTAAGTTCCGACAGCAACGGTTTTTGGATTGCAGATTTTCGAGTCACCTCGGTGATGAAATTTTTAAAGATATTTTGCGGATTTTCTGTTTATTTTGTTGGCTAAACTGGTTGTCAAACTGGAAAAATTACTTTAATCTCATTTTAGCTAGTATAGTAAGTAGTTAGACTGAAATATTGGAATGATAATGATTACTATAAAACGATTTGCTGTATTATTACATTGTTTATAAATTACTTAGTTTTATATTATTATTATCACATAATTATCCTAATTTTCTTATTGACATTGAATAATTGCTCTATATTTGCATCCATCTCAATAGTAAAAAATTAGAAGTGACCTATACTCGACTTTCTATAACGTTGTCTTCATTAGAAAGATATATTCCAAACTGTCAAAAAATACGTATACTCTGAAATTGTACAATTTAGCTAATTATTTTATTACTAGGGTCACTCGTGGGCACCATGTGCCCATATGGGCACTTGAGTCAGTTTTGACGGGTGACGAATTTTCATGTATATTATAATTCAATAATTACCTACACGGTTTTCCTTCAGTTTGTATCGTTTGACAAATAACTAACCTACACAAATATAAATATTAATAATTTGAAATATTTTTGCCAGCCAATCACAGGTCAAAATATGTATGGATAAACTCTTCAAGATTTTGTTTATATATTATTAATAATAGGGTAATCAGTGGGCACAAATTGTAACGGGTGGTGAATTTTCTTGTAATATTTTTCTAAATAATGGGTTCAATATATTAATAAAATTTGTACGCGTGCAATAAGACAGTTTCCTAGAATTTATTATCACATTCTATTTTGTATTGTTTGTCAATAGCAATGAATCGATAGAATTATCATATTAACCCTTCAAAAATCAAGATTATAAACTTACAGACGGTTTTAATTGAATTGATTATTAAAAGTATACCTATATTTTGCAAACTTTTTAAACATAACACTTTTAATAATTTGACGTTTGATTCGTTTTTGTTTTTGAATCAAATAATCAGGCTAGATAGTAGCACATTTTGATAGAAATTTAACTAAGGCACATACTTGAACATTCTATACATTGGAGATTCACCTCATCACAATGCATGCGCATGCCGCAGAATTCACAAGTAATTAAGGTTGACCTGCAAACTTTATAAATTGTACTAATTAGATAGCCGTACGAAGTACCGAAGAAGCTAAAGCATTCGGTCGTGTGTCTGTAGCATTCTCGGATCAAAAAAAATCATTAAGAAAAAGTGTTAGTCTCGTCACCCTGAATGTATATAACTTATTTACTTGGATGTTAGTCGTCGCTCGCCAGCTCGCTCGTAAGACCAAATTTGTGCCCTCTACTCCTCTGAAGGTACCGGAGCGATTCACTCCAAATTTGGTACACATATTATTTGGCATCCCATTTGAATCCGCTCGCAGTTTAAATCCAATCGCTTGTATACTTCCCGAGTTATAGGGCCCCAAAATTTGGAACCCCTCTTAATACCGCCTTTATAAAATAATTAAAACACAAAAATTCTACTAGAAATTTTAAGATATTTTATGCCTACAGGATTTTTTCATATTGTTAACCCAAAGCCCGAAAAAATTATTAAATATTATAATTTTGAATTTTAAAATAAGCACTAAATTTTTTTTATCAATATAATCTACAAAAAATTGTAAGACTTTCTATATCAATAACATTTTTTCAAATTGTTAACCAAAAGGCCATAATAATTAAAAACCACTGCTGTTATCGGGACTTACCTTTACAATACAAAATATTTTTTATAAGATTTGCTATTATATTTGTCATTGGCATACAATATCAATATAATACATCAGATGCTACTATCTACACTATACAACACACTAAATACACATAAAATCTCCAAATTTATATATTACAAAAATTCTTTGACATTTCATCATGACGTTTGATTCGTTTTTGTCGATTTCAAAGCAGACTGAACTTCAGAAAAGTATTGTTTGTTTTATTTCAATATGGACTATTTGATTATTATATAATGTATTTTATATAACCGCCATGGTGCAGGGGTTAAGACCCTCGCCTCTTCCCCCGGAGGTCGTGAATTTGAATCCCGTCTATGCTAATTTGCATTTAAAAAAAAAAGCGTTCTGCACATACAAACAAACAAAAACATATACATCTGGGTGTTTCTATATATAATGTTATCAAATACTGTATCTTCAATAGGAAACAGATGATTCATTAAAATTCACCTTATAAATATATTCAAATATAATTTTTAATACGTACTGTTTTTCAAAATATATTTTAATATTTATCTGCAATAACCATTACGCTGAAACACGTTCTCAGTCTATCTATTTGTGTTAACCGGTGTACAATGACATAAATTACTTTTATTTTGCTTCTGTCAACATATTTTCAGGCATAGTTCATACGATTTCTTAAGAAAAATATCTCACTAATAAGATATTTTAAAAATTTTCGTAGCAGTTTTCTCGTGATTGGTACATTTATTGAAGAAACTTTTCAAACAATAGTTGAGGGAAATACTTTTGTCTTTCATTATGAACATAGCTGTTTTTGCTATAAGTACAGCCGTTCTGCTGATATTGGAGATATAACAAAAAATGTATAGAAGTTCTATTACCGTGTAGAGTAGAAAAAAGATTATATATTTTGTGTGGATCCGTTTTCCGCAACCCGGGACTTATCTTAAGGCAAATACCAAAGGAGATATGCTCTATATTAGGATATCAAAGTTACACTGCTGCTACTTATGATGACAACTTAGTTGTCGAAATACGTATTTAGCTTTTGAATACACCGTATGGTGAAGGGGTTGTTAATTATTATTTTATTGTACTGATAACAAAATAAGAATAATGAATAGGACCACCGTTAGCATACGGAGAACGTCGCAGCAATCGCATTGTAAACAAACCAGCCTCATATTGCGAGCTAACCGACGACTTGGAGCCTGGCGATTCTGCAACGGGCGAACAACCTCTGGTGCAGAAAGAGACGGACATCCAGGTAGTGCCCAGCGACGCAGAGATTGTATATCGCGCCGACTTACCTCCAAAAGGCCCCGTTATAAAACCAATGCCTGTCGTCGGTGAAACCTACTATGCGACGCGCCAATCCGTTTTCGGCGCTTGGGGAAAAGTCAAACTAGCCGAAATTATTCAATCGCCCAGCGAGCGGCCTATCATGTTCTACAAAGTAAAACAAGACGGCAAAGCTAAGACTGTCACGAAAATGGTTAACGGTAAGCAGCTAGCGTACGCGACACCAGCCCCCGTCCGCCTGGACGTCGGTACGCGGGTTATTGCTGTGTTTATGGACGAGGCCACACCAAAAAAAGAATCTTACTTCACGGGAGTCATTGCGGAACCTCTCAGCCAAACCAATCATTTTCGATACCTGGTGTTCTTCGACGATGGATACGCGCAATATGTGCCACATAAGAAGGTGCTATTGGTCATCGAATGTAGCGTCAATATTTGGGAAGATATTCATCCGGATTCGCGGTTCTTCATCAAGAAGTACCTAGAGAATTACCCCGAGCGGCCGATGGTCAAGCTACAGCCGGGCCAGGTCGTCAAGACTGAGTGGAACGGCAAGTGGTGGATCGCACGGGTCATTCGCGTCGAAGGATCCTTGGTGCAGATGTACTTCGATGCGGATGCCCGCTCGGAATGGATCTATCGGGGATCTACTCGATTAGGTAATGATATAGGCGCATTTCGTATTCGCAATCGAAATTCATTTGTCGCTGTCTAGCGGAGAAAAATTCAAACACAGTGCCCCGATTAGGGTATGGGCGGGATCCGGATATACATGGCCGTAACCGGTATTCATGTACAGTACTGCCATTGTTGTGTTCTTCTAGCTAACTTTCATTTTTATGAATTCATTGATTTTTGGCAAAATAATTATGAAAGAAGTATTTCATATACTAAATTTATAATATGTTTTGTCGTCATTTTTTTCTCACTGTACGAAGTACCTAAGAAGCTAGAGCATTCGGTCGTGTGTCTGTTGCAATCTCGGATCAAAAAAAGTGTTTGTCTCGTCGCCCTGAATCCAATAATATATATAACTTATATACTTGGATGTTTGTTGTCGCTCGCTCGTAAGACTAAATTTGTGCCCTCTACTCCTCTGAAGGTACCGGAGCGATTCACACCAAATTTGCTATACATATTATTTGACATTTCATTTGAATCTGCTCGCAGTTTAAATCCAATCGCCCATATACTTCGCGAGTTATAGGGCCCCAAAATTTAGACCCCCCCCCCCCTTAACACTACCCTTATAAAAATAATTAAAACACTCAAAAAATCTAATTAAAAATTCTAAGATATTTTAAGTCTACAAGATTTTTTCATATTGTTAACCCAAAGCCCGAAATACATTAAATATTATAATTTTGAATTATTTAATATGCACTAATTTTTTTTATATCAATATAATCTACAAAAAATTGTATGATTTTTTATATCTATAACATTTTTTCAAATTCTTAACCAAAAGGCTATAATAATTAAAAAGCACTGCTCGCAACGCATATCTTACCTAAAGGCGCGCTCTACGCATTGGTGCGTTTTACGCGTACCAAATCTGGTTTTCCCCCAATTTTGCACCAAATATTTTGATTTCTTTTTTTTTTGTTTAATTAAAGATTTCTTAATTTTAGTGTTGCCAACTGAAGTTTGTTGGTTATATTTGATCCGAGTGTGTATTGTGTTATTATAGACGTATACATTCACAATTCATTGCGGCACACAATATTATGAAATCTTGAATCGTGGTTAAAAGGACATATTTAAAGTTAATTATGTTGATTGATAAGAACTAATATCACAAACATGGGCTGTGTTCGTTTGTCCTGCACTGACTGTTTATGATTTATCTCTCTTCCACTTACAATGGGGGAAAAGGGCAGATTATAATCTGAGCAAGAAATGCGGGACAAACGAACCAACCTATTGCGGACTGTTTCAATTTTTCTCAGCTTGAACGCAAGAAATTCATTACGATCGCGAATTGTATAATATTATTATTTGAGCCTAATCAAATTCCTCTGTTTAGGACCACTTTTCTTGGAAATGCAGGCAGCCGCAAATCGTCAAGAGCGCGGGCCCCACATTCCGAAAATGCAAAACGCCAAGAAGAACGTGCCCTACGTTGAATACACGCGGTCTCAATCATCGGAGGTTCACGCCGCCGGTAGTACTCCTTCCTCAACCAACACCATGGAAGCCCCTATTCCTACTAGCACTCCACCCCCGCGGGCTGTAGCGCGCAAAAGCACGAATCGTCCGGCCAATCTACAACCCATGTCGTCCATGTCGCAAGGATCACCGATGTCCGACAACGGCATCATCGTACCGTTTTTGCCGGCATTACTTCAGCCTCAGTCGAAAGTGGTCGTAAGTAAATTTCATTTATTTATATCTTTGAAGATAATCTCAATAACAGAGCGTCAGTAATTACAAAGAAAATATATTTCAAATAAAATTGTTACGCACACTAAACACCTGATAAAATTAAAAAATTAAAAAATATATATATAGTCAAGATACTAAAGGTACGGACTTTCGTCATCGCCCTGTAAAAAAAATAATATACAAATGTTTTCTAAGCTTAAAACTCAACAAATATTTACGCATCAAAATTAATAAGTAATAAAATATACAAGCTTACAATATTTATTTCATTCCAGAATTATTTAAATTTATATATTTTTCGTCTTAATTTAATAGTTTTTTAAAATAATTTTTATAAAGTAGTAAAATATGGTTTTACGAGTATATACTGTTTTTAAGTCTGCGATCGAAATTATCTTGGCGGGAAACAACATATTCTGTATTAAAATGCAGGCAATAATTAAACACGTATGATATCCATGATGAAAAGGTGTTCTCAACTTAATTACTAACTAAAGCTTACTATATATGCCATAAAATTATTTAAAAATAGTAAATTGAAGCAATGTATTAGACATTAGATGTTTATAGCGTTTAGACTAAATTTAAGCGCTATATTTTTTAGTGTCTAATACATTGCTCCAATTTATTATACCCAAATAATTTGATGACATATATAGTAAGTTTTAGTTAGTATTTAAGTCGCGAACCTCTTTTCATCATGGATATCTTACGCGTTTAATTATTACCTGCATTTTAATACAGAATATGTTGTTTTCCGCCAAGAGAATTTCGATCGCAGTTTTAAAAACAGTATATAAAACCATGTTTGACTACTTTATAAAAATATGTTTAAAAAAACAGTGAAATGAAGACGAATAGTATTATGAAAAATTCGTTCCCTCAGTAGCGTAGAGTAGCTCGACTATAACCATTTACCATCGCATATTGGCATTGTGAAATATCATAACAGTGAAAAATTGCGCGAATTATAAACGAAGTGTACACTTTTTGCCTGCTCTAATAATAATAATTGGAAACATAATGCATAATGCTAAATTGATTGTTTTCATTTCGGTGTTAGGGTATATAGATTAAATATTATTATGGATTATTATAGATAGATAGTATTAGTTGAAGTTCAGTGGTTTATTTTTATATTTTTGTCTGAATTAAAATCAACTTTAAAACATTGGATTATAATATTATTTGTAGTAGCTTTACTCTGACGATTTAAATATTTTGTTTGCGTTTTCCCATATTTTGGCTGTATTATTAGTTTTCAAGACGTCTGTGAGTTCTGGACATTATGTATTGAATATTTCAGAACTCTCAAGTTAATAATGCGATTATATTGAGACTGCAAACTTACCTGTATATAAAATACTATAATAATGTCACTTTCTGCGTTAGAACTCGTAGAATTGTTAATAAATACAGAGACGCGACTTGAAAACGCAATATAACCAATGTAAATAATAAATATAATGTACAATTCGTTTATTTCCACATTTTTTTACCAGATTGCGATTACTTAACTTCAAATGCCAATAATTATAATAATAAGTATTGTTTATAGTACTCAATAGAGGTTTAATGGCAAATACATATGTTCTCTTGATAAATTGTAATTTAAATTAGTATTTCACACCGAAACTTGTCGTTCCACCCGAAAAGTTTGTACCGCACGCGTGCAGCCCAATTTGCTTGAAGATGGTGAAAACTAGGCTCGAAACACTTAAAGGTTACAATCCCCTATCAAAACCGCTGCTGCGAGGATGGTACCGCCAGTTGATGCGTTACAAAGGCAAAAAAATCATTCAGTATCGTACGCCGTGTTCACGAAATGTTCGCAACATGACCGAGTTGCATCGCTACCTGCGACAAACCGATTCAGAGATGTCTGTCGACATGTTCGACTTTGATTTCTGGGTGCACTGTTTGGCGGAGTTCGTGCTAGACAACACCTTCTGTAGTATTCGCGATATGTCGCTGGGAGTAGAAAACGTGCCCATACCGTGCGTTAACTACGTCGATCAGACATTCCCTGATTTTTGCAACTATTCAACGAAACGCGAACCGATGGAGGGCGTCAACTTGAATCTAGACAAGGAGTTTTTGTGCGGTTGCGACTGCGTGGACGACTGCGCCGACAAAACCAAATGCGCTTGCTGGCAGATGACGATCCGCGAAGCACGAACCCTAAACAAGCGCATCCCCGATGATTTGATCGGTTATACCTACAAGCGCCTCCCGGAGTTTGTCACTACGGGTATCTATGAGTGCAACGCCCGCTGCAAATGCACGCATGCCACGTGCCTGAATCGTGTCGTCCAGCATCCGTTGCAGCTGAAGCTGCAATTGTTCAAAACCGTGAACCGCGGTTGGGGTATTCGCTGTTTGAACGACATCCCGCAAGGCGCATTTATTTGCATCTATGCAGGCAGCCTGCTCACAGACAAGATGGCGAACGAAGGCGGTGTTAATTATGGTGATGAGTATTTAGCGGAGTTAGATTATATTGAGGTGGTCGAGCGACAGAAAGAGGGTTACGAATCGGATGTGACTGATAATGAAGATGAGGGGGAGGAAGACCCTAAGATGGACGTCGACGACGAAGATTACGCGTCCGATTTCTCGGAATCCATGGTGCCGTCTACCAATCCTGTCACCACTAGATCTAGGAAGCGGAAGGCGCCCAGTCGGGATCGCGACACTACCGCCAAAGATGTGCAGACTAAAGCGACGGCTGCAGCTACAGCTACAGCTGATGATGAAACCGTTACAATTAGCGATGATGATGAGAGTAAGTTAAAAGAGACATTTTATTCACATAACCCTCTCGGAACGCTATACAGGTACTTATTTTCAGAATTTATTCTGCTACAGGGGCACAAGTATAGCTGTACCCCAAATAAAATTTACCTCATTTTTGTCAGAAAAATTGTTTAATCAAAAAACAACTTAAAATGGAATTCTACAAATTGTTTTTCTAGCACAAACATAATTCACAAGCTCAAATCACCTACAATTTATTGATTTCAAATCACAATTCAAAACGAATTGAAGCCTTTTTAACAATTACAAGTCTTATATGTGAATTTGTGAAGATATTAAAGCCTATTTGCCAATTCTATTAAATCTATTATAATTCAAATGACATTGAAGACAAGGAGGATTTCATTCGGGATAAATACAAGTCATTAGTTTAAAGATTAATAATTAATAAAAAAAATAACAGAGATGCCAAAACGTGAATTTCCGTAAAAATTTAAGTTGATTCGTATAAAAAAGAAAATATAACGCAATATAAAATGAAAAGTAAATGAGAGCAGTAAATTGATTGAGTTTGTTGCAGATGTTCGTGAACCATCGCGGTTTGATCCATGTTCAGAAACTGTCAGCATGGAGGAATCGTTTGTGTCCAAATTTAAATCAGTGCGAAAAATGTTTGGCGACGATGAGGTTTGTTATATCATGGATGCCAAGAACACGGGGAACATCGGACGCTTTTTGAATGTAATTATATATACTTATTTCGTTTATTTTAACAATTCAATTTTAACAAGCCCATTGCAATGTTGCTACCGAAATTAATTTCGAATCACGCAATTGTAATGATGTCATATGGAACTTTATTAAAATGCCGGTAGACGGTTAGGTATGAAATTACGATAAAGCTACATTCACAACCAATTTGAGACATTTTAGAAATTTCACTTACGATCATTTAAGAGATTCATATTAAATAGTTCATTACCAATTTAGCTTCTTTAAGTGAAGTATTTGGCAACAAGGATAGGAAGAAACTGATTCATAAAAATCGGTTGTGGCCAACACAGAACTTTCTTTTACATTTTCTTTTTTCTCGGTTCATCTCTTGTTCATTCCTTTTATATTCGTCATTCATTCTTATTTTTTTTCATGCTTTCCGGTTCATTTTTCTTTCATTCTCTTTATATTCGTCAATCATATGTTTAATTTTCTTCCTGTTCATCTCTCTTTTGTTTTGTATTCTCGCATTTTTCTTTCTGATTTTTTTTCTATTTGATTTGAGATTTCTTTTCACCAATCATAAAATAAATATTTTTGTCCAAGATCTATACCAAGAATCAATAAAAATATCAAATTGCTTAGACTATTTTTATCGATTTGCAAATCATTATTTTGTAGCATTGAACTATCCATAAATATTCATTATAGAAATACATTATATAAAAATAATTTATCTATGATTGAAATTAACAAAAACAAAAAAAAATACCAGTCACAGACTTGTTTAAAAAATAATTATTTAAATTGAAATATTTCTTTAGGACAAAACTTTTGAAATAAAAGTTATTTAAAATGAAAATATTTTGAGTTTTTATATGTATAAGTTTCTCTGTAAATGCAGCCATTGCCAAGATAGTTAAAAATTGAGACGAGTAAACGAGCACTTCCGGTTGAAAAATCCTTTTCAAAATTGGCGGTTTTATATTCTGAGGTACACAAATTTTAAATTCAAAACATCATATTTGTACGTTGAACGTTGAATAGGCTGTAGAGCGTTCACAAACACCGACACCATTTGGAAAATAGTGAAAATGGAGTCGGGGACCCTCAAAATGGATATTTCCATAAAAATGTCGAGGTCGATATTTTTGGTGATCCCTATACTATACTATACTTATAATTTCGTAAAAAAGCATGTGCATGTGTTTTAATTAAATATGGCAAGCGTGGAAATAAGTGGCAATTTTTACATGCAGCATTCGTGCAGTCCAAACGTATTCGTTCAGAACGTGTTTGTTGATACACACGATGTCCGGTTCCCGTGGGTGGCGTTCTTCGCCATGAACTACATTCGGGCCGGCACCGAACTCACCTGGAACTACAATTACGACGTGGGTAGCGTCCCCGGCAAAGTGATCTTTTGCCACTGCGGTAGCGCCGAGTGCAGAGGACGACTCTTGTAGTCAGTCATATCTATTCAGAAATCGTTACTTTTTCTATTATTCTTATTTAGGTATGAAGATTCTCGGATAAGATATGTAAATATGATTGCATCTGTCTGTCTATCTATGTAATTTCTTTCATTCATCAAAACTGATTCATTCATTTCGTATTTTGTAATAAATGTTAAATTTAACTTGTGCTTATTATTACACCCAGTCGTATAAATTTCCATTACAAAAATTACAGGTTTTATTTCCTATATATTGACTGAAGAGCCTCCGCAGACAGACCTTGAGAAAATAGTCAGGGACTCTCAAAACGATTATAACTATAAAAATTTCGAGATCGATATTTGTCACTAACACAATGCTTTTTTATATGTTACATACACGAAAGTAAAAATACGACGAGAAAGTAAAAATAAATCTCTAAGCATAAATGTACGATATCATATAATCAATTTAATTATAAAAACATTTTAAATAGTGCTAAATGAAAGAACAAGATTATATCCAGGCACTTATGCTTTCACCTCGGCTTATTAGAAATATATTCGATGCGAACAGCACTTCGTTTTTACGCTTAATATTTTTAGCTCGCCGTACGAAGTACCGAAGAAGCTAAAGCATTCGCTCGTGTGTCTGTAGCATTCTCTGATCCTTAACAAAAAGTGTTTGTCTCGTCACCCGAAATCCAAAAATATATATAACATATACTTGGATGTTAGTCGTCGCTCGCTCGCTCGTAAGACCAAATTTATACCTTCTACTCCTCTGAAGGTATCGGAACAATTCACACCAAATTTGGTACACATATTCTTTTTTATAGTTTATATCCAATCGCCCGTATACTTCCCGAGTTATAGGGCTTCAAAATTTGGAGCCCCCTTAATTCTGGCCTTATAAAAATAATTAAAACACCCACAAATTTTAAAATATTATAATTTTGAATTTTAAAATATGCACTAAAATTTTTCTTTATCAAAATAATCTGCAAAAAAAACTTTTTTTATCTATATCATTTTTTCAAATTGTTAATCAAAAAGCCATAATATTATGCTGCCCAAAATTTGGAGCCCCCCTAATACAGATAAAGCACCCAATATTTTTACTAATAATTCTAAGATATTTTATGTCTACAAGATTTTTTCATATTGTTAACCTAAAGACCATAAAACATTATTAAATATTATAATTTTGAATTTTAAAATATGTACTAACTTTTTTTTATCAAAGTAATTACAAAAAATTGTAAGATTTTTTATATCTATAACATTTTTTCAAAAGGCCATACATGCTCGCATCGCATAAGGCGAGCTGGACGCATTGGTACGTTGTATCTAAGCTTGTTAATTTAAAAATAATTGTTTTTAATTATGACCTCATGGCTACATTTTGAAAAATATGATTTAGATATAAAAAGTCTTACATTTACATTTTATGAAATACAAAAAAATAAAATTTAATTTAAAAATTATAATTTTTCATAATGTTTTGGTCTTTGGTTTACAAATATGAAGAAATCTAGTAAAATATCTTAGTTTTCTTCGTAGAATTTTTGAATGTTTTAATACTTCCCTCTAGTTGTAGGGCTTCAAAATTTAGTACATTTTTTGAATACACGTTAAAATGCCGACAGTTGGTTGCATATCGAGTTGTGTAAATAATAAAGGTGAAAAGGAATCTTTTTACGAAAATGCTTTATTTATATGGTGTATCCATAATAAGGTTACATTTACAGAAAATTTACATGAAAATTCACCACCCGTCAAATAAAAGTCAATTAGACAGTTGGGTCGGTGAGTGGACTGTATTCTGTATATGAAATGGGCACATGAAGCCCCCAGATTAACCTAGTAATAAAAATAATAGTTTTAAAACACAAATGATCGAAACAATATTTGTAAAGTTGCATCGTTCTTTGCATAATATTTCGGATCGCATGTACCAAATTGAGACACATGTTTTCTTACTTGAAAAGGATTAAAAAAGCAAAACTAACGTAATATGTTATTTATTATTGATAATGTATTTGTACAATGATGGTCACACACACACACACACATCAACACAATCATGATTAAGAGAGGTATCCAGTTTAAAAAGCGCGCATTTATTTATTGAAACAAAAAGTGAGTGAATCAATCATCTATCGTTAAATCAAGCTCCAAATCAATGGTGTCCAAACGCTGGTACGTGTTGACTAGAATGTACCGAGAGAAACGGACATACAATTTGCGAAACCAAACATATTGGGATTTGTGGCGGCACATCGCTTCGATAATTGTCGCTCGCTCGCACCAGCGCAATATGTAACGATGCGTTGAGAGCATGAAACTGATTGGTATGTCCATCATCAACCAGTATTTACGAATTATGTTGATTGACTCTAAGATGTAAACTCTGCAATCTGCGGAATAGAATCAAACAAGTTTTATTTATTAAACCTGCATTCACAGTGAACGCATCATTAAGATTAGCAATAAACAAATAATTATCAAGTCTGCTTTATGACAAACATTACACACATAGCATTTACCCCCCTTAATGCTGCCTTAGTTTAAATTATTAAAACACCCAAAAAGATATTTTATGTCAATAAGTTTTTTTTGTCATACCTGTATTGTTAACTCAAGGGCCATAAAAAAACTATGAAATATTATAATTTTGTATTTTAAAATATGCACAATTTTTTTTAATATCTTTTTTCTTATTTTTTGTATTGTTAACCAAAAGGCCATTATAATAAAAAATCGCTGCTCGCATCACATATCTTACCTACAGGTATAAGGTGAGCTGAACGCATCAGATCGGTGCCTTGTACGTACCGAATCTTGTTATTTTTCGTGGTTTGTTTCATCATGATAGGTTTTGAGTAGTTTTATGTAATTAAGAAATATAACTTTGACCAAAAGTGTAAAAATGTGCCCGCAACACATTTTTATTCAATAAACAATCATTATATGTTTGTAGCGTAAACATAGCTGATTTCTAATACTGTGTATAAATGAATATTTGAAGTTGATGGGTAGCGCCACCATTAGAAATACCCCAAAGCATTACTTCGAACTAGACGTACCTGATCCTTTGTAGAATAAGTCCAGAATAATTGCATAAAGAATGTCTGGTAAAACATTCATAATTACTATTTCTCTTGTTCGGTGATGAAAATAACACCTATGCGTCCAGCTCGCCTCGCCTCGCCTCGCCTTATAAGTAATATATGCGATGCGAGCAGCCCTTTTTCATTATTTATTATGGCCTTTTGGTTTACAATTTGAATATATATTATAGATATAAAAATTCTTACAATTTTTGGTCAAACTTTATCTATGATTTCAATGACATTTTGTCAAAGACGCGTAAAATGGTAAGATAAGCGTTGCGACCACTGCATATTAATTATTATGGCCTTTTTGTTAACAATTTGAAAATATGTTATAGATATAAAAAGTCGCACTATTTTTTGTAGATTATATTGTTAAAAAACAATTTTTAGTGCATATTTTAAAATTCAAAATTATAATATTTGTTAATTTTTTTCGGGCTTTCGGTAAACAATATGAAAAAATCTGTTAGATATAAAATATCTTTTTTTTTTAGTGTTTTAATTATTTTTCCAAATTTTGGGGCCTTATAACTCGGGAAGTATACGGGCGATTGGATTTAAACTGCGAGCGGATTCAAATGGGATGCCAAATAATATGTGTACCAAATTTGGTGTGAATCGCTCCGGTACCTTCAGAGGAGTAGAGGGCACAAATTTGGTCTTACGAGCGACGACCAACATCCAAGTATATATATATATATATATATATATATATATATATATATATATATATATTTTAGATTCAGGGCGACGCAACAAACACTTTTTGTAAATGAAATATTTTTGATCCGAGAATGCTACAGACACACGACCGAATGCTGTAGCTTCTTCGGTACTTCGTACGGCGAGCTAAAAATAACAAAAAACGGGAAAAATAATAACAAGTGGCGGTCAAATTCGGTTGAGCATGAAAAGTAGATTTTACCCGTTTTTGTATTTTTAGTAGTATATTTGGATAAAATTTCATCGAAATCGGAGATAAAGTAGTACATCGATAGTTTCATCCAATTATTTGTAGATTACTTTAAATATATTTAATAATTTTGTATGGCCTTTGGTTTAACAATATGAAATAATCTTGTACTTAAAATATCTTCGCATTATTAGTAGAATTTTTATGTGTTTTAATTATCTATATAAGGGCAGTATTAAGGGGGCCCTATAACTCGGGAAGTATACGGGCGATTGTATTTAAACTGCGAGCGGATTCAAATGGGATGCCAAATAATATGTGTAGCGAATTTGGTGTGAATCGTTCCGATATCTTCAGAGGAGTAGAGGGCACAAACCACAAAAAATATCATAGGTTCATGGAAGAAATGCGGCAAATTGTATATTTATGCAGTAACTTAGGTTGGTAACTTACAAGCAGGTATTTTACTCTCCATGCTCAAATAGGCGATCGCAAAATAGATGCTACAATGATTCGGATGGCGTGACACGCCGTGTTTATCAAAAGTGACCAGCGTATCAATATCCAATGATTCGACGTGCCGCAAGACGATCTGTGCGATAACATCTTCACGCCATCGTTCGCCCTGTCCGTCCGGCAGCACGGTGCACTTGTGCAGGTAAACGTTTGTGTCGGGAATGCCGAGGGCAGAGCACGCAGCCCACAATTCCGCCTTTCGTTTGCTCCCCACTCCATCTTTATCTCCATTCGACAGACATACCAGGTACACTTGCACGTCGTCCGTTTTCGAGTGCGTCAACTTGTAAATTGATGGGCCGAAGAACATGCACTCGTCATCTGGATGCGCGGTGACAAATAATACGCGTCGTGCATTCTTAAACGGTTTCTCGTAGCGCAGCGTGTAGCCGCGATTTATAAGGCGGTACAGCAGGAGGCACAGCAGCACGTACGCAACCACCGCCAACACAAGGTGCTCCACGGCGTTAACGGTGTAAGCGCACAATTTGGCCAGAGCACTGTCGATTGCTTCGGTTACTATTGTTGCTAGGTTAGACCAATGTTCATGCAGACTAAAACTAAGCAACGGCATTTCACTTTCATCTAGCCATATAATACATTGTCTATTCTATTCATAATTCAAATATTCACACATTTATGTTTGCCATTTATTTTACAGGTTAATTGGAAAGACAGATAACTAGTGGCACACAGTGGCACCTGGCGCCATCCTATTAACACATACTTGTACTTCAAATGAATCTAAGCACAAATTTACATGCAGTCGCAGTTGCAGTGTTTATTTCAAGGTTTGAAGCCGCTTGAAATTTCGAATCTCTTAATTTTGCTATTAAGAAAAACCATCAGGTCTATCTAGTTCGCGGAAAATCCACTATGGGGGCATTGCAAACTGGAAGTTTGGCTGTGGTCACAGAACTGTGCCTCTGGTAGCCAATGTATCAACTAAAATCTTATACTCTGCCATTGCCGATAATATTATATAGGTTTCTATTTCAAATTTAGATTAGATATTAGAGCGCGAATTTTAAAAATTAAAATAATATATTAACAATTTTACAACAAATTTAGATGTCCGAGTTAGTGAAAAGTATGTATATGTATATTTTAAATATTAAAATAAAAATATATACTCAGATGACTCAAAGCCGATTTTGATCATTTTCTTTTTTAAATACCGGAAAATGTTTATAGAAAAGTTCCCCGTAGGTGAGAAGGTGTGCTTTATATTATTTCAATTGTTATTAAAAAATAAGTGTTTTTACTTTCTTTTACAGAGTAATAAGTAAGTATTGTAATCATGAAAATTTTCGAACTCGAGATTTCAACGGATATACACGTTTTGACCTTTTCTGAATCGAATGTGACTATTTTCGGAATGACGTCTGTGTGTCTGTGTGTGTGTGTGTCTGTGTGTGTGTGTGTCTGTGAGCGCTCTAGGGCCAAAACTGTCGAACGAAAAATTATGAAACTTCAAACTTAAGACTTGTATATACCCTAGATGTGTACCTCCTATTTTTGAAAAGAATATTCAAACCGGTAGTTCATGTTTACTCTATACATTTTTTGTTCTATCTCCAATATCACTAGAACGGCTACACTTACGGCAAAAATAGCAATATTCATAATGAAAGATATTAATATTTCGCACAACTTTTGTTTGAAAAGTTTCTTCATAAATTGTACCAGTTATGAGAAAACTGCTACGAAAAAACTCAAATATCTTATTTACGTTGCCATGGTGATACCTACAATTGTGACAAATTTTATTATTTTTAAAACGAATCAACCATGAGTTACATCATTTGTTTCTTGTTTATTGAGAACAAACAAGCATTCCTTTGACAGTTATCTGTATGAATTAATATTTAAAATATTGATTTCTTATTAGAATACATTGTATCAGGTAAATTATTATAGAATCAATTTATATTATATATTTGCTGACATAATTAATTAACAATTTCAGAGTTTAACTGTGAAATTTGACTGTTTAAGAGTGAATACGATAAGTACTTCAAATTCAGATCCATTATAAATTGGTATAATTATCCAGTTATTTTCATTATATATTAATATCTATCTATTGAAAACTACGTAAAAGAAAGTTGAGTGCAGGCCACTCCAGATATTTTAATTTATGTATATAATTGCCTGAAATTTTATAAAACCAGGTTTATGGGGTCGCAGATTTCGAATTTGGCCTCAAAATTGGTATAAAAACAAAATTGCGTGATTTTTTTTTGTTCTGGTGTAGGTTTGTGCGCCAACAAATATTATACAGCGGCAGCGAGATGTAAAATAATTTACGGTGGCTGGCGGCACTCGCCCTCACTTATTACGGCGGCACATTTTACTTTACTGTAACTATGTATTTTTAATATATGTTTTCGTAAAGGGCATTTTTATCACAAGTAAATTAATTTTTATTGCATTTAGAACGTCATCAGTTTACAAAGAAATAAAATGTAGTGGCCTGCACTCGACTTTCATATACATACGTAGTTTTCACTAGAATTATATATCCCAAACCAACTGTGTTTCCTAATGCGTAAAACAAGTTTATTACAAAGTAAATGATTACCGATTGACTGCGTTCGACATACAAAATTCGTTACTTTTTCTCCAGAAAATGTACCGTGTGTCGGACCTTGTCCCAGAATCTACATTTCAGTGTAAGTATGAGCGTTACAAGACTTAGTTATAGAATTGATAAACTAAATTTGACGCACCGCCGTTCAAAACTCGTCGTCGCACAGTGGTTCGAAATCCCGAACACCAGGCCATAATATGAAGGCGTTGTCTGATTTATATGAAAATTAGTATATAGGGGTTTATGAGGTCACTGATTAAGAAACTGAAAAAAAAAAGTGGATGAAAATAGTGAAAAAAAAGTATAATAATAAATTATCATGAAATTTCGATTATAGAGGTATTTGAGATCGCTGATTGAAAATCTTAAAAAATTGAAAACAAATGGCGGATCCAAAATGACGGGGGAAAAAGTATAAAAATAGTCATATTTTCATGAAATTTCGGAAATAGAGTTTTTTGAGATCGCTGATTAAGAATTTATTATTAAAATAATAATTTGTTAAAAATAATGCAGTAACTATAATAATAAAATTAATTATTTAATTCTATTAATATAATAACTTTTGTATGTTTTAACTTAAAAGATTTAAATATTTTCGACGCCATTTTGTTTTTAGATCTATTTTAAATCCAATATCATAATCTGCAACCACAAAAACCTTGTTGCCAAATTTCAGGCAATTGTATAAATAAAGGAATTATACATTTTCTAAATTAAGAGTGTTTTATAGAAACACTTATTTGTTAATAACAATTGAAAAAATAAAATCATCAATGGGGAACTTTTCTATAAACTTTTTCTGATAACTTTAAAAAAATGATCAAAATCGACTTTGATTAAATTAAAACTTTTAGCGTTTACTAAATGGACAATATACTACGAAAAAGAAAAGTACATCCATAATTATTTGAAGGCAGTTTGAATTTATTGGTAATATGGAAATAAATAAAATTAAAAAACAAATAATATAAATAAAGTATAATAAAAGTAAATATAATTTTCTTTTAATATAAAAACAAATAAAAATGAATACAATAAATAAATTACATAATTATTGTAGCAATGGGATGATATTTATTATTTTGTCGAGGCTATAAGCTTCACGGCCTCGTCCCGCACCACGACTCCCTTTGCCCCTCCTTGACAGCCTCGTCCGTCGCCGCCGCCCCGTTTAATTTTTTTGTTTTGTTTCTGTTTGTATATAAAGTATAAATAAAATTCCACAATATACAATATTTTCAGGCTTTACATATAAACATTTTTATAATTATTAGGTTCGATAGGTTCTTAGTTCTTATACGTAGCTTACAATCTGAAATAATGTTTTTGATAAAAAAAAAAAAAAAGTTATGGTATATTTTAAATTTCATAATTTATCTTAATAATTTTTTTATGTTGACGGGAACCTTTTAGGCAGTCTAATTTTGGTCTTATTTATTAATTTATTATATATTAAAACTTTATATAAATTATTTCGTAAAATGCGCCGTCTAGAACCATTCAATGACTACAATATGGCATAACGAAATTTTATTCGTAAAGTGAAAAATTCTATTTCTCATTATTTTTTCAATCTTGAACGAAATATCGCTTTATGAAAAATAAAACATTGCATTCCTAATGAAAATATATATAATATAAATTACGCACTGTATATAAAAACAAAATTAGCAAAAATATATAAAAAAAAAAAACATTTCCGTTACTGGCAGGGGCGGATCTTAAAAATGTGAACATACCAAACTATTTTTGCAGCTGTTTATAAGATATTGAACAAAGGACAAAATTTATTTAATTTATCCAACAGAAAATTTGATTGATTGAACTGTAATACTGGTTTATTTATTTATTTTATCATGATGTATGCGCCGAACGAGACATACATACATACATACAATATAGCACACTGAATAATATGTATCAATGTAACTACACGTAATAAATGTAAGAGTGAATATAATACATTGTTGCATACAGACAGCGAGACGCTTACAAATTTGGAAATACATATGGCTTTTCAAATGAATTTCGATTACGGTTCCGTTGCAGGTTCAATTCTAATTTTTAATTTTTTTTTTAATTTGAAAAAATTACAAATACATACCAGTAATAGCTAACTATGATATATATTAAAAAAATCAATTGCAACTATTATTTAGAGAATGATACAGTTTAGAAGAAATTTTTTGAAATAAAACTTGTTTAAAATTAGAATATCTAGAATAGTTAGAAAATGACACGAGTAAACGAGCACTTCCGGTTGAAATATTCTTTTCAAAATAGGACGTTTTCTATTCTAAGGTACAAAAATCTTAAGGAGCAGTAAAAATTACTTAGTTCTTCGAACACTCAACCTACGCTCTCCCGTGCCGCCACTAGTACTTTCCGTGATGTGAGTTTCTGCACAAATTTAGTATCAAAATTTACTTCTCAACTGAAGTAGCTACATACATACGTTTCGTTCTGTCGGTAGGTTGTAAAGGCACGGGGAAACCAATCAAATAACAATGTTGTATTTAAAATATATTATTTATTTATCTTGTTGCGGTTCAAAACATTTGAGCCCGCGTGGAATTCTTCTTCTAACTATTTCTTGCAGAATACATTCTTTATAAAAATGTATTAATTTATCCTGCATTTTATTTTGCCAGAAATCACTCTCTCTCACAATGTTTTCAATATGCAGGTCAACTTCATCATTTCTATAAATTATTAAATAACAATATTCCCTTTCTGATATTTGAAGCTGACCTTGTATCTAAAAGTAAATGCGACAAAATAAAAATTTCAACAATTATGTGTTTTATTTTACTTGGAAGTAATAGTCGTGGCTCTTTTTTAATTTAACTTCATTATTTCTTAATTCTAAACAAATATTTTTCTTTTTTAATTCTGCTTTCATCGGCAATTTAGAGCCGGCTAAACTATACATACATTTGATTTCAATGATGCCATTGTCATTTATCAAGCCTGTAATATGTGTATGTATGTATATATATATATATATATATATATATATATATATATATATATATATATATATATAATAATTATAAATTTGTGTGTGTCTGTATATCATAGGGCTATTTGCTAACCATCCGGAGAAGCACCCAAAAAAAAAAAAAATATATATATATATATATATAATAATTATAAATGTGTGTATGTCTGTATATATATATATATATATATATATATATATATATATATATATAATAATTATAAATTTGTGTGTCTGTATATCATATGGCTATTTGCTAACCATCCGGAGAAGCACCCAAAAATCCATATTTAGTACCGACTCTTTTAATTTCCCAAATTCAATGGTGGAGCTTTTTATTTTCGCAGCTTTAGAACGTATAATTCTACGACTCAAACGTGTTCGAGTCGGCGCCATAATTATTAAACTGCGCTACACTGGTCTTTGCTTTGATATTAGCAAGCGGAAGAAAGTTTGATATCTAATACGTACAGCAGAGCCATTGTCATTTATCAAGCCTGTAATATGTGTATGTATGTATATATATATATATATATATATATATATATATATATATATATATATATATATATATATATATATATATATAATAATTATAAATTTGTGTGTGTCTGTATATCATAGGGCTATTTGCTAACCATCCGGAGAAGCACCCAAAAAAAAAATATATATATATATATATATATATAATAATTATAAATGTGTGTATGTCTGTATATATATATATATATATATATATATATATATATATATATATATATATATATATATATAATAATTATAAATTTGTGTGTCTGTATATCATATGGCTATTTGCTAACCATCCGGAGAAGCACTGTTGTGCTCGTGGTGCGGAATCTTTGGATAGTACACCACGAACTGGGATTGGGATCGTTCTCGGTATTAAAAGTTAAAACTTATAGAAAATGTGTATGAACAATTTATTTTCTAGTGAGACACATGTAGCGGGTTCTATGTCTCGTGTCGAACTGCCCTGTTCTTTCGAAACATGGCCGTAAGAGAAACTTATTTTCTATTGTCCGAAATATTCCACCTTGTAGAAAGTTTGGGTCCTTGGGTTTTCCGCGAAGCGGCATTGTTAAAGATAACCGTTAGGGTTCTTGTGCGTTGGCCTTGGTTAGTTGAAAGAATTTAAAAAAAGGACGGAACCAAACAACCTACAAGGGTCGGACTTTCTAAATTTAAACAAAATAGCGCTCATAACATCCTTCCCCCCTTAGACGAAGATCAGTTTATTTCAGGTAACTGATCTTTTACAATTACCTTCGGGGTAGTCGGTGTTTTTGGCGGCTCATCATCGTCATCGTCGGTTATATCAGCATATGATCGCACTTGAAATTCCGTTCGTTTACTACTCTTTTTATTCCCTTTCCAGCAATTTATTATATTTACACATACTCCTTTCTTACATCCATTTCGTTTTACACAACATATTTTTATTAAATAATAAATTACCGCAACAACTACCACAGTTACAAGTCCATAAGTTATGAATGAAAACCTTTTAGAAGACTCTGAGGTCTTTATATTATCTTCTAAATCCTTCGCTCGCTTTGACAAGTCATCTAAAGTATGGCTGGCGAGATTTAAATCGTCAAGATGCATGCTAACATGATGGATTCCATGCATAGGTATTTGTGTTAAATTTAAAGTTTTATTTCGTTCGTCGCAACAGTCTTCACTAATATTATAAGGTGGTACATATTCTACCAGAACTTCGCTAGAATATGTGTTACGCGGGGTTAAAATTGCTGTCTCTGTATACGCTTTGCACGTTTTATTTAAAGTTAGTTTTCCTGTACCTTTGATTCTAAAATTTAAAGGTTCCTTGATATTTTTACAACTTACAGTTATTTGTTCATAATTTGGTGCTACAAATAGCCAAGCGTTAACAGTGAGCATTTGATTCCAAATGGTTCCTTTTAATTTGGTGATACGCTTTTCGCAAACATCAGGTATGTTTGTGTATGATTCGTATAATTTAATCTCGCAAATATTTTCCAAACTGATTAAATATGTTGGTCGAATTTGCTCACAAATGTATTGTTGATTTTCTATATTAATACAATTTTCAAATTCTGAATCTTTAAATAAAATGAAACGTTGTTTAGCCATATCAATTCCTATTATTTTAGCGGAAGGTTGTATATAGATGAATTTATCGCCGATCATAACTGGTAGTGGTGTCATTTTATATACTCTAAATTCTAAATGTTCTGTTAACGGTACCATTATAATATATACTAATTTCTTATCGCTATAAAATACATTTAACTTAATTAACTTAATTAACTTATGAATATTTTCTATAACAAGAGTTACAGGGAATTCTACATTTCGTGGTATGTGTTCTACCAATTTCTTTAATTCCAATAAAAATTTCGATGGTGAAAGAATAGAAGGATGCAAAACGCCTTTTTGTGCATGCAATACTGCATCAATTAAAACTTCTGTTTCAAATCTGTAACTTGAGACAATCATATGAAAAATTGTTATATATTCGTCAAGAATATTTACTATTTCGTTTTGTTTGGTTTTCTCGTTTAATTGTTTTGTCGAGACTATCAATTTATTCAAATTCTCAGTTATGAGTTTTTCGTTCTGGTCTAATGTTCTCATTGAACTATTAAATTGAGAGATTGTGGACTGTACTACATTTGCTTGTTGTTTCAATAAACCTGACATGGAGAGCTCATTCTCTGTAAACGAATTTATTTTACTTGAATAAAATTTAGCGTCGTCGTCGTCTAAAGTTCCGAATAAAACTTTAGCTGCCGAACCGATTATGTTGAACCACGCTCTCTTTGTTATTTTATGATAGGGATTAAATTCGCCTAGAACTTGCATTAGAATGTCATGCTGATGGTTAATTTGATCCATGGTGTGGCCAGTTATATTTAAAAACATACCGCACTTGTTTGTTAGAGATTTTAGTTCAGTTTGGGCACATAAATTCACTGTGCGCTCAAATTGTGTGGTAACTAATTTATATTGCCTTAAATAACTGTCGACATCGACGTATACTATGAGTGTCCATTCTTCATTATAGAAATGAGTTTTTCCTATTTGTTCGTAGTGGATGCCTGGCTGTTGTTCATACATTTCTACGTTGTAGGGACGCACAGCGTGTCCTTCTGAGAGGGATAACAGCAGTAAAAATCTGTAACAATGGTTTGAAAATTTCCTATATTAAACTAATTTTAATTCGGTCTTAGTTTTTCTTTTATTTAATTATTATTTTTAAATTGGCTTAATATTTAGTTGTAGTTATTATTTATACTTTGACATATATATATATATATATATATATATATATATATATATATATATATATATATATTTATTATTTTCCCTAATTAGAATTATGAAATATATTGTTTTAAACGATTGCAATGAACATTAATTTCTCGTTTCTTCGTTTTTACAACAAAATTTACCGGTCCTGTTTGTTTAATTATTACGTATGGTCCAATCCAGAAAGGATCTAATTTCTTTGATCTACCACGTTTGGCCATGTCGTCGTGAAGCAACACTTGATCACCGACTTTGAAATTAACGGTTTTTGCTTTTTTATCGTGATACTCTTTGCTCTTTATTTTGTTTGTAACTAAACGTTCCTGTGCAATGTTATGACTAACTTGTAATTTGTATTTTAGTTCTTTACACATATCATCATACGTATATTTTATTTCCGGTCGTTTTTTAATGCTACTGGGAAGTTCTACCTGTCTACCATAAATTAGTTCGAATGGAGAAAAACCTGTACTTGAATGCGGAGTGATATTATAATTGAACATCGCAAATGGTATCCATGAGTCCCAGTCAGTTTGATCGATATTAACATACTGTTTAATATATTCTATGAGTGTTCTATGGCTCCTTTCCAAAGCGCCATTTGTTTCTGGGTGGTAACCGGAGGTTCGAACCTTGTCGATTTTTAATAATTTACAAACATTCTTCATGAGCTCGCTCATAAAGTTTGTTCCTTGATCTGTCAATAGGCAGTCGGGTATACCATGTTTTAATATTATTCGCGTAACAAATTTATCGGCTACAGTTGTTGCTTCTTGGTTTTCAATAGCAAACGCTTCTGAATACTTAGTCAAGTCGTCTTGAAAAGTTAAAATAAACCGATTATTACTTTCGGTGATAGGCAAAGGTCCAACTATGTCTAGAAATACTTTTTCAAATGGCATGCGCGAAGTAGTGGTGATTTCCATGGGCGCTACAGCTCGGTTCGAGCGTTTTAACTTCTGACAAGATTCGCATCTTTTAATATATTGTTTTACTTGCTTTCGCATTCCATGCCAATCATATTTTAATCTTAGTCTACGTAACGTTCTACCTACACCTTGATGTCCACCTAAAGGGTGATCGTGATACTCGCGTATTATGTTTACTCGTTCTGTGTTTGAAAGAATTGTTATTATTTTATTTGTATAAATATGTATCGCTATATCTGTGTCTTTAAAAATTACCCTCAACATGGATCGTATGTGCTCCCACTTTAGTCTACCAAATAATTCAAGTGTTCGAGGCATTGCTAAATCTTTATACCTTTTGCTTATGCAGTGTTTCTTAAGGTTTATCAGGGTGTAATAAATGTCTGCATATGTTGGTTGCACGATTTCATTATTTTTTATAACAAGCTGCAAAATGACTTTCTTTGTATCTAATTCCCGTTCAATTACGTCTGTGATTTTTATGTTCCCTAATTGTTTTCCTGTAACTTCGTCTATTGTTACTGAATCAATGGCTAGGAATTGTAGTTGTATGTAATCATTAGGGGCCGACGAAAAGTCGTCAGGAATTTCTACGATTTTAGCATTCATAATTAAAGTTTCCCCGATGAGTTCACAAAATTCTTCATAGCTGTAGTCATTTACTCTATTTATGTGCTGAACTGGGTAGATTCTAGATAACGCGTCTGCGTTCAGATTTGCTTTGCCAGCTTTGTGTACGATTTCATAAGTGTATTCCTCTAATTTTAAACGCCATCTTATTAGTCTTGACCCCGGGTCTTTTATTCCGAATAGCCAAATTAGAGGTTTATGATCAGTTACTATTTTAAACTTTTTACCAAATAAATAAGGTCGAAAATGTCTAGTGGCCCACACTATTGCTAGTAACTCTTTCTCTGTCGTTGAGTAATTAGTTTCTGCGGTATTAAGGGTCCTACTCGCGTATGCGATTGGCAAGTCATTCCCTGAGATATCTTGTGATAGTACAGCGCCTACGGCGTGATTGCTCGCGTCAGTCGTTAATACAAAGTCTTTACTATAGTCGGGATATTGTAGTACTGGTTTATTGGTTAGAGCATGTTTTAATACATTAAAAGCATGTTCGCATTTATCATTCCATGCAAACTTTATATCTTTTCTCAAAAGGATCGTGAGAGGCTTCGCTATTTTCGAAAAATCTTTAATAAACCGTCGATAATATCCCGCGAGTCCCAAAAATGATTTGATATCCTTTTCATTTCGCGGTTGAGGGAAATATTTTACGGAATCTATTTTTGAATTATCTGGTCTAATACCATTTTCCGTGATAATATGTCCTAGAAAAATAACTTCTTTACATAAAAATTTACATTTTTCAGGCTGCAGCTTCAAATTGTGATGTCTAATTCTATCGAAAATGTCGTTGAGTTTAGTAATATGTTCCTGGAGATTTCGCGAGTACACTACTATGTCGTCTATATAAACCCAACAATGGGATCCTTGTAGTCCGGATAAAACATTATTCATCATGCGCGTGAAACTAGCTGGAGCATTTTTTAAACCGAAGGGTAATCGATTGTATGCATAATGTCCGAAATCTGTGCTGAAAGCAGTTTTTTCTAGATCTTTAGGATGCATCGGAATCTGATGGAAACCGCTTGCAAGATCTAACACACTAAAATATTTTGAGTTTCCCAGCTGATCTAATATCTCCGTAATGTTAGGTAATGGGTGTGAATCAGCTGCTGACAACCGATTTAATTGTCTATAATCTACGACTAAACGCCAATTTTGTTTCCCCGATGCCTCCGATTTCTTTGGCACTAATATAATTGGAGCATTCCATGGACTTTGTGTGGGACTTATTATTTTGTGTTTTAACATGTCTTCTACTTTTTCGCGTATTATTTCCTTTTGGGTGTGAGGTAAACGGTAAGGTTTTATGTTGACGGGACGCGCGCCATCTAACAATGGTATTGTGTGCTGATATGCATCTGTGTGAGTCAGTGTGTCTCCCTCTAAATGAAATAGATCAGAGTATTCTGCGCATAGGTCAAATATGTGACTTCGTTCTTCGCTGTTCAAATGTTCAACAGCTAATAGTCTGTTTATTAATTCTATTCGACAATGAGGATTTCTTTCTTCTACGACATTGATCTCGCGTTTATTTAAATTATCATGTGATATAACTTCAAATTCTTCTAATTTAACCGTTAGATCAGTTATTACACGTTCCTCTTCATTTATATTTAAAATTGATGCTATGCATTTATTTTGTTCGGATTGTGTCAAACAGTTAACTAAAAATACGCCGTCTTGAATTACTTTCCCTGGACATAAACCTACAATATTGTTTGCACAATTTATTTCTAATAGAGTTTCGCTTCGCGCAGCTAATTTTATTGCGGGACCTAAATTTGAGGTTATCGGCAAAATAACATCTCCGATTTTCAAAATATCATGATTTTCGTAGTCTATTTTTGCTTTAAATTTTTTGAAAAAATCTCTACCTAAAAGTCCATCGCACTCGTATGGTAATTCGACATTCATTAGGTGAAATCCGTGTGTCACACTGTAATTATTGCTCAATTTAATATTCGCGTAAGTTACTCCGAAAGTTTTTATGTTTGTATTTGTTATGCCTTCTACAGTGGTAGCTTTTTCAGTATGGACTAAAAAATTTGGATCAGCTTTACTTTTTTTAAAAATGCTTATTGCAGCGCCAGTATCTATGAGGAGTTTCGCGACTCGCGTTTTAGCAAGGTTCATGTCAAGAATAACATGACCTGTCTGTTCGAATTCATCTCTAGCTAGTAAAATGCATGCCGTTTTCTCATCCGATTCTGTTACTAGATTAGATACTACGTTTACAGAGTGATTAGCAGGATTAGTTTCGCTATAATTTCTGTTCCGTTCATTATGATTTTGCTGGTTAGAATTAAACTGAACACGATTTCCAGGGTTATTGTATTGCGGTTGTCTAGATTCATATGATTTGAACCGCTGATTTGCATTTCGACGTTTGTAACAATCGGCTATTGCATGTCCTGGTTTTTTACAGTAATTGCATGTTAAAGTTACTGAATTTACTCTAGGATAATTAGATTGATGTCGTGGAGGTAAACTAGTCTGTCTTTGATTTGTCATGCCTCGATTTAAATAACAATTCACTACTGTGTGATTTGTTTTTCCACAATTACTACATTTAGGTCGCGTGTGTTGCGCAGACATACTATCGAAATATTTGAAACCACTTGCATCATTTTTTAATGAGGTTTCTTCGGATAACGCATTTGACATTGCTAATTCTAAAGTTTCTGGATCCTTCGCTT